>JAPPVO010000013.1:149738773-150232162 GCA_030407325.1 Camellia japonica
GAAGGACCCGCGGCTGGTCCAGATCGGGTCCATGTTGTCTTCGGAGGAACGCGAGCGCTTAGTCGCTTTATTAAAAGATTTCAAAGATGTTTTCGCGTGGTCCTACGAAGACATGCCTGGAATCGATCCTGAGATTGTACAGCACCGGATCCCTCTTGACCCCGAGGCCGACCTGTCAAACAGAAGCTCAGAAGATCCGCCCTGATTGGGCCATTAAATCAAAGAAGAGGTCACCAAGCAGATTGACGCAGGCTTCCTGCTGGTATCCGAATACCCGACTTGGTTGGCCAACATTGTTCCAGTGCCGAAGAAGGATGGCAGAATCTGGGTATGTGTGGACTTCAGGGATTTGAACAGAGCCAGTCCGAAGGATGACTTTCCCTTGCCGCATATCGACGAGTTGGTAGATTTCACAGCGGGCATGCTTTGCTTTCGTTCATGGATGGCTTCTCAGGTTATAATCAGATAGTAATGGCACCCGAAGACCGGGAGAAGACTGCTTTTACCACCCCTGGGGTACATATTGCGACAGAGTGATGCCATTTGGGTTAAGACGCTGGGGCTACATATCAACGGGCTGCAACCACAATATTACATGACATGATCCATAAAGAGGTCGAGGTGTATGTGGACGACATGATTGTCAAGTCCAAAAAAGAGAGGGCCACTACACCGCCTTGCAAAGTTCTTCCAAGGATCAGGGAATTTAGGCTGCGGTTGAATCCTCAGAAGTGTACATTTGGTGTTACAGCGGGGAAAATGCTGGGATTCCTGATTACACAAAGGGGCTTCGAAGTCGACCCTTCCAAAATCAAGGCCATCTTAGAAATGCCACCACAATGACTGAAAAGGAGGTGCGAGGCTTTCTGGGTAAAGTGCAATTCATAAGACGGTTTATCTCTAAACTAACCCTAACTTGTGAACCACTTTTTGGTCTCCTGAAGAAAGGAAGAGTTCCAATGGGAACCGATGCCAAGCTGCATTTGAACAGATTAAAGAATATCTACAGAATCCACCCGTGTTGTTCCACCAAAAGCCGGGAAAACCGTTGATACTGTACCTATCAGTAACTGAAACTACAATGGGCTGCATGCTCGCACAAGAGTCGGAAGTAAAAGTGGAAAGGGCCATTTCTATCTGAGCAAGAAGATGCCAGATTACGAGACCCGCTACACTCCGCTGGAGAAAGCTTGTTTGGCCTGGTATGGGCTACCAGGAAGCTGCGGCACTACCCTGTTAGCTCACTCTGTAATGTTGGTTTCACAGACTTGATCCCATCAAATATCTTTTCGAGAAACCAGCGCTTACGGGTAGGCTAGCTCGTTGGTTGCTGTTGCTCTCCGAATTTGACCTCAAGTATGTGATGCGCAAGTCGGTAAAAGGAAGAGCAGTAGCAGAGTTCCTTGCCGACCACCCGGTTGAAGGGGATGAAGCGGTTGAGTACCTGTTCCCAGATGAAGCCATTCTGCACATCGAAGATGAAACTTGGACGATGTACTTTGACGGAGCGTCAAATCAATACGGGTATGGAATAGGGGTGTTGCTGATAGCGCCTGACGGTTCCCGCATCCCTTTAGCATTCAAGCTTCAGTTCAAAGTCTCGAACAATGAGGCAGAGTATGAGGCCTGTATTGCCGGTCTAGAAGCTGCCCTAGAACTAGGGGCAAGACGATTGGACGTCATTGGGGAGTCGAACCTAGTTGTGTCTCAAGCTAAAGGAGATTGGAAAGTAAAAGAGGAAAAGATGATAATTTACCACCAGACCTTGGATTTGTTAATTCCTCCTGGTTTGAAAAGCTAAATTTCACTCACCTAGTAAGAGAGAACAACAGGTTTGCAGATTCGCTAGCAACTCTATCTTCCATGATAGACATCCATCTGGGGTTCGGATGCGTCCAGTCATTATTAACCAGAAATTTGCACCTGCCTACGAGTCAATCTCTGCCATAGATGAAGTGCAGGATAATAACCCTTGGTATCACGATATATGGAACTTCTTGGAAAAGGAGGCATATCCACCAGGGGCAAATGCCAAGGACAAGAGGGCAATCAGAAGAATGGCTGTTCAGTTTATCATCTGCGGGGGTAAGTTGTACAAAAGAGGTCATCTGGGAATGCACAAGCTGTGTGTGGAAGCCGAACAGTCGAAGCGCCTGATGCAGGCCATCCATGGAGGAGAATGTGGGGCACATATGAATGGGGTGATGCTGGCACGAAAGATCCTCAGACAGGGCTACTACTGGTCTACCATGGAGAAAGATTGTATCGGCTTTGTTCGGCGATGCCACAAATACCAGATTCACGCAAACCGCATGAACATCCCGCCGTCAAAGCTGTACAACATGACGTCGCCATGGCCATTTTCAGTTTGGGGGATCGATGTGATTGGAGCTGTTACTCCGAAGGGGTCGAATGGGCATCAATTGTCTTGGTAGCAATAGATTACTTTACGAAGTGGGTCGAGGCCTAATCTTATGCCGTGTTGAAGGCTTCGCATGTCGCAAAGTTTATCAAAACAACATTATCTGCCGCTATGGAGTCCCGAATGAGATCATTTCGGACAATGGTTCTCACTTCAGAAGGAGGTGATTGATTTGTTGGAGAAGTACAATGTGGCTTTTCATAAGTCGTCCACGTATCGGCCGCAGACCAACGAAGCAGTTGAGGCCGCCAACAAAAACATCAAACACATACTGCAGAAGATGGTGGAAACCTATCGGGACTGGCCAGATAAGTTGCCGTTTGCTCTATGGGGCTACCGAACTTCAATTAGAACTTCTACCGGGGCGACTCCGTATTCTTTGGTATATGGGATGGAGGCCGTTCTACCTATAGAGATTGAGGTTCCGTCTCTACGAGTATTGGCTGAGTGTCAAATAGCCAAGGTAGACTGGCAGCAGAGTAGATTCGAGGAACTCATCCTCTTCGATGAAAGAAGACTAAAAGCACTATACCATGTCCAAGGGTATCAACGCAGAATCGCTCGGGCTTTTAACAAGAAAGTTAAGTCTAGGAATTTGAAGGAAGGAGATTTGGTGCTTAAAGACAACCGAGCTCCCATCCACGACCCAAGGGGCAAGTTCAGACCTAATTGGACGGGTCCCTATATCATCAAGTCTATCTGGTCAGGTGGAGCTGTGGTTCTGATGGACCTAGATGGCCTAGAGTTCTCCCAACCGATCAACATGGACAAGTTGAAAAAATATTACCCCTGAGAGGCTCGCTAAGCCGAAAACCCGAAAGGGCGACCTAGGCAAAATTCAGAGCACAAAAAATTAGAAAGTATAAAAACTGAGCTCGCAAGGTTGAAAACCCGCAAAGGGCGACCTTGGCAAAAGTTAGAGCGCAAAAGGAGAGTGAAAATACTCGAGTGAACCCAAGCCTGAACTACGTAAGGCTTGATTCCCATCATTGGGATACGTAGGCAGTTTCATCCCGAAGTTCAGCCACAAACTCTTCCCCGATCAACTTTGTCCATTTGATCATCTTGGTCATCTTTGCCCATCAACATTTATCGCAATCTCCGGTACAGTGCTATTCAGACTAGGGGCAACTTTCCGTTGCCGTACAGTGCCGCGGTACCATTCAAACAAGGGGCAACTTTCCAGTTGCTAAGATCCAGGGTTGTGCATCTCAGTGACAGATCTCAAGCGTGTCTAGTACTGATCCATATCGAAAATAGTTTTGAAAAGTTTTAATAAAGATGACTTTGTTCAAATAAGTCTTTTTACAACTAAGACCATTTCTGGACCAAAACGGAAAATTTTCAGTACCACAACCTTCAATTTCATTGATTTCAAATAGAGTTCTCTTGCTCTTGCATACAATTGAAGTTGCTTTTTATTACATTCATAAAGAAAACTTGAAAGTACTAATTGTTAATCATATTATTTAATTTTGATGTCTAAATATATTATTTAATATACATATTATTTGACACAAAATTTTATCTTTTTAAAATATATATTTGTTAAATATTATTTAAATAAAATATTTTCAAAAGCTTTACTATTCACTTTTTGAAAAATAGGGTTAATTACTATTCATCTTTTGACAAAACGATTAGTTTAAAATATATATTTGTTAAATATTATTTAAATAAAAATATTTTCAAAAGCTTTACTATTCACTTTTTGAAAAATAGGGTTAATTACTATTCATCTTTTGACAAATCAATTAGTTATATAATTTTGATAAAAATGATTGATTGGTTGTATTATTTTGACAAATTTGATATTTGGGTTGTCTTGTGTTTGACAAAATTATATGGAGTGGTAGAATATATTTAAAATCTCTACAACTTACAATATTTTAAAGAGGCATATATTTTCAGATCCATCATAAATATATTTAAAGAGATTTTTCTGTATGCAAATATTTGATTAGAACATATATATATATATGCAGAATATACATCACGTGCGCTATTAAATTTTTTACATTACATTGATTATATCATATCACACTACACTACATTGATTATATCATATTATAATCAAACAAGAAGAAAAAGATGGAGTTATATATATGTATATATATATATTATAAACAAGATGGAGAAAATTATTTGTTTGTTTGAAAGTTGTGAACTTTGTATTAAATTGTCTACAAAAATGGTGATTCCATGTTTGAAAAAATCAGTCTTATTTTTATTCTTATCATTTGCTGACTTTTTAAAATTAAGGAGTGTGCTTATGTAAGCGATGACATCAAGAGCCTGCTTATGTAAGCCATGACATCAGGAGCGTGCTTATGTAAGCGATGACGTCAGGAGCGCGCTTATGTAAGCCATGACGTCAGCAAGGAGCGTCCAACGGGTATATTTTTGTGTATAAATAGAAGTGTTGGATGTGGAGAACAAACCAAGAACTTGAAGAGAAAAATTTTCTGTGAGCTCCAAAATTCTGAGTATTCTGCTCTTTCACTTTCAGATCTAAATCTAGCCTTTGTTCTTACACTTTCATATCTACTCTTTGTGAGAGAATTATTGTAAAGAGGGTTTAAATTACCCTTATTCTTATTCCTTATTTTTAGAGAGATTTTGTAAGTAAGGCTTTTATTGTTGAGTGAGGCTCAATAGATAAGAGTAAGTCCTGTGCCAAATCCACAAGTTTGGTGGTGTATTTATTCAATTGATAGTAAAGAAATTCTCAAGGAGGTTCCTTGGGGAGTGGACGTAGGCCGGCGTGCCGAACCACTATAAATCGCGTGTTTGATTTTCTCTCCCTATCTCTCTTACATTTATATTGCTAATTATTATTCTGTTTGTTTTATTTATTAAAATTTTGAATATTGTGTTAATTTTAATACTGTGAAATTTTTTAATAACCCAATTCACCCCCCCTCTTGGGTTGCCTATCTGGGATAACAATTGGTATCAGAGCCTAGACTCTAGTTTCTGTGACTTAACCGTCTTAGAGTAGATCATGGCAACTCCTAGTTATTCTTTACCCGAGGGACAAGCATCTAATAGGCCACCTCTATTTAGCGGCACAAATTTTAGTTATTGGAAAACTAGGATGACCATACATATTCAATCTAATGATTATGAATGTTGGAAAATTATTTGCAATGGTCCAAAAATTCCTACCAAAACTGTAGATGGACGTAGGGTACCAAAACCTGAAGATGAGTGGGATGAATCAGATACTAGAATGGCCCAAATTAATGTCAAAGCTACAAACATGTTGTACTGCGCCTTAGATGCCAACGAGTTCAATAGAATTTCCACTTGTAAAACCGCAAAAGAAATTTGGGACAAGCTTATAGTGACTCATGAGGGAACCGAACAAGTTAAAGAATCTAGAGTCAGTTTGCTAGTCCATAATTATGAACTTTTTAAAATGAAGCCTGATGAAACTATTCCTCAAATGTTTACTCGTTTTACTGATATTATTAATGGTTTAACTTCTCTTGGCAAAATATATACTAATGCTGAAATTGTAAGAAAAGTGCTTAGGTCATTGCCAAAAAGTTGGGAGACAAAAGTCATTGCCATTACCGAAGCCAAGGATTTATCAAAGCTAAGTCTAGATGAGTTAATGGGATCTCTCTTAACTCATGAGCTCATAATGCAAGAAGGAAAGGAAGAAGAGGACAACAACAAAAAGAAAGGAATAGCCTTCAAATCCACTTCGAAACATCAAGAGGAAGATGATTCAGATGAGGATGAGGAAATGGCATTCATCACTAGAAAGTTCCAAAGGTTTGTGAGAAAGAAACAAGGCGTACGAAATTTTTTCAGAAAAGACTTCAATAGGGATTTTCAAAGAGGAGAAAATCACAAAAAATCTGAAGTAACCTGCTACGAATGCAACAAACCTGGACACTACAAATCAGAATGTCCAGAACTTAAGAAAAAATTTAAGAAGGACAAGAAGAAAGCTATGATTGCAGCATGGGGAGAAGATAGTGATGAAAGCGACACAGAAACCGAAGTTTGCAAAAACGAGGTTGCTAACCTATGTTTAATGGCACTTGGAAATGAAAATGAGGTAAATGACGAATCCTTTACATTTGATGAAACACTTTTGATGAATTACATGCTGAATTTAAGAAACTTAGTTTGAAAAATAATTGTCAAAAGAAAGTAATTTCAAATTTATCAAAAGAAAATGAATCATTGACTTCCAAGATAAATGTTTTAGAAAATGAAGCCATGAAAATAAAAAGGAAAATGAGATTTTAACTCAAAAAGAGTCTTCAATTTCTGAAAAACATTTAGTTGTATTGCAAAAAGAAAACGAGTCTTTAAAAAATGAGCAAATTATTTTGAAAGAAAATATTGAAGACTTGAAAACTACTCTTTCAAAGTTTACTCAAGGTCGAGAGACATTAGATAAAATTCTTAAAAATCAAAACCGTACTTTTGGTAGAGCCGGAATTGGATATAAACCTTTTTCAAAAGTAAAAACTGCCAAAAATGGCTTTGTATATGCATCTTCTAATCATTCTCATCTCACATGTCATTTTTGTGGAACAAAAGGTCATATTTCACCTTCATGTCCTATTAAAAGAAATCCTTTTGCTAAAATAAAAAAGATGTGGGTCCCTAAGGATATTTTAAGAGTGTCAAATTCTAACTTTTATGGACCCAAGAAAAAATGGGTACCAATAGAGAAATCAAATTTTTGTAGGTATGTTTCAAGACAAAATCCAGTAACGATAGATGGTATCTCGACAGTGCATGTTCGAGGCACATGACTGGAAATAAAGCTATGTTCGCCACACTCCAACCAAAGGATGGCGGATATGTGACTTTTGGCGACAATAGCAAGGGTAAAATCATTGGTGTAGGAAGTATTGGTAAAAATCCCTCTCCCATTATTGAAAATGTTTTATTTGTTGAAGGTTTAAAACATAACTTGCTTAGTATTAGTCAATTATGTGATAAAGGTTATAGAGTTATTTTTGAGAAAACTCATTGCACTATTGAAAACACTTTAGAAAATAAAACTTTATTTATAGGTTATAGACATGAGAATGTATATGTGTTTGATTTGCATGATTTGTCTTCTCATATTAAATGTTTATCTGCTATAAATGATAATAGTTGGCTTTGGCATAGAAGATTAGGACATGCTCATTTTGATTTAATTTCCAAACTTTCAAAAAATGAGTTAGTCATAGGTTTACCAAAAATTATTTTTGAAAAAGATAAACTTTGTGATGCATGTCAATTTGGAAAACAAACTAGAATTTCTTTTAAATCCAAAAATATTGTTTCAACTACTAGACCGCTTCAACTCTTGCATATTGATCTATTCAGACCATCTAGAACATTAAGTTTAGGAGGAAAATCTTATGCCCTTGTGTGTTGATGATTATACTAGATACACATGGATATTATTTTTAGCACACAAAAATGAAGCTTTTTATAATTTCTCAAAACTTTGTAAAAGAATTCAAAATGAGAAAAATCTTAATATTTGTAGTATTAGAAGTGATCATGGTAGAGAATTTGAAAATGATGATTTTATTATGTTTTGTGATGACTTAAAAATAGATCATAATTTTTCAGCCCTCAGGACTCCTCAACAAAACAGTGTGATTGACAGAAAAAATAGAACTCTTGAAGAAATAGCCCGTACTATGCTTTGTGAAAATAATTTACCTAGATATTTTTGGGCTGAAGCCGTTTTCACTACATGTTATGTTATAAACCGTGCCATGATTAGACCTATTCTTAAGAAAACCCCTTATGAACTTTGGAAAGGTAGAAAACCTAATATTAGTCACTTGCGTGCTTTTGGTTGTAAATGCTTTGTATTAAATAACAATAAAGATAATTAGGAAAATTTGATGCTAAATCGGATGAAGCTATATTTCTTGGTTATTCTATGTCTAGTAAAGCTTATAGAGTATTTAATAAAAGAACTCTACTTGTTGAAGAATCTGTGCTATTGTTTTTGATGAATCTAACGATATTATTTCCAAGAATCTTGTAAGTAATGATATTGTAGAAAATCAACCAAGCATGGAGAGCATTTACAAAAAGGAAAATGAAGAAAATCCATTACACGAACATGAAGAAGAAATAACAATGGAGAAACTTCAAGAAACATATGCTCTTCCAGAAAATGACTCAAATCTTCCAAAAGAATGGAAGTATGCTCATGGCCACCCCAAAGACCTCATCATAGGAGATGCGGCGGAAGGTATAAAAACTCGTTCCTCTATTAGAATATTTGTGGTAACTTAGCGTTTGTTTCACACAAATTGAACCAAAAACATTTTTAGAAGCTGAAAATGATGAAAACTGGATTTTAGCAATGCAAGAAGAATTAAATCAATTTGAAAGAAACGAAGTTTGGTCTTTGACCCCTCGACCTAAATCATCCAGTTATTGGTACAAAATGGGTTTTTCGAAATAAAATGGACGAATCTGGAGTTGTTACTAGAAAAAAAGCTAGATTAGTAGCTCAAGGCTATAATCAAGAAGAGGGAATTGATTTTGATGAAACTTTTGCACCAGTTGCTAGACTTGAAGCTATTAGAATGTTACTTTGCTTTTGCGTGTTTTAAAGATTTTAAATTATATCAAATGGATGTTAAAAGTGCTTTTTTAAATGGGTACATTTCGGAGGAAGTCTATGTTGAACAACCTCCCGGTTTTGAAAATCATAAATATCCGGATCATGTTTTCAAACTTTCAAAAGCTTTATATGGCTTGAAACAAGCTCCTAGAGCATGGTATGAAAGATTGAGTAATTTTTTACTTGACAAAGATTTTTGTAGAGGAAAAATTGATACAACACTTTTTATAAAAATCAAAAAAGAAGATATGTTAATTGTTCAAATTTATGTTGATGATATCATTTTTGGTGCTACTAATGAAAATTTGTGCAAAGAGTTTGCTAAAGATATGCAAGGTGAATTTGAAATGAGTATGATGGGGGAGTTAAATTACTTCCTTGGTCTACAAATTAAACAAACTAATGATGGGATCCATTTAAATCAAACAAAATATATCAAGGATCTACTCAAAAGGTTTGAAATGGAATCAGCAAAGCCTGCAGCAACTCCAATGAGCACATCAATAAAAATCGACAAAGATGAGCAAGGTAAACCTGTAGATGAAAAGAAATATCGAGGTATGATTGGTTCTTTACTCTATCTTACTGCAAGTAGACCCGACATAATGTTTAGTGTTTGTATGTGTGCACGTTTTCAATCAGCACCGAAAGAGTCACACATCACCGCAGTCAAACGCATTTTTAGATATCTTGTCGGCACTCAAAATTTGGGATTATGGTATCCTAAGGGAACCACCTTTGAACTTTTTGGTTACTCAGATGCCGACTTTGCGGGATGTAGACTTGACCGAAAAAGCACTAGTGGCACTTGTCATTTTCTTGGACACTCACTCACTTCTTGGTTTTGCAAAAAACAAAACTCAGTGGCTCTGTCAACTGCTGAAGCAGAATACATTGCCGCCGCTGGGTGTTGTGCACAATTGCTTTGGATGAAACAACAACTTCAAGATTTTGGACTTCACTATGATAAAATTCCTATAAAATGTGACAACACAAGTGCCATTAACCTTTCAAAAAATCCTATTCAGCACTCACGCACTAAACACATTGAAATAAGGCATCATTTTCTAAGAGATCATGTACTCAAAGGTGACATTGAACTCGAATTTGTGCCTACAAATTGTCAATTAGCTGACATATTTACCAAGCCTCTAAATGAAGAACAATTTTGTTATATTAGAACAGAACTTGGTATGATGAATACTCCAATATAATGTTTCTATTAAAAAATAATTTGTTTTTAAAATAATTAAATAAATAATATTGTAATAATAATAATTATTATAATATAAAATAATAATAATAATAACAATAATAATATACATATATTTATATATATAATTTTTCTCTCTCTCTCTCTCTCTCCCTTTCCGTCTCTATCTCTCACCCACTCTCTCCTTTGCTCTCTCTCTCTTCTCTTTCTCTTGTTATCTCACTCTCCCTCTTCTTCTTCATACCCTTAGCCGAATCCATCTCCACCCTCACCATAGCCTACAACCAACTCCACCATCCACCATCAACAAAATCATCCATCACTTTCATCATCACTATCACATCCACCCAAATCCCTCACCAATCTTCCGAAACCCATCACTGTTCTACCACAAAAAAAAAAAAAAAAAAATTCTGCATCACCATCTTTACCGATCCATCCAGTTCCATCGCCAATCCACCAAGATCCGTGAGTGATCCATCAAGATCCATTGTCGATCTACAAAAATTCACCACCGATCTACCCAATCTTCTCCATTTCTTCCGAGCATCAAGGTCATCACCGATCAACATGTTAAAATTATTGTTGCACTGTGTTGTATTTTTTTACTTGTTATATGTGCTCCAAATTCTCTTGGATTTAATATTGGATGCTTCTACCTTGATTGAAGTATTTGTTTTTATTTTTATTTTTTCCTTTTATGCTAGTGCACTTGGTGTCGTTGTTTATGGCCAGATCTTAAGGGCCTTTGGTGTCATAGATTGGTAATTTATTTCTTCAATTTTATGTAATTTCTAGTGCATTAATTCAGGGGGAGACTCATATTTTGAGATTAACAATCATTATAAAAATATATATATAAAAAAAAGGGGACATATGTATATTCTGTGCATAATTTTAGGGGGAGTATATATAATTTTTTTCTTATCTGCCATACTCCTTTCTGCACCAACAAATTTTTTTTTGCAAATCAGAATTTAAAAAATAATAATAATAATAATAATAAAAATAACATAAATCAATAAAGGAAGAAATGCTCGAAATTTTATTTCAGAAAAAGAAAATATTACTCGATTACATGTAAATTTTCAGAAGGCTTCACAGATTTTTTCTTTTTCACTTCTCTCAACAACTTTTCATGAGCCTCTTTTACATGTCTCTCTCTATTTTCGATTTCTGTGAGTCTTGGCATTATCACGTTGCATAATAATGCACTGCATTCTCCAACTGTGCATTTTTCCTTTTTAGCTCTTTCTTCTCCTTAGCCATATTAACTACTTGTTGTTTTAACAAGCACACCTCATCTCTCCATTGCTGATTTTCTTGTACTCTTGCTTGTAATCGTCGCGCCATATTGGTAACTGCAGTCATGGCCTGTGTACTAAGAGCCATAGTGTTATTAATAGCATCGAAATCATTTCGACTACCATACACTAGAACCCTCATTTACAGGCATAGCATGTGCCTGTGTCACTGGTACTCTCTCATTTGCCTGCATTACAGGCACTCATGCAGGTCCGACTCATTGATCGACAAGGTAAGGAATGACATGATTACAAAAGAAGCTACACAAATTTTTCTCTCAACACTTGATGATTTTGTATCTTTGCCTCTGATCTGTGTCACTTTTTATACACTCCATTGCTCCATTACTCGATGCATATCTGCTATATCTGCTCAAATCTTTTGTTTGTCCATATTTCCTGCGCTTGAATGCTCCAAATCCCCACAATGATTCCGACAAGACAGACAGCCCCACTATTTTATTTTTGGCCGCTCAAATTATTGTCTCAAATGTGTTTGTTTCTTATTTTCATCTTTATTTTGATGATGTCAAAGGGGGAGAAAAAATATGATTTTGAAAATTATATATTGCAGAGTTGTCAAATATTTTGTTAATTTTATTTTGTGTCAAATCCATACAAATATTGCCATCATCAAAAAGGGGGAGATTGTTAATCATATTATTTAATTTTGATGATGTCTAAAATATATTATTTAATATACATATTATTTGACACAAAATTTATCTTTTTAAATATATATTTGTTAAATATTATTTAAATAAAAATTTTTCAAAAGCTTTACTATTCACTTTTTGAAAAATAGGTTAATTACTATTCATCTTTTGACAAAACGATTAGTTTAAAATATATATTTGTTAAATATTATTTAAATAAAAATATTTTCAAAAGCTTTACTATTCTTTTTGAAAAATAGGGTTAATTACTATTCATCTTTTGACAAATCATTAGTTATATAATTTTGATAAAAATGATTGATTGGTTGTATTATTTTGACAAATTTGATATTTATGGGGTCTTGTTTTGACAAAATTGGAGTGGTGAATATATTTAGTTTAAAATCTCTACAACTTGTACAATATTTTAAAGAGAGCATATATTTTCAGATCCATCATAATATTTAAAGAGATTTTCTGTGTATGCAAATATTTGATCAGAACATATATATATTATATACAAATAGAATTCATCACGTGCGCTATTAAATTTTTTACATTACATTGATTATATCATCACACTACACTACATTGATTATATCATATTATAATCAAGCAAAGAAAAAGATGGAGTTATATATATGTATATATATATATATATATTATAAACAAGATGGAGAAAATTATTTTTTGTTTGAAAGTTGTGAACTTTGTATTAAATTGTCTACAAAAATGGTGATTCCATGTTTGAAAAAATCAGTCTTATTTTTATTCTTATCATTTGCTGACTTTTTAAAATTAAGGAGTGTGCTTATGTAAGCGATGACATCAAGAGCCTGCTTATGTAAGCCATGACATCAGGAGCGTGCTTATGTAAGCGATGACGTCAGGAGCGCGCTTATGTAAGCCATGACGTCAGCAAGGAGCGTCCAACGGGTATATTTTTGTGTATAAATAGAAGTGTTGGATGAGGAGAAAAAACCAAGAACTTGAAGAGAAAAATTTTCTGTGAGCTCCAAAATTCTGAGTATTCTGCTCTTTCACTTTCAGATCTAAATCTAGCCTTTGTTCTTACACTTTCATATCTACTCTTTGTGAGAGAATTATTGTAAAGAGGGTTTAAATTACCCTTATTCTTATTCCTTATTTTTAGAGAGATTTTGTAAGAGTAAGGCTTTTATTGTTGAGTGAGGCTCAATAGATAAGAGTAAGTCCTGTGCCAAATCCACAAGTTTGGTATGTATTTATTCAATTGATAGTAAAGAAATTCTCAAGGAGGTTCCTTGGGGAGTGGACGTAGGCCGGCGTGCCGAACCACTATAAATCGCGGTGTTTGATTTTCTCTCCCTATCTCTTTACATTTATATTGCTAATTATTATTCTGTTTGTTTTATTTTGTTTTATTTATTAAAATTTTGAATATTGTGTTAATTTTAATACTGTGAAATTTTTTAATAACCCAATTCACCCCCCCTCTTGGGTTGCTTATCTGGGATAAACTAATAAAGCAATAAATCCGGGGCATGGTCAAGTCAAATGTCCCTGCGCCCCCTCCCAGAGCTGGTCGAAGCCTCTGATGCCAAAGTGGTCCCCTCCTGTGCTTCTTCATTAAGCCAATCCAAGCACTCATCAGACAAAGTGCAACTGAAAGTAGAAGCGGGGGCCAGAAGTTCTCTCGTCCTCCATGCTGTGGCATACCGGGCCAGTTGTGCGCCTCGAATCGGGAATGTAACCGGGTACTCTATCCCTTCCGGCGGACAAGTCTGATTATGACCAAACTGGCGCAGGATACGGAATGGGAAGTAGAAGACACAGTGAGTCAAGCCAATCAATTGGATCCCGGGTTGACGGGTCATGCTGTAACTCATCATTGGGAGATTGAGCCAAGGGCACCGCCAAGCAATGCGGTCTGCGGACAAACTGCACAGCCATTCAAACCACCAACCCTCATCAAGGGCGTCAACTAGGCGTTGCCTGAAGAAGTAGCCGCGAGCTGAATATGCTGGGCAAGAGTCCACAACCTTCAGTTTATCTATTAACCACACCTGGGGAGTGATGAAAAATGAGAGATAAATAATAGAGAGATGTACGATGAGAAGAAAGTGAGAAAAAGGGCTTTTGTGAGAAAAAACCGAGCTTGAGGGCCGAGTGATGTGAGCAAACATAAATGTGAGATTGGGTGGGAAACATTACCTGCAGTAATAGTGGACTCCCTGCTAATCTGGTCGTCTCTCGACGATAAAAGGCGTCTAAGCCCAGCAATGTCTCAGCCAGGATCATGGCGATGCAGCTTTGGCCCTCCTTCAAGCCTTGGGCAACCTCAATCTACCGGACACTAGGCCCTCCGGAACCGGAGACGAACAGAAAATGAGATAGCATGCATAAACAGAGGGCGTGTCGCCGAAAGCCTTGCCAGTGATGGTCGCCGCGATCACTAGTCTCAGAAAACGACAAACCAAGCTCGGAACATCTAATGTCTCGTCACAAATCGAGTCTGAACTGTAGCGAGGTCCCCCGCGGGCTTGTTACAGTTTCTGACGATTCTTATCGCGATTCCTTGTGGGCGACCGAGTGGAACGGCCTATCAATTACCAATCAAGCCCCCAGAGGTAGGGAACGGGTATATCAGAGCCCTAAGCGCACCTCAAGTATGGACCATACTTGACAACTTGCATTCCGCGCTCTCCCTTTTCAGATACTTACTCAACTTCACTCGCAGGCTCCCACAAAGTATACGGAGGGCCTTCTTCAGCTGGTTGCCTCCCTAGTTCATATGGTGCAGAGGAGGGAGATGCGACTTGCTCTGTACGGTATCCAGGTATACTTCCCTTCTCCTCCTGCATTGCATTGCTTCCCACACTGTACTCTCACTGATACATGATACTCATACGGTAAACCACCATGCCTTCTGACACATTGTACTGACATACTGTACTAACACACTGTACTGACATACCGCATCCATGCTGCATCTATTTTCTGTACCATACTCATACTGCATACTTGTAACAACCCCATCACGTATAATGATTAGTACTTGACTAATTAAGAGGATTTGAGATTTAATTGCCTGGTATTATATAATTTATTTTGATTTAATGAGAATTGTGGAATCTGACTCGTATATGATTTTATTGAAGGTTTATTTTGGAATTAGAAATTAAGGGTCCAAATGGCTTAAGGAAGTGAAATTGAGAAGTTAATCAATTTAATTTTATTAATTACGGACCCATTTGGGAGTTTAATTAAATATTCGATTCAGTTTAGTAAAATTTAGATTCAATTAATTAGATCCGAATTGGAGAAAATTAAGTTAATTAAATTATGAAAGATTGAGGACTGTGATTATCGCGAATTGAATTTAATTATGATGTGCCCGATTTGAATATATAATTTAATTGGCGGAAACTTGGAGCCTAGCAACTAACGGAAGCCTTTGTCACCAGATTCAAAACCAACACTTGAACACCGAAGGAGGTCGACCATCTCCTGGGCGTCAAGATGGAATCTGGAGGTTCGTTGAAGGCATACAATGCGAAGTACTGGGAAACTTACAACGAGATCCTCGACTGCCCTACCAATCTGGCGATCACTCAGTACAAGCGGGGTCTCCCAGTCGGACATAGGCTGCGAGATTCGCTCACGATGCACCAGCCCACCACTATGGAGTCCTTGATGCAGCGGATCAATGAGCACATCCGTGTGGAGGAGGATGCCGCCTCTGCAACCGAGAAGGCTAATCCGGTCGCGGCGGACAGAAAGGTGGCAGGGAAAGTTCACTCGGTCGGGCAGGAGGATAACCGCTCAAATGACTGATCAAAAGATCAACGTCGTGGAATAAACCGCGACACAGAAACAAAGGTCGCAGAAAACGACCGAGCTGATGCTCCCCGTGACGCAGCAGAAGATGCCAAGAGAAAATTGAAGGCGCGGACTGGAATCACCACGGTCTTTAAAATCCCTATCTACCGCATTTTGAGCGAGATCCGAGGCGAGCCTTTTGTTCGCTGGCCGGCCAAATTGGGGAGCGCGCAGAGAGGCTTCAATTCAAAATATCGCTGCACCTTCCATGAGGAACGGGGGCACCGAACAGAGGACTGCTTGCCGCTCAAACAACACTTGGAGGAATTAGTGGCGGCCGGGCATCTTGACCAATACATAGATGGGGGTATGAAGGCCACACCATCGGGATAGACCGAACCAAACGGTCTAGCCGCCCTGGACGCAGCGCTGCAAGGTGCAATCAACGTCATCCATGGCATCATTGAACCGGCCAGGGTCTGCGAGCTGAGAGGGATGATCAAGAAGGCCGAGCACATGAGGGAAGTGCTCTCCGTTCAGCCCGCTGTGAAGAAGGGAAGACCGAGGAGAAAGACGTCCTTACCTTTTCAAGCAAGGATTTGGAAAGGATCCAGATGCCCCACAATGATGCCTAGTGGTAACTCTTCGCGTCAAAGACTTTGACATCAAGAGAATCTTGATCGACCAGGGGAGTTCGGTCGAGATTATGTACTATGACGCCTTCAAGCAAATGAAGCTGGAGGACAAGGACTTGGCCCCTGCGACGTCTCCTTTGGTTGGATTCAACTCACAGCCAGAGTGGCCGGTGGGGAAGATCATATTGCCGGTCAAAGCGGGTTCAGTTGTGAAGCAGGTGGAATTCTGGGTGCTCAAGGTCCCATCTACTTACAACTTAATTTTGGGCAGGGGCTGGCTGCACGCCATGCAAGCAGTAGCGTCGACTTACCATCAGGTTTTGCGCTTTCCGAGCAACCGGACAAATAGAAGAGGTTTGGGAGACCAGGTGATGGCAAACAATGCTTCGTTGCAGTAAATGGCAGCCGAGCAGCCAAGGGGTTCGTCCAAATGATTGAGGGACCCGAGGGAAAGGAGGTCCTTGAAGACGTAGGTAGAAAGGCCGAGGAAAAATCGGTCGAGGATTTGGTGAAGTGCGCATCGACGAGAACGACCCAACTAAGTTCTTCCTCTTGGGATCATCTTTGTCTAGCACCGAGCGGTTAGATTATGTCAACTTCTTGACTTCCAATTTGGAGGCTTTTGCGTGGACGCCTTACGATATGCCTGGCATCGACCCAAGCTTCATTTGTCATCAGTTGAATGTCTTCCCCAATGCACGACCAGTCATCCAAAGGACACGCCGCTCGGCCTTGCACCATGCTGAGGTAGTGGCCGAGGAAGTGAAGAACCTGCTGGAAGCTGGGGCCATAGAAGAGGTGCAATACCCTCGGTGGATATCCAACACGGTGGTGGTTCCGAAGAAGAATGGTAAGTGGCGGGTCTGCGTTGACTACAAGACAGTCAACCGTGCTTGCCCAAAGGATAGCTTTCCCCTCCCTCGAATTGACCAGCTGGTGGACTTAACCGCTGGCCATCAGAGGTTTAGCTTCCTGGACGCGTATCGCGGCTACCACCAGATAGCCATGTATAAACCGGACCGAGAGATCACATCGTTCACTACTCCCAGAGGTTTGTATTGCTATAAAGTCATGCCGTTCGGACTGAAAAACGCCGGAGCAACCTTTCAACGGATGGTGACAAAGATGTTCGCCCCACTGCTGGGTCGCACCATGGAGGCCTACATCGACGACATGGTGGTGAAAAGTAAGGAGAAGTCTCAACACCTCGCCGACCTAGCAGAGATGTTTGCTATACTTAAACGCCACAAGCTTCGTTTGAATGCCTCCAAATGCGCATTCGGAGTCGGCACCGGGAAGTTTCTGGGTTTTCTGGTCACAAACCGAGGGATTGAAGCCGACCCATCACAGATCAAGGCTATACAAGACCTGGAGCGCCCAAACTCCACGAAGGACGTGCAACATCTTGTGGGATGGCAGCCGCTGAACAGATTTATCAGCCGGTCTTCAGATCGTTGCAGGCCCTTCTTCAAAACTTTGAAGACCAAGTTCTTCTGGGATGACGAATGTGACAGTGCACTGGCAGACTTGAAAGTGTACCTCTCCTCAGCCCCTATCTTAGTCACACCTCAGCCGGGCGAAGAGTTGTACCTCTACTTGGCAGTCTCTCAACACGCGGTGAGCGCCGTCCTAGTCCGCGCCGAAGGCATCCAGCACTTGCCCATTTTCTATGTAAGCAAGACTCTGCTCCCGGCCGAAACGAGATATCTTCCGCTGGAAAAATTGGCGCTGGCCCTGATGATGGCGTCAAGAAAGCTGGCACACTATTTTCATGCCCATACGATAGTTGTGCTAACCGAGTTTCCACTAAAGGTGCTCTTTGAAAAGGCAGACTTCACCGGGAGAATTTTGAAATGGGCCGTGGAATTGGGGCAGTACGATATCAAGTTCCGCCCGCGCACCGCAATCAAGGCCCAAGCTCTTGCAGACTTCGTGGCGGAATTTGCCCCTGGAACGCATCCAGTTTGCCCGGTTGATTTGGCTGGTGCGGATTTAGCACAGCCCATGGATCAGGCGATGGAGACAAGTGTTGGCTCGCAAGTGAAAGAAGGGCAAAAGGAGACCGAACTGGCGAAGCCGGGTCACTCATTAGAAGACGGACTCAATGAAGACAAGGAAAGAGACCAGAATGAGCCGATCAGAGACTTGGAACTGAGGAGCTCCCAAAACCCTTCTGATTGCTGGAAGCTGTTCATTGGCGAGTGTGGAAGCTCTTCGTCGATGGGCATCCAACAGGCACGGGGCCGGGCTGGGTATCGTACTGACTTCTCCGGACGGGCTGATTATCGAGCAGGCAATTACGCTCGGCTTCCCTGCATCCAACAACGAGGCGGAGTATGAAGCCCTCCTTGCCGGCTAAGAAGCGCATTGAGAATGAAAGCATCAGCCCTTATGGTATTCAGCGATTCCAAGCTGGTGGTCAATCAGGTCTCAGGGGAGTATGAGGCAAGGGATGAGAGAATGGCCAAGTATCAGGCCCTGGTGCGCGCAGAGATCAAGAAGTTCGACGCCATAAGAGTGGAACAGATCAACCGCGAAGAAAAAACAGGCTGATGAATTGGCCGGACTCGCTTCTGCTCAGACAGCTTTCCTAACCCCTTGATGATAGAATTCTTACCTCGGCCAAGTATTGAGGAACCAGAAGAGACCGAGGTACTCTGCACCGACTTGGGTCCTTCCTGGATGGATCCCATCATCGCCTTCCTAAAAGATAGGGTTCTACCGAAGAAAAGAAGGCGGCCAACAAGATCCGGGCCAAGTCAGAGCGGTTTTGGCTCTCCCGTCCGGAGCCTTGTATAAGAAGTCTTTTACCGGGCCTATCTAAAGTGTGTCCACCCCGCCAAGGTGGAAGCTTTTCTCTATGAGATCCATGAAGGCATCTGCGGCAGCCATACTGGGGGCAGATCTTTGGCTTACCGAGCAATTTCCCAGGGTTATTGGTGGCCATGCATGCAGGCGGACGCGCAGAAATACGTTCGCAGGTGAAAAGTGTCAAAGTTCGCTCACCAGATCCACCAGCCAGCTAGAGAATTGCTCCCCCTTACAAGTCCTTGGTCGTTCGCGCTTTGGGGGTTGGATATTGTTGGACCACTCCCAGCAGCACCGGGTAATCGCAAATTCTTCATCGCTGCCACTGACTACTTCACCAAGTGGGTTGAGGCGAGCCGCTGGCACCATAAAGGAAAAGGATGTGAAGAAGTTTGTCTGGCAAAATGTTATCACTCGCTTCGGCATACCAAAGGCCCTCATCTCGGATAACGGCACTCAATTCGATGGGAAACTCTTTCGCGGATTTTGCGAAGAGCTAAGATCGAATTCTACAATTCAACGCCGGCCTATCCTCAGTCAAATGGTCAAGCAAGGCCTCGAACAAGACCATCCTGGACGGGCTGAAGAAGCGGCTTGAGAAGGCCAAGGGGAAGTGGGCTGAAGAACTCCCTAAGTACTCTGGGCGTACCGCACTAGCCAAGGCGGTCGACCGGGAAACTCCGTTTGCCTTGGCCTACGGCATGGAAGCCGTTATCCCGCTGGAAATTGGCATGCCAACCATCCGGTCCGAAAGCTTCCAGCCAGATTTGAATAATGAAGCAGTAACATTGGAGCTAGACCTCGCCGAGGAAAGAAAGGAGCGGGCACTAATCCACATAGCGGCCTATCAGCAAGAACTCTCCAAGAAATACAACAAGGCTGTGCACCCCAGGCTGTTCAAGATTAGGGACTGGGTCTTAAGAAAAGTGTTGGGCAACACGGTGGTCCCAGGCGAAGGGAAGCTCGGTGCAAATTGGGAAGGACTACAAGGTGACTGGTCTCGCTGGCAAAGGGGCATACCATCTGGAAGATTTAGATGGCAAAGCTGTCCCCAGACCGTGGAATGCAGCCAACCTTAAGATCTTTTACTTTTAAGATGTAGTTGCTTTTATTGATTAGCTTTCTAGACCTTTAGCCTTTTGGCATTTGATGTAAGTATAGAACTGCTTTTTGTAATGAAAAATAGCCTTCTTGTTGTTTTGCATTACATCCTTCTGTACAATGACACCGCAAGGATACAAGGCCACTATGGATACCAGGGGCAACCGGGCTGGTTTTCTGTCGCCGGTATAAACAAAGACCGCGCAAACAGTTGGTGAATTGTCCAGTGAAATAATTGGCGTGTTGCCCAATTCACATAAGGGCCGAGCTGACTTTTGCTCGCCCAATTGGGATGTTGGCGTCATAACCAACTTCAATGAAATATTGGTGTTTTGACCAATCCACATGCCGAGCTGATTTTGCTCGGCAAAATTGAAATGTTGGTGTTTTGTCCAACTGGCGAGAGCCGAGCTGACCTTGCTCGAAGAAAGGAAATGTTGGCATCCTATCCAACTCAAAGGCCGAGCTGATTTTGCTCGGCCACGACGGAATATTTGTGTTCTGTCCAACATGCAGGCCGAGCTGGTTTTACTCAGCCAAAATGAAAAGTTGGCGAGTTGTCCAACTTCTTTTACGGCCGAGCTGATTTTTGCCCGTCCAACTACAGGACTTGGCATGATTGCGCGGCGTAACCGATCTACCAATTGTGCTGCATTAAAGTTTGAATCAAGAAATTTTTGCACGTGCAAAACGAACAGGAATACAAGATAAACGAGCGAAAAGTTCAAGTTTCATTGATTAGGAAAGTTGCGGTACAAAGAGGGGGCCTAGCCCGGTTACATTCAAAAGCAACGGAAAGAAAAGAAACAAAAACCAATCATAACGTAGAAGGGGGCATTTCAGTCCAACTCCAGGTCGACATCGACGATTTGCCCGGCGTCTGGGTAGTCTCCTCGGTCGTGCCCTCCTCGGCTCCATCTAGAGCGCCTTCCACAGCTACCTCTTGCTCGGCCTCCACTTCCTCGGCACTTTGAGTAGCGTCGGGAGAAGTCTGCTCGGCGGATTGTTTGGCCGCCGCTTCCTCTTCGGCTGTTTTTTTGGCCTCTTTAATAAGCCTTTTTTGCGCGGCACTCGCGTAGGCCTGCATGTAGACCGGGATATAGGCTGCGGGGGGATTCAAGAACATATCAGTATCTTGACCAAGGCCAACTTTTTCCACGACAGCTTTCCAACCGCACTGGAAAAAGATGTCCTTGGTCGCTTGGACCTGCCGCTCATAAGTCTTCTCGCCCTATGCGTATCCCCGGTCCTCGGCGTCATCAACAGCCTTGTCCTTCTCTACTTTATGGGCATCGCGCAGTTTCCTCAGCTCGGCAAGATATCGGGCCTTCGTCGACTTCACGGCCCGCTGTTTGTCCGCTTTAGCTCGGTCGACTTTCTGGCTCAGGATGTCTCACTCGGTCACAACCGCTTCCTGCGCGGCCTTAAGCTTCGCTATCTCGGCCTCTTGGGCCTTGTTCTCGGCGATCGCGTCCCGCAGGCTCTGCCGCACTTTGATCATCCGGTCGTGGGCTAAATAGTTCTTTTGTGCGGCCTGAAAACGAATGAAAGATTGTAAGAATGCAGAAAACCGAGCAAAAATCGGTCCATAACTTGAGAAAAAAGAGTGCAAAGCTTACCAAAACGATCGATTTTTGCCGCCGAACGAAGCACCTTCAGGTCGGACAGCTCGTCATGCTTCTTCATGTCGGCGGAAATGATCAGCCCCTTGGTCATGTTGAAACCGAGGGAGTAATCCTTGTCCGCGTACACTAAATCGGCCTCAGAGACAGCCCGGCCTTTGTACTTGAATTCTGGCGACCAGACCGAGGGGGCACTTGGGCGTTTGGATGGCCCGCTGATTTGTTGTTCGGTCTGGTCCCCAAGCTCGGTTGAGGCATGTTCAGTGGAATCCTCATCAACGAGGTGCTGCCCGGTCTGGTCTTTCCTCGGTCTTTTCCTCGACCGGCCAGTGGGTTGTTCGCTGGTTAGAGCCGGCACTACGCCTTCCGTTTGCCCAGCTGGGGTGGAGGATTTTCCCCCAGTTGCCTCCGGTGGTTGCGACTCGGTTTCCTCACCGGTGATCATTGATTTGATAGCGCAGATTTTTGCCATTTCTTGCTCGGCGGTGAGGGGAACTAGTCTGATCGGCGGAAGATTTGGGTCAGGTTCAGGAGAAGGCGCACGAAGAAAGTCGGTGACCCGGCTTTTGCGCGGTGCTTGGTAGTGGTAGGTCGGTTCAAAGCCGAGCAGTTTTGAAGACTCCCTTTCCTCGGCTAGATGACGCAGTAGGGCTCTGATAGCCTCTTGGTTAGCCCGGTAGTAGTCCTCTGCTAAGTGCTTGTAATCTGCAAAAAGAAGCAAGTGTTAGACCGGCAAAGAGAGAAACTAATGCAGAGAGAAGATAGGGCGGTTAGCCGAGCTACTCACCAGCACTGCCAAAATCCTTCCTAATGTACCAGCCCATGTAGACAAGCCCGCGGGGGACCTCGCTACAGCTCGGACTCGATTTGTGTCACGGTTCTTAATCTAAACCAAAGAGTCCAGATCCGGCAAATCGTTTTGAGAAAACAGATTTTTGAAAGAAGTGTCAAACATTGACTACTTTGTCAGATACAGAGTCGCCACCTAAATATTTTATTTTTGGGAAATTTAGGAAACCCTGACTCGTTTGCCTAAGGCCACGTGTCCGTCATCACCAAAGTTGCCTCGGCTCGGGAACTTGGGTACGATTGGGGAAGGTCACTTCGTGAGCACCCCCGCTCGCCCGATCAAAGATCGGCCTCTACTAACCATGATATCTAGTTTTGAAAACATTGTGCGTTCTTATTCCGGTTATTAGCCTAGATTTACTATGTGATGCGCACAACATACAAGTATAGACTGGATCGCCTGAATTGGAACAAAACATTTCATGTTTGTTTGTTTGAAAATGGTTTGATGGTGCTACCCGCAAGTAGGCTAAGACGTGGATTTGCCACCCTCGGGTGGGCTTAGAAAACATGATTTTGCCACTATCTAGTGGGCTTAAAACACACATTTGATGAATTGTTCCAGTTCAAATAACCCAACCTTCACCCACAGGCATTCAGGCAGTTATATCACATAAGCATATAGCCTCATGGTAAGCATGCTATCATGGCAGTCACTCACACACATGCAAGGATGCTAAAACATAAAACTCACCGAGTACTCCAAGCCAAAACAGAAACCGATTAGAAATCCATACATGATCCTAAGTATACAGAAATGCCTAATGCAACACATGCAAAAATGCAACTATAGCAGGCTCGGCTATTCTAAACATGGCATATGAGATGCAACAGCTATCAAGTATTCAACTCGAAATTGAAATACAAATGCAGTCAGTATGATGCGCCGAGCCCGGTGCATGCAAAACAGATGAATGAATGCAAACATGCTATCATACTGTATGCTAATTGAAACATGCCCTAATCTAACCATCATAAGCAGGTAAATAAAAAGGGAAGAAAGACGTGGGATTGGAAGACATACATCACACACATGCACACTTATTACAATTATGCCCTCGCGCAGAGGGTCCGAATGAATAATATACAGTCCCGAATAGTACAGTCCAAATAAATAATACAGTCCAAAATATGTACAAAATCCTAATTAATTACCAAATTAACTAAGAAAATAATAAACTGGCATGCAAGCCAGGGACTGCCTTGACTCCTCTTCAGATAATGGATGATGCAATTTGGGTTGCCTTTGCGCGGAAATCCACTGTGATGCCCCAATTAGCCTCTGTTTTGCAATAGTTTTCGGAAAGCGCGCCAAGCCCCGGAAGACTGCTGATTCTTGATTTGCTGCAACAGAGAGCAGGAAAGGGGCATGGCAATGTATTTTCACAAATGTATGCATGCCTCGATCCTCGTGCCACCAATCACGCATATCGATGCATGATGGCCGAGGAATCGAATTGCACAACTCAATATGGAATGAATGCACATGAATATACAACTAACTCCTGACTCCATCATGGACAATCCGGAGTGTCGGTGACTAGGGAATTGAGACACGTTCCGTCACTCGGAGTACGAAACGCCCCTCGTTTCCCGTGCTCGGGCTAACTCCTATCCCGAACACAATGCAATATGCATGACATGCATGAAATGCAACTAAGATACAACCTAACATGCAACATGCTATGAAATGGCATACACGATGCACGAGGTAACATGGCATACGCAATGCGCTAACATACAGCCTAGCATACACAATGCTATGAATTGAAATGGCATACACAATGCATAATGGACTTACACTAATGCAAGTGGACCTCAGCCACACTCACATAAGAGGCCATTAGGTGAAAATGAGACACTCGAGATACGTGCACGCGTGCACGCAAACCGAGGACCGACCCTAAGGCATTAAATGCCACTCTAGCGAGGCATGGAGCATGGCATACAAACATGCGAATTTCAGTACCAAAATGTGGTGCAAAACAGCCCCGAAACATGGCAAAATGACACCCGATGCATGGAACGAGTCCCGAAATATGAAATTTGGCGCATAAAATGGCCTATAGCTATGCACTGCATGCATAATTTGAACATGAAGTGTAAAGACAGAAGCAAGGCAGCCCCAAAAAAGCATGTTTACAGTTCAAATCAAGGCCAAACAGTGAGCAAAAAATGGGGCTAAGCTAGCAATACAAAAATGGCCCCGAAAGCAAGATATTGAAGCAACTCACAGATGCTGGCCCCGAACAGAGAAGGGGCCTTCTACAATATTGAAGAGGGGCCAAAAATATGATATTTTACAGTTTATGACGAACCCCAAAAACAGATACAAGTATGCTCAAAATGCTATGCAAAATGAGGGCCAAAATGGAGATAAAGAAGCAACTGATACATGCTGGTCCCAAACAGGTAAGGGCCCTTCAACAATGTTGAAGAGGGGCCCAAAATATGACTTTTTACAGTTAATGGACGAGCCCAAAACAGTGTAAAACTATGCTCAAAATGCAATGCAAGATATGGCCTAAAAGAGAGGCTACAACACAAAGTATACAAATGATGCTCCAAACAGAAATAGACCCTTAATGAAACATGGAGAGGGGGTCAAAAAAAGCCCATTTTCAGTTCGGACCAAGGTCCAAAAACAGAAGCTCAATAGGCTAATAAATCGTGCAAAAATGGGCTAAAATATGGATATCAAAGCAAGCAACAGGAGGATTCAAACAGTGATGAGCCTTCTACAATGTTGAATAAGGGCTCAAAAATAAGCCTATTTACAGTTTACAACATGCTTCAAAACAGATTACATATAAGCCTAAAATGCTACACAAGAAATAGACATACAAGAGGGATAATGAAGCAAGTGCAAAATGGGGGCCTCAAACAGTGAGAGGTCCTTCATGAAACATGAAATAGAGCTCAAAAAAACACTACTTTCAGTTATGGCCGGAGCTCAAGTGTACAAGCAAGAAGGGCTAAGAAATGGTACAAAATAAGCTCAAAAAAGGGGGAATGGTGCTCACCCTTGTAGACTAATCCCTTGCTGCCTCTTGGACCAAGAAAAGCTGCCTCCTAGCCTCTGAGAAGACCCTCTTAGCTTCTAGAATGGAGATGGTGGTGTGGTGCTAGGTGATGGTGTGAAAAAAAAGGGTGTGAGACTTGAGAATTTTGAGTGTTTGGAAGAGAGGAAGAGGGAGGGGTGTAATGCAAGCTTAAGGCCAATTTTTCCAACCCCAAAACCAGACCTGGGGTGCTGGTTATATAGGCCAAAGAGGGGGAGAAAGAGGGGGAAAAAAGGAGGGAAATCACTCCAAGTTTCCCTCCAAAAGTTGCCCCCCCGGATACAGAATCTGGGGGGAAACAAAGTGTATTTCTGTGATGTGCCAGGTGTAAGGATGCTGGCCGGCCAGATATTGGGACTGCAGGTGGCCGGCCGGCTCTCCCCATGGCCGGCCGGCCAGGGGTCAAACAAGTCAAGTGTAATTAGTGGCCGGCCACCACAAATTGGTGGCCTCCCAGGTGTTCTCACCACAACCCTGTGGTCAAAAAAATGCAACAGTAAAACAGGAGAGAGAATAACCCATTTTTCAAAGGGGTTCAAAAGGTTCAAAGGGAATTACTGGCCGGCCACCAAATATTGGTGGCCTCCCAGATGTGTACATCACAAATATGGGGTTTAGGGTTGAAGAAAATGGCCCAAGGGTGGTCAACATTGGCTTTGAAGTGAGAAAAACGGGCGTCAGAGGGCGGTGATGGAATATAACTGGTTGCTGGAACAATTGCTGGCCTCCCACCCTTCTACGACCTTCCTGGTGATGAAACAGAGGTCCCTGCCAAAATTGAACACAAACCGATGTAAAATGAAGGTTCGAGGGCCGAAACGCGCAGCCCGGGGCCCCGAAAACCGACTGTTAGGCACCGGGAGTGGTGTTCGACCACGAAGTTGGTCTCTCGGACCACAGTGTCCCTCGAAAGGGAGTAAATAAGATGCATGCCAAAAACCGGAGCGAACGGGGGTGGTTAGGCGGTCCCGAACCGAGGCACTCGGCCTGACGGCTCCGAAAACCGGGAACCGGGCTCCGAAATGGGAAAAGTGGCCTACGACCACGAAACGTAGCCTACGGCCACTGAGAGATGATCTACAAGACCTCTCCCTCCCCTCAGGGAAAAGAAACAGAGAAAATCGAGCCTAGTTCGCAAACCGAGGCAAAAACACAAAAGAGTCCGGAAGTCCGGAGGCAAGGCTCGCAGCTAGGACTCCGCAACTTCAGAACGAGCACAATATGCAACATCACCAAGCGCTCAATCGGTGATGTCTGAGTCTTAAGGTCGGTCAAAAATGGGGTGTCTACAGCCCGGTATGGGCGCCTCAGTGTCCTCGTAATTATCGGACACCCACAGGAAGTCATCATCGTTGGTCTCTTTGTCCGGGTTGCCCTCGATGAGTTTTGCTCGCCCTTCTTTACTTTCAGGTACCAGCAAAACCCACCTTTATTTTGACTAAGGCTGTACTGATGAAAAATTTCAGCAAGACCGATTGAGACCGAGCCTCCGGTTCAGCTCGGTGACACCGTTTATTATTTGTACGTGTTGTTGGAGACTTGGGTCGGGCAAAGCCTTGTCTGCCTCAAAAATTCGCAGATCAAGGGTTGGACCGGGAAGCGAAGTCCTCCCTCGACTATAGACACGACCGTGAAGGGGCACCGGTCTAGGTCGCCCCAAGGGGTATCTCCCTTCTTGGTGAGCTCTAAGATGACATCGTCTGGGATGTTGTACTTCCTACGAAACTCAGCTAATGCACTGGGCGAGCTCACCATGAATCGGTGCTTCTCATCTATCTCGGTTTTATTTGACGACTTAATTTGTATCTCGGTCAAAAATGTTGGTGTATTCGCTCGGACTTTAAGCTTCACCAGTGATGGTTCTGGACTGGCCTGATCGGTCCTAGTTTGTTCTGCATTGTTGAAAAATAAGCCCAAGGGTTAGCACGGCAGAAATTGTATGGCTCATATTGGAACTCTTAGCTCGGAGAAAGGTTTTAGGGTGTTTGGCCGGTCTAACCCCTATCTCGGCTCGACGGAATGGCTATTTTAGCCTTCTTGATTTGGTTCTGATTCTATTTTCAGCTTGGTCAAGGCAAGTTTTAGCTCGGTTCAGTCCTATTTACCGATCTAATTGAGTATTCAGCTCGGTTGCGGCCTCAGCGAGAAGCCACAAACCAGTTTTTGCTCGGCTGAAGCTCTACCTACGAATCTAAATGAGCATTTAGCTCGGTCCTAACCAGATTCAAACTGTTCATCCCAGAAATGAGGTTCATTCATTCAAGCTTCAAACTAAGGAGGAACAAGGGGCACGGAGGCCCCTTCCATTCCTACAGTCTCCATTTGCCCTAGGGTGTACGGGTTCTAAGCAAAACCAAGAACACAAGCACAAAAAATGGAGAACTCGAAGAACTCGAGTACGAGAGTATGAAAGAAGGGTAGGAGGACTTACCTATACCAGATGCAAGGCAGATTGGGGCCTCTCGAGCTTGGTTGTGACCTCTGAAGGAACAAAAGCGGGCTCAAGAAGCGGATGAGTCGCAGTGACGGAGAGGGTAGAATCTCAGAGCTATGGAGGATAGGGTTTGGGCTCAGCATTGAAAGTGAAGAGTAAGGGTGCAAATGACCCTTCATTTGTGCATAAGAAGGGGGGAAAACCAAACGGCTGCGCCGTTTGAATTTCGCGCTTGAAAAGACAACTTTTGGGCGGCACGCGGCCAATGGGATGGAGCCACGTGGCATGAAAGGACGGCTGTCAGTGCGGTTGTACGACCTTTGACAGGACTGCGGACACCGACCAAATGGGATAGCTCGGTAAATGCTTCGATCCCAATCACGCTCGGCTTGGCACTGGCGCGACTGAGGGGCCGTTTAGCTCGGTCATGGTGGTAACCCCAATCACGATTAGCTCGGATGGGGTTAAGGGGCAATTGAGAGGGGAGATTTACACCGTTAGTACGGCCGAGCTACGGTAGCGCGGGTCGTGACAGACCTCACGGCGCCGCGCTATCTCCTCTGCTAACACGGCCCGTGGATCTGTTTTGCACTGTCAAAGAGATCGTCTAACCAGGCATGAACTAAAGCCTGACCGAGCTGTGGCTAGGTAGACATTTAACAGAGCACGTAGTGGCGTGTGGCAACCAAGCTAAGGGCCCGGGCTAGACTAAGGACGCGGCGAGGGCCGGCATACCTCTAGCCGGTCAGCCGAGATAGATGGACTTCGGGCAACCGAGAATGAAGGAAGAACGGGGGGAGGCCGGCATGCCTCGCAGCCGGTTAGCCAGGATGTACCGGTCGAGAACAGCTCGGCCATGAGAATCGGATATTTGCCCCTTTGCCAAGGGATAGGTCGGCGGTTCCTGGCTCGGTTGTGTGCTTGTGGGGGCAATTCTCCACAAGGGATAGGCCGGTCGTGATACTCCGGTTAAGTATGCCACCTGGGCCAATGGTGTGATGGAGAGGAAATCTGCTCCAGGCACGCGTCAATACCGTTTGGCAGTTCTGCATGTACTGGTTGGAGGACTAAACCTTCAACGCGTAAGGTGGTGAGAGGCGAGCACTGCCACCTGTCCAGGGAAGGACAGCAGAGGTAGTGCGCGTACAATCCCTGAGGCTGCATGGCCAGCTTAGAAAAAGGAAGAGAAGGGGAACGTTAGAGGTATGTGATCTGAACAACTCTTACTCTCTCTCTCTCTAACAGTCTTCTTCTTCCTCAAGTGATTTGACTTGATCGTTGGAGGGTCTATCCGGCAAACCTCCGCCGGGCAGCTCACCGTTTCTGTGTTGCCAGGTTAGATGCCGTCACGAGAAACTTAGAGTCCAAGAAGTACGGAAAGCAGAGAATATTTCGCCCCCGTACAATTCTATTGTGGTTCAACTGTCTTTAATTTTGGGTTGAGAAAAACACTATTCAACTTTCGTTCAGAAAGCTGTGATTTTATTTATTGACAATGATAGGTTAATCTTAGCATACCAGTAGTGCTTTTGGAATAAGGTGCCAATCTGAGTTTTTATAAAACTAAGATTCAAAATGCCACAAAAATCACTAGTTCTCAATACTAACCTAGTTTGGCATATTTAAAAAAGGTCAAAAAGTCACTATTCTATTTAAGTCACATCATCTTATTTAAGTCACATCATCTCTTTAACACATCACTTCAAACCCAACCCAAACCCAGCCCATATTTCATAAAAAGTCAAAAAATACACTTATTTAGGACATCCCAAACAACCCCTAATAATGTCATGAAGATCACATGTTTTCAACAAACTGAAATTAACAATGCCACAAAAGATTACAGGTTTCCCAAAATTTCAAGATTAGACTCAAAATCAATCAGATCACCTATTGGAACTAAACTAAGCCAATGTGAAGTAAATTCAGGGTAGCTATAATTAAAATTGTTGTTCTACCTTAATTTAGCAATTTTAAAAATACTTATTAAAATTTTTATTTTCATTTTTAAATTGTCTGAAAACAGCTTTATATTAAACATTTGGGTGTACAAAAAATTTACCAAATAAATGATGATGGTCAATAACACAAAGATGAAGATGAGCATATTATATATAAATTTTGTATAAAATAATAATATAGTAGGTTCTATAGTTGGTTTAAATTAGTTAGAGGCTCACCCAAAAACCAAACTGGGCTCATTTAAGTTGGGTCAATTTTAAAAATTTGAATAAGATCACACCTCTTTAAAAACCGAAACAATCAAACTTGTGCAAGTTGAGTTGGTTTTTAGGCCGTGTGCTTGCTTACCCTTAACCATAAAACGATGACATAACCCCCCATTGACTGATGATGATAGTGTGTTGTGTGTTGGTGTATATTAATTTTGAAACGATTTGGTCTTGTCTTCCACTCTACATCAGAAATTCAATTTGAGCCCAAGGGCATATACTACATCCTCTCTTCAATGATTCCATCTCATTTATTTTATAAGTATTTGTGGGTAAAATTTAAAAAATTATTTTTGAAAATTCAAAATTAAATAGGGCTATTTTTTTTTTATAATCATCTTTTTTTTGGATACATAAAAAAAAAAAAAAAAATCAGTCGACCTCACTCCCTTCTAATTTATTTATCTATTATAAAAAAAAATTAACTTATTAAAGAGGCATACAATCATTATAGCATAATTCAAATTTTAAAATAGTTTTTCCTCTATTACCTTTCTATTTAAATTTTAAAATGTGTTTACAATGATTTATAATGGATAATTTTGAAAATCTAATAACAAAATTTAGTATTCAAAAATAATAAACAAATAAATATTTTAGAACAGATAAAGGGGGTGTTTGGCAAAGTTTTTTTTTATTTGTGGCTAAAATCTACAAAATGACAAAGGGGTATTTTGGGAACAATACAAAAAAACTTGTTTTTTGGCTTTTTAACTTTTTTGATACTCGGTTGGTTTGAGGTGTCCTAAAAAAGTACACTTTTTGTCTTTTTACGAAAAGATGTACAGAAAAGTAGAGAGGTGATATGAGAGGTGATATGATGGAAAAAAGATAAAAAGATAAAAAAATGGATTATATAGTTCATGCCAAACCAGCCCTAAAAGTCACAAAAAAACTAACTTTTTTAATACAAAAAAGTCAAAAAGTCACAAAAAAATTAAAAAGTCAGTTTTTTATCAATTTTTCAAAGCACCACAAAATAGACTAAAATAGTCAATAAGATAAAATATCACATTAAATTTATAATCATTTTACTTTTTCTCTCACAAACATCACATTTAAATACAAAAAATTTAACTATCTTTTAAAATATAAAAATTTTAACTTATTAAAATAATTATAAATTAAAATAATCTATTAAAATAGTAAACAAAATAAGGAAGACAGACCCAAAAATGTGAGACAGGAGTATCGGATTTGTTGTATTTTTAGTAAAATTGTTACTTATAGGTGGAATTATTCCATGAAATTAACCCAGTTGTAAATAAAATTTGGGGCTTCAGTGCTCTGTTTAACAGGTGGCCGAAATTTCCGTGCAAGTACGATTTATCAGAGAAGAGAGAAAGAAAGAGAGACGAGGGGGATCGCATTACCGCCGATCTCTTCAAAAGCACAAGAAAAAGGTGCCCACTCACTCACGAAGAATAACCCAAGATCCGATCAGATCAGATCTATCTTCACTTCTCTCCCTCTCAACTCTCAGATTCTCTCCTCTCTCTCTCTCTCTCTCACTATGTATGTATTCGCATGTATCTTCATTCCCGATCGATGAAGCAAAAGAATGAGATGTTTTGCTTCTTGATTCCCATATGGAATCAATGTGAAAATTCTAGGGTTTCTTCTTCGACACAGCAACTGGTTGTTAGGGTTTAGGAAATGTGTTAGATATTGAGCTAGGGTTTGTAAAAGGCATGGTCTTCGGGCCTGTAATCGTTGTTTGTTGTGCGATTGCATGAAGATTTGGTGTTGTTGTTGTTACGGCGAAGAAGAGGAGCTTATATATAATAAGAAAGGGACAATGAGGGAGGGCATTTTCGGAAATGAATGCGAGGACAAGGCCGAGGATGATGATATGGAAAATGACGAGTCTGAACGCTTTCTACTAGGGTTTTCGCTGGGGAGCCTTGAGGAGTTACAGTCACAGGTGGCGGTTGATGCAAGGAGTGACCTTGGAGAGAAGAGAGAGGGGCCAGGTGGTGCTGCCACTGCTGGTGCTGGGTTTGCTTTCACGGTTGGTAGCTCCCGGGTTTTTGACCCCTTGGCTTCTACTAGCGTTCAGGGTGCCATGGATGTTGATTTGAATTTGGGTTTGAGTGAAGACCCATCGTCTTCCTCCGCAGCATTGGACAGAGAGGAAACTGATCGGGATTCCCACAATAAACGCCCTAAAGTGCATTCCTTTTCTCTGTGAGACCTCTCTCTCTCTCTCTCTCTCATAACTTTCATAGACAGAGCTGGACACTAATATACACTTGTGGAATTAACGTTTTGTGTACTAAACCATAACAATGTGTTACACTTTAGTACTACCATGGTGGTGTGTGATTATTTATATGTTTTTCTTATTTGATCAAAGTATAATATTCATATATTGATGTGCATTTGAAATTTCTCATAAATTGATTCTACTTTATTATCTCAAGTCTAGGCAAGTTGAGGTTAGGCAGCCCAGCAGCAGTATGAAACTTCCAGGAAATTGTCTTTTCCTTTTTATTTTTATGCAATTATTCGTCTTATTCTGTGGGAACCATAACTGATTGTCATAGTAAGGATATGCAACCCTTTTAGTTTTCCATTTAAGTAAATCATGTCAACCTACAATTCTGACTTCAAATCTTCTGTAAATACAGTGCTGATGGTGAAATGTTGCTTCTCCTTTAGGCTGCGATTAATTGACTGGAAATGTAAGAAAAAGGAAAATAAAAGCTGTTTTTGTTTGTAACATGCGTGTTCAGTTACTGCAGGAAAATGTGGGAATCACTAGAATTGTTTTCTTAAATGAAGCATTTTCCATCATTTTGTGTAAGAAGTATGGTGCTACACATTATGGGAAAGTTCAAAGTTTAAACTGTTTTCTGCATGCACTTTCCTGTAAATCAAATGAACGATGGAAAAGTGAATTATTTGTATTTTTGCTTTACCTTTACTTTGTGAGAAATATTTTCTTGTACAATATTCTCAGCAATTGAATGGAGCCTTAGGGATCATATTTAGATGTTTATACTCTACAGTGACCACATAATTTGTTTTGGATGTAGGCCTTTGTGACTTTGTCCCATGCCTGAAGGAATCACTTAGTTGAATAATCAACCATATAGAAAGATCCATCCCAACATAAGGTGTCTTTGACCGACTTATTTTGATTTTTGTGCTGAGCACTTACTGCTCTACTTTTGTAGTCTGATTTGATGTTATTTCCTGTATAGTTTGGCTGGGAAGACAATGCCCTTAGAAATGTGTTTTTATATGATTGATCTGAACGTAAGAAAACTTGAAACTAAATAAAATATAGTTTGATAGATTATGTTTTGTTTTATGTCTAATTGTTAATAAAAATATGGTTATCATATTTACAAGTGCTCAGTAAGTTTCAGTAGCGCATCTATGTAGTTTGCCCATGTATATTCTAGAGCATGAGGCGAACCATTTTCCCTTTCTCATTGCACATGCTGGAATGATCTGCATTCAAGGTGAATTTTTATTTATTTTTTTGAACAAACATTCCAGGTGAATTTGTCCTTGCGTTTTTTTTATGGTTGCACACTGGTAGTGACACACTATATGTGACTTTTTGAATGCTGATGTTGAGTACCTTTTCAGGGACTGGGAGTGCCATTTTGCAGCCACAACTTCTTTGGATACCGGCAGTTACAATTTCCATACGACAGACTACAATGCTAAGGAGTCTTCCTTTAAGAATGAGACCTTTTACCTTTCTCCACTCGTAAATGGTGGGGTTGATGAGAATCCCCTTGATTCTGAGAGAGATGGAGGAGATGGGTGCAATATCTCAAAGTTGGAAGATTTAGAAGTTCGAATGGATCTTACTGATGACTTATTACATATGGTATCCATTGTGTTTTAGGATATTACTATTTGCCACTTGCTTCTAGGTTGTGTCTGATAATGGTTTTCATATTGTCTTATTGGTTGTCAGGTATTCTCTTTCTTGAAACACATCGACCTTTGTCAGGCAGCCATGGTCTGCAAGCAGTGGCAGGCAGCTAGTGCACATGAAGATTTCTGGAGAGTTTTGAACTTTGAGAATCGTAACATATCTGTGCAACAATGTGAGTATTATGCTACGTTTATTTAATCCTCAAGTACTGCCTTATTTACTTAGTAACATTTTTGTAGTGGCAAAGTTTGAAATTGAAATGTGCTTATGCCTTGTGAAAATTGCTACTAGTGGTTATGATATTTTCTCCTCCATCCATAAGCTATTATTCCATTGCCTCTCCCTTTATTGGGAGTTGGGACTCCAACCCTATGTAACACCCCATCCCCAACCCCCCCCCCCCAAAATATGATAGCAATTGATGCCACTCATTATTGATAGCACATGGTTTACAAGAGATCTTGTCAAACAGATTAGAAATGACCCAATTTATACTTCGAAATAGATGTTAAAGGTGGTGACATTATTAGAATGTTAATAATGAGTAATACTTTCATGGGTTTCTGGAGGTGATTGAAATTACCCTGTTCCTCTCTTTCCAGGATTTGTGGAGGTTTATCCTTGGGAAATTCCATGTTAATGCATAATTTTCACGTTCTGTGATAAGTATATCAAAGTTATTTGCAGAAAAAAGTGGGATAAGTTTTTTTACGAGGGAAGTGGAACTAGGACCCTCAATTTTGTGATATTAATACTATCAATGCATTTAATATGGGCATTAATTTAATTTTGACCACTCAATTGTTGGGTGTAAGGCCAAAGGTTATGTTACTAGAAACAACAAGAATCTACATATTCTGTGTAAAATGATGTTGAAAATTAGCATTCCAGCATCTTGATATCTTACATATGGGCATCCATTTCCGGATCCTGTGTTGCCACGAAGATGCTTCACCTATTACGGATTTATTCCTCTATATGTTACTAGTGCCCCAACATGTTAATGCCTCCCATAATATTCTCTTCAAGTGTGGGACTTGATCCCATAGTGGCTTCCCTTTGGGGTCAATCTGACACTTTCACTTTGGTGCTTATTGCTTGCTTGGATCTGCAGCAGCCTGCAGGCCTGAGGGGCTAGGTGCTTCCTAACTCATGGTCCCGTTGAGGGCATGATGACCAGTGAAGGGATGTCCGAGTGTGTTGGATTGATGGCTAGAGTAGGGGCTAGTTGAGGTCACTTATATCAATGGCTTTGCCCATAGTTTGTGAAGTATCGACACTTCAAAATAGGTGTCATAGCCATGTTGGACACATGGGACACAAACACGGTAGGCACTGTGTCTGACACGCCACGTGGAGTGACTTTTATTACTTTTTTTTACTAGACGCGCTTGGGACACGGTAGGGACAAAGTGGGACAAGGCGAGGTTTTATTTTAATTTTTGGAAGCTAATTCGGGCCCATATTATAATATTTGAAGACAAAAGGGTTGAATTTATTAACAAAAAAAGTTGGGTTAAGTACACTTCACCCCCTCAACTATCAAAATTGCTTCACTTTTTCCTGAATCTTGAAGTCCTCAGAATATTGAACATGCCTTAAGCCTCCCTAATACCACTCTCTTTCCAATTTGCCCAAATTTTGGCTTAGCCTGCTAGTCTTTCCTTATATGTGTACATCTCTATATTACAAACCTTGACCTTGAATTGAATGGTCAAATGGTAAAGATTATTTGCTAGTAAGAAAGTATTTGACAAGCTTTGTAAGTTCCTCAATTTTTTAGCAATCTCTCCCATCTCTTCAAATTTAATACACACTTGCTCATTCTTTCTTAGGGTTGGTTTGGCATAAACTAAATAATACAAAAAGTCAAAAAGTCACTATCCTATTTAAGTCACATCATCTTATTTAAATCACATCACCTCTCTAGCACATCACATCAAACCCAACCCATATAAGCCAATAAGTCAAAAAGTACACTTTTTTAGAACATCCCAAACCAACCCTCAAAATTCAAACTTGAAATCAAGTCATGGAGGTTTTGGAGCCATTCTTTCGTCACCCTCCCAATCCCTCAATTTTGAGTGGATTTATGAGCAACATAGGTGTTTTATAAAAAAAGATGATGATTTGAAAAGAGCATTGTTTTATCAACTTGTTTGATTTTAAATGTACATGGATTAAATGAAATGATGGTTTTTGAAAGAAATGCACTAGTGAGCATGCTTAATGTTTGGGGTGGTGAGGAGTATGCTAGTTGAGACTATGTGCGCCTGTGTGTGTGAGAGAGAGAGATGACATTTTGTATTTGGTCATCTATTTGATTGTATTTCAGCTGTCAATGTGGAGAAGTTTATTAAATCAACTCAACTCATCAAGTGTTTGTCACAATTACTTTGGGATCGGCTACATGTTTCCATTTCCTCTTATTGATTCTATGAAGTCATTTCCTACGTTAAGTTCTAGGTAATTATTCACCCAAAAAAGGTCCTAGGTAATTATGTCATTTCTTACTGCCTCAACCTATGTTCTCACTGGTCCTCTACTTCTTTTACCACCTTCCATGTAGATGAGACCACTTCTCCTTACAACTTTAATTGGTCTACATCACTACAATGTACATGATCATGCTATCTCAAACAGTTTCATGTCATTTTATCTTCAATTGGTGCCATGTCTTTACTTCTTCCTAATGGATGTGTTTTTTTATTTTATCTTTTCTTGAAACACCGGGCATCCAAAAAACTCTTTACTTAAGCCGTTCAGATTTTAATGTAGCTCCGTACAACAATTCTAGCATAATTTTTTTTTTTTCAATTTCTCTTGTTGTCAACTAAAACTATATTGTCTACAAATAACATACATCGAGGGATTGCCTCGTGAATGTTTCAAGTATGTTCATTCATAACCAATGCAAAAAGGTGATGATTTAACGTTGATTCTTGATGTAAACCTATTGTTATTGGTCATTTACTTATTTCTCCTCTACTGTTCTCAATTAATCATGACGTAAAAATTTTATGTTGTTACTTAATGTGTTATTTAAATAGCTAGTTGTGCGTTCCAAACCATGATGAAGCTGAATAAATTAACATCACGTAAATGTAGACAAGTAAACTTAGGTTGTAGCTTGTTTGTCTTATTATTTTGAGCTTAAATAGAGCATATTTTTGGTTATTTATTGTGCAATATAACCAAATGACTACCGTTTATGTGCACCTACAGTTGAGGATATGTGTCGTCGTTATCCAAATGCCACTGAAGTGAACATTTATGGTGCTCCTGCTACTCATTCCCTTGTTATGAAAGCAGTTTCATCATTAAGGTATGTGGCTTTTCATCTTGTTGAATGCTAGGATAATTTTGTTATGATTGTTGCTGATATATCTGATGCTTCTCAGGAATCTTGAGGCTTTAACTTTGGGAAAAGGACAAATAGGGGAAACCTTTTTTCAAGCCCTAACAGATTGCCAACTGTTGAAGAGTCTGGTTATCAATGATGCTACCCTTGGTAATGGTATTCAAGAGATACCTATATACCATGATAGACTGAGACAACTTCAAATTGTGAAATGCCGAGTGCTCCGTATTTCTGTCAGGTGGTACAGTTGTAAATAATTGGAAAAAGTTTCATATATAGTAATCTGTTCAGAATTTGTGCTAAAGTTTCTTGTTTTGCAGGTGCCCCCAACTCGAAACCTTGTCTTTAAAGCGCAGTAGTATGGCTCATGCTGTGCTCAACTGCCCTCTTTTGCGTGATCTTGATATAGCCTCTTGCCACAAGTTTTCAGATGCTGCAATTCGTTCGGCAGCAACATCATGCCCACTTTTGGAGTCTTTAGATATGTCCAATTGTTCATGTGTGAGTGATGAAACACTACGCGAAATCGCCCTTACTTGTGGTAATCTCCATGTTCTTAATGCTTCATACTGCCCAAACATCTCTCTTGAGGTCAGTGTTTTAGCTTTTCACCATGCTTGTTCTGGTGATGTTTGAAAATGCTTCCATTAGTTGACTTGATTTTTTGCTTTTCTTGGAAGTCTGTAAGACTGCCCATGTTGACAGTTCTCAAGCTTCACAGTTGCGAGGGCATTACTTCTGCTTCCATGGCAGCAATATCTCATAGTTATATGTTGGAGGTTTGAAGCCTCTTATCTCAGAAGTTGGCATTGCCTAGACTTGATTCAATGTACAAATAGTCTGAAACTAATGAAATCAATTTTATTGCGATGTAGGTCTTGGAGCTTGACAATTGCAGTTTATTGGCGTCGGTGTCCTTGGATCTCCCGCGCCTGCAGAATATAAGACTTGTCCATTGTCGCAAGTAAATTATGCTACTCCGACCTCAAAGTCTTGTAGGGGAACTATTTGGGTGAACTTTGGTACTTGTTAGTTAGTGTGACTAATGTTATAATATTGCCTGCAGGTTCGTTGATTTAAATTTACGAAGTATCATGCTGTCATCTGTTACAGTGTCAAATTGCCCTTCACTCCAACGAATTAACATCACATCAAATTCACTACAAGTATGTCTTTCATTAAATGTTTTTATATATTTTCTTCCCCCATGGTCCTTCGTTTTGAAGAGGATAGATCCTGAATGTATGGTTTCTTGGTTTTATGTTAATGCAGAAATTAGTGCTGCAAAAGCAAGAAAGCTTGACAACTTTAGCATTGCAATGCCAGTGTTTGCAAGAGGTGGACCTTGCAGATTGTGAATCTTTAACAAATTCTGTATGTGAAGTTTTCAGTGACGGTGGTGCATGCCCTATGCTAAAATCATTAGTTCTTGATAACTGCGAGGTTTGTGAACTATAACTCTTTGCCTTTTTTTGCTTTTGTAATTTAGTTGAAGTCACATGTTTTTGCTTGTTCAGTTGACATTTGTGGCGGGTTGACATGGTTTATTGTTTTTCCCCCCCTTTCATATCTGATGCTCCTGCTTTTCCTCCACTGGTGAATATAGTCTACTACACTAGGTTTTCTTACTTCTCTCCTTAGGTTTTCGTTTTCTTGTTTTTGGAAATGAAATCGATAAATTTTTTTATAACAGTCATTTTCATTAGTCCTTAATGAGCCTAAGGTTTGGAAAACAATGGAAGCTGTTTAAACTGCTATTTTCAGGAAATTTTGACGGACATACTTCTTCCCATGTGTTCTGTTTCATTCTCATTTTTTGGTTTCCAAGAACATCAAACAGTTTTCAAAAACTAGACCAAACAGGTGCTTAAAGGTTATGGATGAACTCAGCATTTTGGGGTAGATTTCCATATAGTGGAGTTTATAAGTTCTGCTAGTTGCTTCGGCTTTGTAATTTGGATAGGCATGCGATTGCTGCACCGCGGTGATCTGCAAAATGGTTGATGCTGATACTGCAATCTGTCTTTTCTTTTTTGAATTCCCCCCCTTCCTTTTGTGGTAATTGTAATGATAACTGAATGTGGTTCATTTTCTTTGTTCAGAGCTTGACAGCTGTGGGATTCTGTAGTACTTCATTAGTCAGTCTTTCCCTTGCTGGTTGTCGTGCTGTTACATCTCTTGAACTCAAATGCCCTTATCTTGAGAAAGTTTCTTTGGATGGCTGTGATCATCTTGAAAGAGCATCATTTTGCCCTGTGAGTGGAAGCAATTGCATTTTCCTCTTTCTTCCCCTTCTTCCTGTCTGAAAATTAGGAAGCTTATGTATCATTCTTGAATTGCTATATCCTGTTGGTACCAATTTCTGGTGGAACATAATAGCCACTTTCTGTTCACATTTTATGCTATTTGAAGAATTCATATACCTTCATTCTGGACATTCAGATGCTTTTGCACCAAAGTTTTTTAAAGGTGAATGTGTAACTCGAGGTGTCTTGCCCCTCATGAGGCGAGGCGTAAGCCTCAAGGTGTCGAGGCATAAGCATTTCGAATTTTAAATTTTAATATTTAGTAAATAAATTAAAATTTTAAAATAGTAAAAAATAAATATGGAGTAAATACTTTTTTAGTCATTGAACATTTCACTGCAGAAAAAGAAGCTTGTCTTCATTGAAAGTTAAATTGGCATTCTTAGCTTTAGTGATTAAACTTCTCACATGAGCATTAACTTTGTGTTTTTTCTTGATTGATTATTTATTCCTATAGAATATAGTTGCAAAAGGGTTTTTTTTTTGCTTTTCTATGTTTAGACCATTACTACACTATGTTTAACAAGAGCCTAAGGCAACCTCTTCATGTACGTACTCCTCATATGCTTATGCACAAAAGGCGTACAGGACACACCTAAGGCAAATGCCTTTTAAAACTTTGTTTTGCACCTACCTTTTAATAAATATGGTTGTTTTGGTGTAGTTGTACTTGGTTTGATCTGTTTATTGACATTTTTTGCATTGTATTTCACATCCTACATTTGATACGCATAGTTTATGCTTTTGGAATTACCTGTAAAAAAGCTCTGACTGCTTGTTTTTGTTGCAGGTTGGTCTTCAGTCTCTTAATTTGGGAATATGTCCTAAACTGACTGTACTCCATATTGAAGCACCACGAATGGTGTTGGTTGAGTTGAAAGGATGTGGTGTATTATCTGAGGCATCGATTAATTGCCCTCTCCTAACTTCTCTGGATGCTTCCTTTTGCAGGTCATGTTACAATATAGTCTTCCCCCTTTCTTTCCCACCACATCCTTCTTTGCTTTGCCCCTTTCTCTCTTTCCCTCTTCTTCCATATCTTCCTCCCCTCATGCTCAAGCTGACAGCCTGACACTATTGTGTTTTCACCTGTGCAGCCAACTGAAGGATGACTGCCTCTCTGCAACAACTGCATCATGCCCTCTCATTGAATCACTCATATTAATGTCATGCCCATCTGTTGGTCCTGATGGTCTCTCTTCTTTGCGTTGGCTTCCACATTTGACCTCACTTGATTTATCATATACCTTTTTGACAAACTTGCAGCCTGTTTTTGAGTCCTGTTTGCAGTTGAAGGTGCGTTTCATTTTTCAAGTATATGAACTTGTTCAGTATAAATATGGGACAGGCACCACATGTTTTCATGTATAAGTGTTAAACACGTACATGTATAGATATGTTCATTGATGGACATTGTTCTGAGATTTCTTAGTTGCTTTAATCTTATATTAGCCATTTCAAGCACTGGCTGATAAATAAGATGTGTGGAGGAGGGTAGGGCTTCCTGTTCTTTTCTTAGGTCATCTCATCTCTATTTTGTCTTCTTTTTTTTTTTTTTCTTTTCATAGGAATTAAAAAATTAAATATCTACAATGTTTTGATTTAGGAATTGGATTACCAAGCTTGGGTGGAAATGACATTCCTTCACAGTGAGATCCCATTCTTGGAGGAATGTCATTCCTACTAACAACACTGCATGCTAAACATAGGAATCAGGCAGAATGGGAATAGGATTTTTATTCTGTCCCTCATTTCCTGCCTACTAAACACAGAGTGAATAAATAATTTTTATTTATTAATAAAGCCTTTTAATCCAGTCAGTGAAGTTTTCTCCTTGGTGGTGGTGGTGGTTATTATAATTATTATTATTTTGTCTTTTCCATTTTTGCTTGAACTGATTCTTTCCTTTTCTTGTCGTCTGCAAGGTTTTAAAATTGCAGGCATGCAAATATCTTGCTGACTCATCATTGGAGCCTCTTTACAAAGAAGGTGCTCTCCCAGCCCTTTGTGAGTTGGATTTGTCGTATGGAACCCTCTGTCAGTCGGCCATTGAGGAGCTTCTGGCTTGCTGCACTCATCTAACTCATGTGAGCTTGAATGGATGTGCGAATATGCATGACCTGAATTGGGGTTTTAGTAGTGGTCAGCTTTCTGAGCTGCCTAGCATTTGTGGTTCATCTGACTTTTCTTCTCTAGATGAAGTACCCCTGCCAATTGAACAGGCCGACCGTTTGCTGCAGAACCTCAATTGTGTTGGTTGTCCGAACGTTAAGAAAGTTCTCATTCCTCCAGCAGCCCGGTGCTTCCATTTGTCATCACTAAATCTTTCCCTGTCCACAAATCTGAAAGAAGTTGATGTTGCTTGTTTCAATTTATGCTTTCTTAATTTGAGGTACAATTTTATCTACCCTATTTATTTATTTATTTTTGGTCTTCTGCTGTTTTTATTTGTTAATTTTTCTTAATACTGTTCCATCCTCATATTTTTTTACTTTTCTGTTATTTTATTCAGCAATTGTTGCTCCTTGGAAATTTTAAAACTTGAATGTCCAAGATTGTCTAGCCTCTTTCTTCAGGTATGTCTTTTGTATTTTTTGTTTTGCCTTATTTCTTGGGTTTGGCTGTACTTCTTTATCATACATGTTCTGTGCGCATGTGTATGTGTTTGCAACTTGGTGCATCTATGTGTGTGATAGAGAGACAGGGTGTGTGCCTGTCTTTTTTGAAGTGCCTGAGGCTTTTAGTCAAAGATATATTGGATGGGAAGTCAATTTCCGATAGTTTTAACCATGCCAGTCTTTTTTTCTTCTTTTCGGTATCCTATTTTTGTCTTGAGTGTGTGTGGGAGAGAGAGAGAGAGAGAGACAGAGAAAGAAGTTACAGTGATATATTTCCTTGCACTTGAATCTATTTTACTCAAGATTTTTTAGAGAACTACTTTCTTGCCACTATGATATAGATGCTTATGTTACTTATCAAAAAATAATAATAATAATAATAATAATAAATTGATATAGATGCTTATGTTTTTGTACCGACTCTTTCAATATGAGTTTTAATTTATTTTTTTCGTTTGTGGAGAAGTTGTCTCATCATTTTATTTGGACCACAAAAATAGCCTTGGGCTTGTTTACTGGTTATCTATGCAAAAAAGCATTTCGACTGCTGATTTTTATTGTACTATCATTTCATTTTTTTCATTGGTGGTTAATATATGGCCTTGGAATCTCCTGCTTGTTGAAGTTTGTCTTCTGGATTTCTTTAACTTGTGTTTCTGCAATATCTGTGTCCATTCTTAGTCATGCAACCTTGATGAAGAAACGGTTGAAGCTGCTGTATCGCAATGCAATGCACTCGAGACACTTGATGTTCGCTTTTGCCCAAAGGTGAGGAAATGAATGGAAGCTTTTCGCAATAACAAACAAATTCAATGATCTTTCCTTGTATTTGCTACAGAATGCCTGTTCATTTTTTTGTCTTTCCTACCTCAGCCCATTTCTCTTTCATTTTGTGAACATTCTCTTTGTGGTGATTTGTAGATATGCCCCTTGAGCATGGTGAGGATACGGGCAGCATGCCCCAGTTTGAAGCGCATCTTTAACAGCCTGTCACCCACATGATATGATGTGATGTGATGTGATGTTATCTGAGAATTTGGTGTAATCTGATCTGAGTGCTTATCTGCTTTTGCTTGCACTCTTCTTTATTTTATTTTATGTATTGTTGTAGAGAAATGTGTGGGTGGTCGGTCAGTCTCCATTTTGTTGGTGGTACTGTTGTTTTTAGGTGTATTTGAGTTCTTCATGTACTGTTGTTTCTGGTATCTCTCTGATGTAATTGGTACAATAAAATTTTCTTCACAATTTTATAAATCATTATTATTTGTTTGGCATCATCATCATCATCATCAGGTTAAAAGTTTTGGGAGATGTAAAGGAGTTTTCATGAGATTATTGGTATATTGTGAAAATAATTAATAATGGATGCGATTAAATGTTCTTTGGTATGACCCAATTTGGAGCGTAGTAGCGTGTACTACAACAGACTACAGCCCTGCGAAGTTTCTAGTTTGTAATCAAGCTATATGGCATGAGATGTGAATTCCACAAAAAATAGTTGAGATGGCATGGAATGGAAGAAAAACAAATCAATTAACCACAGAAGGCCGGCCATGTAACAAATCTCAGCGTTGGAAGTTGAGATTTGGGCCATGTAAAAGGTGTCTGTCTTCTGAAGAGATGGATATATGCAAAATGCTTCATTCCTTTTACTCATTGTTAATATGATCGGTGTTTGCTATTGTGAGAGGATTAGCCCCCCATTTTGTTTGTTTTATTTTCTTTCTGTTTCTTGTCTTTATTAAAACTTTCCTTGGAATAAAAACAAAAACAAAAACAAAAAAAAAGTAGTTTGTTAACATCGATCATTAAAAATGGCAAGAGACACAGTTGTTAATATTTTTTTTGTTTAACATTGAAAATGTCATCAATGCATTTGTATAAATTGACACCTATGGTTACTTTTTGTTGAAATGAAGTGAAATGATGATTGCCTTTTTTTATTATATTCTTCAAAACATAATTTTACCATTATAAAAAGGATATTGTTAAGCACTTCTTAAATGCTTAAAATAGTTGCTTTTATATAGATATATATATATATATTTATTTATTTATTTACTTTTGAAAATGCATGTTATAAAGCACATTAATTATTTTAAAATGCATGCTCTTGGGACAGTCACGCAAAATGGGCGAAATCCAAAAAACAAAGAAGAAGATAACCAACTTGGCCGGTAAATTGTCAGTGGCATTGAATTTGAAGGAACACAAAGGGAGATTCATAGATTAAAGATAGATAGAGACCAATCACCTACTTACTCTCATGTTTCTCTTTTTTCTCTTTTTATTTATTATTATTATTTGAGAGGGTAATTTATATTTAAATTAGGCCGAGCTGAATGAAATGGGCCGAGCTGGGCCAAACCAAGTAATGGGCCGGTTTGGGACGCACTACGAAGGACCGAGTAGAATGACCTTATAAGTTACTCCGGTCTGGAGAGGTAGTATTGCAGTTAAACCGGTCACACAGCCGAGGTAATTAGCACGGTTGCCTAAGGCCTTATTTGTACTTCGATTGAGAGAAGTGTTGAGTGAAGTTCGGTCTTCAGTGGTGAGTTCGGTCGAGGCACGCAAAAACCGAGGTGTGCCAGCTCTTGAGAGGTCTTAGTTCTAAAGATAGTTCGGCTTAACTCTCTTATGGTAAGCTCGGTCTTAATGTGGGAAAGCGAGGTAAGAGAAAGAGAAGTAAGTGCCTAACTAACGTGTACTTCGGTCATACTAGTAGTTCGGCCATAGTAAAACCATCTCACTTGGTTTAAGCAGTGAGGGTGGGTGTTGGAGGATAAGCATTATCTTCCAGGAGTATGAATCCTAGGAGGACTCTACATGGAGGAGTAAGAGTCCTACCAGGATTGTGCCACGCGAAACCTATAAAAGCTCACCAATATCACCTTTAGAGGGGTAACGCAATTTTGTTTTCTGAATATACAGAGCTTGTGCCTATTTGATAATCTTTCTGACTTAGGCATCGGAGAGGTTTCCGGCACCCACCCGCCGGCTAGCTCACGTTTGTGTTTTCAGGTGATAAAGCGACGTCGTACAGAGGAACGCAGACTTGATCAACAGGATTATACGAGAAGGTATATTTCTTTCCCGTACAATTGGCGCCGTCTGTGGGAACCTCAGACAAGAACAACCTCTTGATCAAGCTTTTTCTCCCAAAAATCAATGGCAAACAATGAAGAATTACCTCAGTCCGCCGTTGACGGACTAACTCCAGAAGGGGGTGCAAGGCGCGAAGGCCTACCCGTGGTCACTCCAATGGCGAACCTGGAACCACACAGACAAAATTCCAGAAGGGATGCAAGGGGACGAAGGCGGAATGACAGCCCCCATCACTCCCGTTCGCAAAGCCCAGAAAGACAAAGACGCAGAATTGATCCTCAAACTTTGGAAGATCGCGTCAAGGAACAAGACGAACTGATCCGTCGGATGGCAGCGGACATGGAATCCCTAAAGCGCCAGGTGAAAGGAAAAGAAGTGGCGACAGGAGAGGGGCGCACAAACATGACGCCCCCTCGCCACTCGGAAAGTCGTGGTCGGAATACTACACCATCACAAGGAGAGAGTAAAAGCCTCAGGACAGGCGATACTCAATCCAGGTCCCCTAGAACTCGTCACTCCAAGTCTGAGAGGACGAGATCTGAGAGGTCGTATACTGAGGGAAGCACATATTGGCCGTCGCATACACACCAAACGAGATCCAGACAGACAGAGTTGCCCAGATCGTCCGACCTACGAACCGTGCTAGAAGAGAAGGCACGATGGAAGGAGGACGCCAGGGCGCGCGACCCACATAGAGTTTCTGCCTTACAGCGGTTGGCTCCTCGAACGCACGGAAGCGTCGAGGTTGGAATGCCAATACCGCGCCCCGCTTACGAACCAACGGACAAGGCGTTGGCGAGGCTGCAGACCTCACCATTCGTCCCAGCAATAGAGAACGCGCCCCTACCGTCAGGCTTCCTGCAGCCCAAATTCACAACATATGAGGGGAAGACGGACCCATACTCACACTTGAGCCACTTTCGCCAGGTCATGGCTGTATACCGGCGGAATGAGGCCTTGATGTGCATCCTATTCCCTTCAAGCCTTGGCGATCTAGGCTTGACTTGGTTTGAGAAGCTTCCAGAGGGTAGTATAGCCTCCTGGGCGCAACTGGCGGAGGCATTTGTAACACGATTCAGAACAAACACGAAAACCCCGGTGGAGATCGATCAATTACTCTCCATCGACATGGGTGATAAGGAGACCCTGAGGTCATACAACAGTCGCTACTGGGAGACATTCAACCAGATTGGGGACTGCCCAACCAATCTCGCCATTGCACAATATAAAAGAGGCCTCCCAGTCGGGAACAGACTAAGGGACTCTATCACCATGACACCGCCCCTCACCATGGAAGCCCTGATGAAGAGAGTGCATCAGCACATCAGGGTAGAAGAGGATGGCGCTCGTGCTAAAGCAAAATCTGGCGCGACCACAGCACCAGAGAAGAAGACCTCAGCAAAGGTCAATACGGTAGATCGCCAGAACCGAAACGGACGGGGCAGAAAAGACAACGAAGAAGACCAGGACAAAAGATGGTTGAGAGTCCGCACTGCCATAACCACGGTCTTCAAGAAACCGATCTACCGCATACTCAGTGAGATTCGAGATGAGCCTTTCGTCAAGTGGCCAGCCAAGCTAGGCGAGGCACAGAAGGACTATGATGACAGATCAAGGTGCACCTTCCACAAAGAAAAGGGGCACCGCACTGAGAATTGCACGCCATTAAGGCAGCATCTGGAAGAGTTGGTGGCAGCAGGTCACCTGGACAAGTACATAGAGGGAGCACAACCAGCCAGGACCAGAATATGCCCAATGGAATGCCAACGACGCCCCACCTCAAGGCATCATCAACGTAATACATGGAGTCTTTGAACCTGAGCGCGTATGCGAGCTCAGAGGTTCAATCAAAAGGCTGAGCACTTCAGAGAGGTACTAAGTGCCCAACCAGTCGTCAAAAAGGGGAAGACAGAGGCCACAAATGTCATGTCTTTTTCGGATAAAGACTTGGCAAGGATTTATTGCCCTCACAACGATGCCTTGGTCGTCACTCTCCGAGTCAAGGATTTGACGTCAAGCGGATTCTGATTGACCAAGGTAGTTCATGTGAAATCATGTACTATGAAACCTTCAAACAACTAAAGTTGCAAGATAAAGACTTGGCGCCTGCCGTATCTCCCCTTATCGGATTCAACTCCATGCCAGAATGGCCCGTCGGCAAAATTATCCTCCCAGTCAGAGCAGGGAGTGAACGAAACAAGTGGAGTTCTGGGTGTTAAAGGTCCCCTCCACCTACAACATTATCTTGGGCAGAACATGGCTGCATGCCATGCGCTCGTGGCGTCCTCCTACACCAAAGTGATGCGATTTTCCCAACGACACCGGAGTAATAGAAGAAGTATATGGAGATCAGATCATGTCGAAGCAGTGCTTTGTCACAGTGAACGGCAGCCGCGCTGCCAAAGGATACGTTCATTCGGTGGAGGAACCAGAGAGTAATGAACTATTCGCAGTTGGCAAAGCGGCTAGTCAGAAAGCAGTGGAGGACTTGGTGGAAGTCAGAATAGATGAAAAGAACCCGGATAAGTTCTTTTTGCTTGGTTCGTCGTTGTCCAGCACTGAGAGATTGGAGGTCTTGGAATTTTTGACCTCCAACATCGAAGTGTTCGCCTGGACCCCATACGACATGCCAGGCATTGATCCCAACTTCATCTGTCACCAACTCAACGTCCACCTTCTGCCAGACCAATCATTCAGCGCACCCGCAGATCGGCGACCACGCCGAAATAGTGGCAGAAGAAGTAGGAAACCTGCTGGAAGGCAGGGGCAATCAGAGAGGTGCACTACCCAAGATGGATCTCCAACACCGTCGTAGTGCCAAAGAAGAATGGCAAGTGGCGTGTTTGCGTCGACTACAAAACGGTCAACAAGGCGTGCCCAAAAGATAGCTTTCCTCTACCAAGGATAGATCAACTGGTAGACTTAACAGGGCACAACCGACTTAGTTTTCTGGACGCATACAGAGGCTACACCAAATTGCCATGCACAAACCAGACCAGGAGGTCACATCCTTCACGCAAGAGGACTATACTGCTACAAGGTCATGCCCTTTGGCCTAAAGAACGCAGGGGCGACATTCCAGAGGATGGTCACCAAGATGTTGAACCATTGTTAGGCAAGACAATGGAGCTTACATCGACGATGGTGGTCAAAGCAAGGATGAGAATGACCATCTTAAAGACCTAGGTGAGATGTTTGAGATCCTGAAGAAGCATAAGTTACGCCTCAACGCGTCGAAGTGTGCATTCGGAGTAGGATCTGGCAAATTCCTGGGCTTCCTGGTGACCAACCGGGGTATAGAGGCAGACCCCTTCCCAGATCAAGGCATTCAGGATCTAGAGACCAAACTCAGTGAAGGAAGTACAGCATCTACCGGCATGGCCTGCGCTCAATCGATTCATAAGCGGTCGTCAGATAGACTACGACCATTTCTTCCATGCTCTGAAAGCCAAGTTTGAATGGGACGACGAATGCGACCAAGCTCTTGGAAAGCTTAAAGAATACATGTCTTCTCCACCACTACTTGTAACCCCAATTCCTGGAGAAGAACTGTTCTTGTACCTCGCAGTTTCCCAGCATGCAATCAGCGCAGTGTGGTCCGCGCAGAAGGAATCCAACATCTGCCCCTATTATGTCAAAGACATTACTGGGCGCCGAAACAAGGTACTTACTGGAAACTGCATTGGCCTTGATGATGGCCTCAAGGAAAGTGTCGCACTACTTTCACGCCCACCCATAGTTGTTCTCACAGCCTTCCCACTAAAGGCTTTATTTGAAAGAGCAAACTTCTCTGGGCGAATTCTGAAGTGGGCAGTAGAGTTGGGACAATACGACATCAAGTTCCAACCTAGGACCGCAATAAAAGCGCAAGCATTGGCAGATTTTGTCGCAGAATTCACACCAGGAAGTCATTGCATCTGCCCAGTCGACTTAACGGAAACAACCGAACTAGGGATGGAAGTTGACGTCGGAATAACGCAACCCCTAGTAATGGTTACTCAGTCAGGTCCCAAGGCAGACCAGAGTAAGGAAAGAAGGAAGAAGTAAATGCTACACCAAGTAGGACTCGCCAACAAATAAAGACTTGGTGCAAACAGAAAGCAAGGGGCAGACAACGACATGGACTCTGAAGAAGACACCAGCATCAGGAAGATCCCAAGGCATCATCTGATCCCTCCACCTGCTGGAAATTGTTCGTTGGAGAGATGTGGAAGCTCTTCGTGGATGGAGCATCCAACCGGCATGGAGCAGGACTTGGCATAGTCTCATCTCTCCAGACGGCCTAGTAGTGGAGCAGGCGATCAACCTTGGCTTCCCAGCATCAAACAACGAAGCGGAGTATGAAGCGCTTCTGGCAGGCCTCAAGTCAGCATTTACATGAAGGCCACCGAGCTAATGGTTACAGCGACTCGCAGTTGGTGGTAAACCAAATATCTGGCGACTACGAGGCAAAGGATGATAGAATGGCCAAGTACCAAGAATTGGTCAGAAATAAAGAAGTTTGAAGTGGTGAGGAATAGAACAGATCGGCAGAGAGGAAAACAGCAGAGCAGACGAACTAGCAGGCTTCGCTCAATGGCAGACACCTCCATTCCTCACCCACTACTAATTGACTATCTGCCTAGACCAAGCATTGAAGTCCCAGAAGCAGAAGAGGTATGTTGCGCAGAATTAGGCCCTTCTTGGATGGATCCCATCATACTGTTCCTGAAAGACGGCACCTTACCAGAAGAGAAGAAAGAAGCCAACAGAATAAGAGCAAAGTCGCAGCGATTTTGGCTCTCTCCATCCTTGGCATTATACAAGTCGTTCTCAGGACCTTACTTAAAGTGTGTTCACCCCAGCAAAGTGGAAGCATTCCTATTCGAAATACATGAGGGTGTATGTGGCAGCCATCAAGGAGGAAGATCACTGGCATTAGAGCAATTTCACAAGGATATTGGTGGCCATACATGCAAGCGGATTCAGAGAAGTATGTTAAAGTGCGAAAAGTGTCAAAAGTTCGCACACCAAATACACCAACCTGCCAGAGAACTTCTACCTCTAACCAGTCCATGGCCTTTCGCAATGTGGGGATTGGACATAGTAGGCCCTTCCAAGTCCAGGCAACAGGAAATTCTTTCTTGCCGCAACCGACTACTTTACAAAGTGGGTAGAAGCAGAAGCCTTGGCCTCAATCAAGGAGAAAGATGTGAAGAAGTATGTTGGCAGAATATCATCACCGATTTGGCATACCAAAGGCACTGATATCAGACAACGGCACTCAATTCGATGGTAAGGATTTTCAGAGGCTTTTGTGAAGATACAAGATAGAGTTCTACAATTCTACACGACATATCCTCAAGCAAATGGACAGGCAGAGGCGTCAAACAAGGTAGTCTGGATGGATTGAAGAAAAGGTTAGAAAAGCCAAAGGCAAGTGGGCAGAAGAGCTCCCCCATGTTTTATGGGCTTACCGCACCACGCCTCGACGTTCGACAGGAGAAACACCATTCTCCTTAGCTTATGGCATGGAAGCAGTCATCCCATTAGAAGTTGGCCTCCCCACAATTCGAAGCGAAAACTTTGATCCGGACTTAAATGGCGAAGCCATAGCGTTGGAACTTGACCTTGCGGAAGAAAGAAGAGACAGAGCATTAGTTCATATCGCCTCCTACCAACAAGAGTTGTCCAGAAAGTATAACAAAACAGTGCATCCAAGGCAATTCAAGATCGGAGATTGGGTACTGCGTAAAGTGATGGGAAATACCTCGGTTCCAGGAGATGGCAAGCTAGGACCTAACTGGGAAGGACCTTACAAAGTGGTCAGATTAGCAGGCAAAAGGGCATACCACTTGGAAGATGAGGACGGCAAAGCAATTCCCAGGCCATGGAACACGGCAAATCTCAAGTTGTTTTATTTTTAGCTTTTTTCTTTTTAAGTATGTGTAATTTTTTACTTCCTCAATAAAACAAATCGATTCTTTTTCAGTATAGTTGTTTTCAGTAGACATACCTTTAGTAGATTAGTAGCTTTGTAAACATAGTTGGCCGGAATAACCAACTATGACCCTTCCTAAGCCCAGGATCAGAAACCAGGCTGCAGGACATTTTGGTCGGAATAACCAAAACACTTTATTCTAAGTTGGCTGGAAAAACCAACTTAGAGGTTGGCTGGATTAAACCAACACTTTGTACTCTTCAGCCGAAGTAAGTGTATGGCTGAAGAGTGGTTGGCTGGATTACACCAACACTGTACTCCTCAGCCGAAGTAAGCATGGCTGAAGAGTGGTTGGCTGGATTAAACCAACTCCTTGTACTCTTCAGCCGAAGTAAGTTATATCGGCTGAAGAGTGGTTGGCTAGATTAAACCAACTCCTTGTACTCTTCAGCCGAAGTAAGTGTATGGCTGAAGAGTGATTGGCTGGATTAAACCAACTCTTTATACTCTTCAGCCGAAGTAAGTGTATGGCTAAAGAGTGGTTGGCTGGCTGAAGAGTGGTTGGCTGGATTAAACCAACTCTTTATACTCTTCAGCCGAAGTAAGTGTATGGCTGAAGAGTGGTTGGCTGGATTAAACCAACTCTTTATACTCTTCAGCCGAAGTAAGTGTATGGCTGAAGAGTGGTTGGCTAGAATAACCAACTCTTTGTACTCTTCAGCCGAAGTAAGTTACATCGGCTGAAGAGTGGTTGGCTAGTAAGTTAGATAGCTTAAACCGAGATCACAGTTGAGCAAACGAGTTCAAGCAAAAATCATTACAAATGAAGGCATACATGTACAAAACTGAAACAAGAGTTGATGAAAGATTTTTTCATTGAAAGTACAAACCGAGTACAATTGGGGGACCGAAGCCCGGCTACAAAAAGTTCAAAAAACAAAAGAAATGAAGGAAAAAATCAGCGGAGTAGTGCATCTAGTTCAGCATCAAATTTATCTTCGGTGGCGGTCGGGAGCTCGGTCTCAGCCTGAACTTGGGTCTCGACTTGAACCTCGGTCTCAGTTGATGGTAGCTCGTCCCTTCGGTCTTCAATGATTGGCTCCGACCGAGCTGTCTGATTATCTTGTTCATTGACAACCGGGGTGGAAGTTTGCTCATCATCTTCAGAATCATCAGCATCATCTTCATCACCGGACCCCTCAAGAAAGGCTTTTTGGAGATCGGCAGCATATTGCGAAAGTGAGGCCGGAATAGAACACGGCGCAGCATCGTAGACATCGGTGTCAGGTGTACATCCGAGCCGCTCCACCGCACTCCTCCAGCCACATTTGAAGAATAAGTCCTTGGCTGCGTTGCACTGGAGGGTGTAGGCGTCTTCGGCCTCCTTGAAGCCCCGCTTCTCGGCTTTCTTCACCTCTCCCTTCAATTGGTTTATCTCGCCATCCTTTTTCTTCTCAATTGCAGCCAAGATACGTAGGTATCTATCTTTTGCCTCGTTGGCAACTTTTTTCTTCTCGGCCTCGACCGAATTGGCAACCTCGGTCAGCCGACCATTCTCCGCACGAAGCTCGGCCAGCTGCTTCTTCGCCTCCTCTAGTTCGGCCGTTTTCAGTTCGGTCTCAGCCATGGCCTCTCTTGTATTTCGCCGAAGTTCCATGACCCTCCTGTGAGTGACTTGGTTTTTCTAGATAGCCTGAAAAAGAGGAGTAAAGTTAGCCGAACTCAAAGTTGGAGGAAATTTACAAAGAAAAGAGGGAAGCTGTTTACCAGGATCATGGACTTCGTAGAAGACCGAATCGACTTCAGCTCGGTGTTGAGCTGTTTATAATGGTGCTCCATGTCCTTTGGAAGGCACACACTTTTGGCTAGGGTGAAATCCATCAAGTGGTCCTTCTCAGCAACAACCGAATCTTCGGCAGTGATATCTCGGTTGTCGAAGGAGAGGACAGGAGCCCATTTTGAAGAAGTGGCAGTTCGGTCGGATGGTTCCGGTTGGAGGCTTTGCTGGGGGCGTAGAGGAGAGCTTTGTGGAAGAACGGTCTCGTCCTCATCAGCAAGACGTGGCTCGGTTTGGGAAGTCCGAGCACGCTTGTTTCGGCGAGAAGTGGATGGTTGCTTTGATGGAAGGGCCACCACGGTCTCAGTGGCTTGGCCGGTTGTCCGCACGTCGGTTAGAGTTGTAGCAGTCAACAAGGCCTTTAGCCTGTTCTTCTTTGCCATTTCTTGTTCGGCAGTAAGTGGCACTAGGATGATCTGGGGCAAGGTCGGGTCCGGTTCAGGTGCGTCTTCGAGAAGGAAGTCGGTCACTCTTGCTTTTCGGCGACCGGAGTATCGGTAGGTCGGCTCGAAATTCAGGAGTTTTGCCCAGCTTCTCTCCTTTACTCGCAGTGCGGCGCGCAGAACACCAAGGTTGGGGTAGTCATAGTTTGAAAGGAGATGGGCTTTGTCTGCAAAAGGAAACAACTGTTAGTCCGTGCAAAATAGAAACCGGAGTAAAAGATAAGAATGCATGGAAAACCGAAGTAAGTATACCAGGAATTCCTTTGTTCCAGTTTATTCCCAGCCAGGAATTGGGCCTGGTGGTCCTCAAAATTTCCAGAGACCCAAAAGAAGTCATCGTCGTTTAAAGTCTTTGTCCGATGTGTGTTTTATTATTTTCTCTCTCGGCCCGGCTACTCTCAAGTAATAACACCAGCCTTCGTTTTTGATCCTATGGAGTATTGGTGAAGTATCTCGGCTAAACCTAGGTTGAGACCGGTTTGATGGTTCAGTGCGGCTATACCCATTATTATTCGGTATGTGTTGTGGACAACTGGGTGGGGCATAGTTTGGTTTGTCTTAAAAATTCACAAATTAAGGGTTGGACTGGGAATCTAAGTCCGGTCTCAATTATTGATTGGAGGGTAAGGGAACAAAGCCTTGGTTGCCCCATGGGTAACGTCTAGTTCGGCTAGGGTGAGATTTACATCGGCTGGAACATTGTAATCCTTTCTGAATTCGGCTCCTCCTGGGGTTTTCTAGGAACCTATACTTCCCCATTATTGTATAATTTAATAATAAATTATCTCAGTCAAAAAAGGTTACTCAGTAGCTCGGCTGAGCGCAGGGAAGTGCTTGGCAAACTAAGTCTGCAAAGTGGAAAACAAGGTGTTAAGCACAGATCGCTGACCGTGCTACAAAAAACAAAGCAAGAGAAGACAAGTCCTACTTCGGCTACACAGTGTACTACAGGATCTACCTCGGTTGTAACCAGGGGTGCTTGTTATCTCGGTCTGTCAAGATGTTTGGTTATCTCGGTTCTACTTATGATTTTTGAAACAAAGCAAGAGAAGACAAGTCCTACTTCGGCTACACAGTGTACTACAGGATCTACCTCGGTTGTAACCAGGGTGGCTTGTTATCTCGGTCTGTCAAGATGTTTGGTTATCTCGGTTGTACTTATGATTTTGTTACTCGGTTAGGCATCAAGGGGCAGCTTTCTGTTCGGTTTAGGAACTGAGAAAGCTGGCTTAGCCCCCAAGGCTTAGCCGGTCGAAAGGGCCAGTATTTCTAGTTCAAGTGTGTTTTCATTTTTCGGCTAGTGTGAATCAGTTGGCGGCCTATTAAAATTACTGTGAAGGGTACAAATTCTAGCTCGGTTCTAGTCTACCTAAATATGTATATAGCAAGAACAGTGTTCTAGTCCGGTTGGGGCATGTGCAGAGATCAAAAAGGTGTTCTACTTGTTATTTCATTATATTCATAGTGTTCTTGTGAAGGTTTTTTGCAGAAAACTTCGAATATTATTGGAAACAGAAAAGTGCTTTGCAAATATACAAAATGGACTGTTATGGATTAAAACGAAAGCAAAAACAAGAAAAACAGAAATGGGTCTTTAAAAGCTTACCAGAGAAAGAGGAAGAAGATGGAGGTAGAAGTGAAGGCTTAAAGAACTCGAGCACAGCAACTTCAAGATCAGTACAGTGGTACAGAGAGAGAGAAGATGAACAGAGTAAGGTATGATTCAAAAGTGAGGTATGTTTTTGTGAAGAGGCAAAAAGGGCGGGAACTGTTCAAATTCACGAAGCACGAAGAACAGCGTGACAGCTGTGAATGGCCAATAAGAGGCTGCCACGTGTCGTTGGAATAAGGAACGATTCAGTTGCTGCAAATTGAAGAGACGTTTTGACCGGACGTACATAGCTCGGCTGGAAAAGGTTTTAGCTCGGCTGGAAAGGCTAATGGGTGTTTTTAGCTCGGCTAGAGAAGTTAAAATTCTAGCTCGGCTGATAAGCAGGTAATCCCTATCATGCTTTGCAGACGGAATTAAGGGGCAATTGAGAGGGTAATTTATATTTAAATTAGGCCGAGCTGAATGGAATGGGCCGAGCTGGGCCAAACCAAGTAATGGGCCGGTTTGGGACGCACTACGAAGGACCGAGTAGAATGACCTTATAAGTTACTCCGGTCTGGAGAGGTAGTATTGCAGTTAAACCGGTCGCACAGCCGAGGTAATTAGCACGGTTGCCTAAGGCCTTATTTGTACTTCGGTTGAGAGAAGTGTTGAGTGAAGTTCGGTCTTCAGTGGTGAGTTCGGTCGAGGCGCGCAAAAACCGAGGTGTGCCAGCTCTTGAGAGGTCTTGGTTCTAAAGATAGTTCGGCTTAACTCTCTTATGGTAAACTCGGTCTTAATGTGGGAAACCGAGATAAGAGAAAGAGAAGTAAGTGCCTAACTAACGTGTACTTCGGTCATACTAGTAGTTCGGCCATAGTAAAACCATCTTACTTGGTTTAAGCAGTGAGGGAGGGTGTTGGAGGATAAGCATTAGCTTCCAGGAGTATGAATCCTAGGAGAACTCTACATGGAGGAGTAAGAGTCCTACCAAGATTGTGCCACGCGAAACCTATAAAAGCTCACCAATATCACCTTTAGAGGGGTAACGCAATTTTGTTTTCTGAATATACAGAGCTTGTGCCTATTTGATAATCTTTCTGACTTAGGCATCGGAGAGGTTTCCGGCACCCACCCGCCGGTTAGCTCACGTTTGTATTTTCAGGTGATAAAGCGACGTCGTACAGAGGAACGCAGACTTGATCAACAGGATTATACGAGAATGTATATTTCTTTCCCGTACAATTGGCCAGTAAATTGGCCGGTAAATTGTCAGTGGCATTGAATTTGAAGGAACACAAAGGGAGATTCATAGATTAAAGATAGATAGAGACCAATCACCTACTTACTCTCATGTTTCTCTTTTTTCTCTTTTTATTTATTATTATTATTATTATTATTATTCTGGTGGAACCATGCTTCTTCTCTCACACACACTAGTCTGATTTAGATAGGTTCTGGTATTTGGCGCCTGATAGCGTTGGATAGTTGAATTAAAGGGCCCAGTGCTAACTCGTGCACACCAACCAATCATTTATACCTTTTGAGTTAAGTTGGTTCTCTCTCTCTCGCTCTGCTCTGTATCATGCTCCTGGAGTGTTCTCTACTACTTAGAAAAAGAAAGAGGGAGGGAGAGGTATTTTAACTCTTTTGAGGTTTCTTTTCATTTCTTCTTATGTCATGGATTTGGTTTGGCGATATATATACTTATTTACTTTGCCCTCCCTGACATTGTTGATGTGATATATGACGCTTTTCACCTATGTGACTCGGACTAGGGACTCACTCGAAAGACTCAGTTGGTGGCATTTCTGCAATTTAAAAGACGCCACATGCCCATTTTAGTTGTTAAGACATCAGATCCAAAATCCAACTACACCCTCCCTTCCTCCTAACATAACAACTGGCGTGGACTAGACGGATCCACCGACAATCTCTCCTCCTCCGTCGAGTCCAGATCCTCCTAACTCACATAATCTCTCTCTCTCTCTCTCTCTCTCTCTCTCTCTCTCTCCGTGTCTCCAACAATGGCAATGACCCTATTATGGCTTCTTCTTGTTGTCGCTGCTCCCTTGTGCTCTGCCTCTGCAAATGTACAAAGTAAGTTTTCTCTTCTTCTTCTTCTTCTTCTCTCTTTCTCTCTCTCTACCTTTTCCATATTTGTCTCATAAAATTACAATACAATACAACAGACTGCAAAAATTTTACTTATTTTTGTTGTACGAGTAAGTAGGTTGATCTGCTTGTTAACTTGCTTAGAGATCTGATTCTCTACTATTCCTTCAATTACTACTCCGAACTGAATGTAGTCATTGCTCCCATCCCATCTCTCTTCAATGAACCCAACCCTTTGGGACTGTTTCTTATTTTGTCTGCAACTGCACTGCATTTGCATCTGCATCTGCATCTGCACTTGCATTTACTATTACTACAATTTAAAGTTAATGTTTTTCTACTGACATAATTTGTTGTTTGGTGGAGGAGGAGCATTTTGGATCTCTCTCTTGTATTTTTTGGGTGACCAAACCAAATAAATCTCTTCCATTATTCTGAATGTAGTTTTTTTTTTTTTGGCTGATTTTTCACCTAAACGCACACAACTCATTGCTAGAATCGTACTCTTTAACATAGATTTCAAATTTTCCCAAGGCTCATTTAAAGATGCCTCTTACAGTTACAGACATAGTCCTGCTCCCTAAGATGCACATCTTCCAAAAGACTCAATTAGGAATGAATGAATGCCTCTCTTACCGACAACCCACATCCTTGTTATTATAAAAGCAGTCTTGCTCCCAAGGATTGAAATCTTCCCAAGCCTCATTTAGGAATGCCTCCCTCTCTTAAAGACACACCCACATTTGCTGTCTTCCTCTAGAGCAATTCAATCTCGCGACAGGGAGGACTCCCCATATTTTTATCCTGACTTTCCTTTTTTTCCAGTCAATAAAATCAAACTGAGAATCATTTATGAAAGAATGGATTTGTGGTAGAAACCAAGGTTCAAATCTTCTCAAGGCTCATATAGGATTGATTGCCTCTTAAAGACACTCACATCATTGTTATTGTTATTGTTGTTGTTGTTGTTCTAAACTATTAATGCTCCCCATGATTTAAAATGTTCTCAAGGCTCATTTAAGAATGCCTCTAATAGGCACCCATATTGTCTTGCATTGGTGTCCAATTTACAATTTGTACTTCATAAAAACCTACACATTAGTTCAATATGATGCCATCCTATGGAATGCTCAAGGTACTTAGATTTCTTACCTGAGGCACTTAAAGTTCCACTATCCCCTTTCATTTTATGTTATGTCCAATTTAATTGGATTTTTACATTTCACATTCCCCACTTATGTTCCACATGATTAAAGATGGCAAAGCATGTTTGCGATTTTGAGATCCTGTATCACATGTTAAGCCAATTTCTCATTTATGAGGTGTCAAATTCATGCTGCTTATTCCAAAAACCTTTCTTGCCTTTTATCTGTTACGAAGATTCAGCTTACTAATATTGTCATTCTCAGCCTCTAACAAAATTATCATTTGCTTCTTGCATTGTCAACGAAAAAACAACAGTAAAAGTGACAAATAACCCAGCAGATGAGCTCGTAGCCACACTTAACAGTAATAGAACTGCAAATAAAGGATCAACTCTCTTTGACAATCCGGGCTTAGCATGCATTGCCCTGCAGTACATTAAAGCATATCAAGGTCAATGTGACGAAGTGGGAGGACCTGATGCCAAGAAGCCTGCTGACTCTGAATTTGCTGATACTTTTGCCCCTAACTGTGGTGTTTCTGCTTCTACCCTCTCCCCAATTACTGGTCGTTTGCTTGGCTGCCAGTCCAAATATGTACATCCTTCAGAGGCATTCTCAGAAATTCTGATGAAAAACAACAAGAGCATGGAAATACTCTACAATAAGAATCACACTGAATTGGGGTCTGCTGTGAGCGGTTCTGATGGTGGGTCTCCCTATTTCTGGTGTGTTCTGTTCAGCAGTGGCAAGCCCAACAGCAGCTTTGTTTTGGAGGGAGGTGTAGCAAAGGTATCTAGACCTGGATGCTTTAGTGGTGCCAATGATGATTGTAGTGGTGCTGATGATTGGTCTCAAACTCCTCATGTCTGGACAATTGTTGTTGGAGCTTTAATTGCGGTGAGTTATGCCTTCGGATTATGACCACGTCCTTATGGAATTTGGATTGTTATTGATTTGATTTGAGGGCTTCTTTCCTTTTGTTGTATTTGTTTGCTTCGCTTTGCAATTTGTTTGCTGTATCTTACTTCCATCCATTTTTCAGTGTAAGAATATGAAGTGTTTTCCCAACATATATCTGAGATATTTGTTCTCACTTGTAAATGCTGTTGGCTATGTGATCTCCTCAGTGGGAAATAGTTTTAGATGGATAATTTTTTAGGTACAGTCATGAATTAATTTTTGAAGAAATGATTTTGCATATTTGAGTCTACAAAGGTTGTACTTTGGTTAAATAGTCGACGAGTAGCTGAGTTTTAGATTGAAGCTTTCCCAAATGAACCATGACTGTGCACCTTCAAATTTAGTTTGCACTGGAAAACATGATTGAATGCCTGTGTTATTGTCTTCCTAATGGAAACTACAAATTTGAAGAATAAAGTTGACACTCTACAGAAGGGATTTAACCACCTGCAACTCATTGGTATCAAGACAAGAGTTGTTGCTAGTGAGAGGCGAACTCAAGACCTCCAAGTCCCAACTCCCAAGCCTCCCTTACATTGTGTTTGGTTAGGCGATTTGAAAAAGTGTGTAAAACTAAGTGAAATGAAGGTATATTTTATTTATATTTTACCTACATTTTTCTTTTCCCTTTTCAAATCCCTTCACAAATCTCCCAACCAAACATAGCATTAAAGACTAGGCTACCTTCGGCTTTGTATTGGGGACTTCAATGAAGTGGGGTCTATTAATTTGGGGAAACAACAAGGGATGCAGAATGCAGAGCAGGAGAATTGAATTATTCCATTAGATGGTTTCAGAGTGTAGAGTCAAGTCTTATGGACTTGGAATTTAAAGGTCCTAAATATACATAATGGACTAAGAAATGCAACAGTGACGAGCTTTGGCTAATATTGAGAATGGACACAGCTGTTTCCACAGGCTCAACACAAATGATCAATGAAATCTTGGTTGGCTTTTACCACTGATTGGGAATGATTGAGGAAGTGTGAAATACGGTGGCCAATGATGTTCTATCATTGGTTCCTTAGATTTGATGATGTTGGCCTTCAAGTTCAATTATAAAATCCTACAAAAACAGGATGTGCACAAGATTCCCACTAATGTAAGAGTAAGGAGGCATTCAACAAATGTGGTGTCAACAAATGCCTAACATGCTAAAGTAAGGGAGCACTAGTTGCAGAGCTGTCAAGTTTTCTTATAGCATATCGTATTGAGGTCATGTTAACTAATGAAAAAACCGAAACAAGATCATAAATAATAAGGTGAGAAAAACTCACTTGAATGAAAAGGCTGTATTCTTTGTTGCAAGATATCCTAAATAAAAGCAGAGAAAATAATTCTCAGGGGTTCTTAAAACACGAAGTAGAGCTCCACAACCTTGGTATGCATTATTTATATCTATTACATAGACTGTTGACTCTCTCTTGCTCTCGCTCTCTCTGTCTATGTCTGTGTCTGTGTGTGCTTGCTTCAGTCTCCTCCCCAGTTGTTGGTAGAAGTTGTTGTAGAAGCTTTACACTTCAAGATCAATGCTAGAAGCATGAGAATGACTACAATCCCTACAGAAGAACCACCAACCCTGTAAATCCAGCAAGGGTCAAACCTGATAAAGCTCTGCTCCAAGTAACACAACAAAGTGATGACCATGATCAGCAGCCACAGCAGCAGAGGCAAATATGAAGAAATGTTGATGGGCTGCTCATCAAGCTCTGGCTCAGTCACAGTTCTCCGGTCAATATAGAGAGGTGAGACCACAGCAAGAAGGCCTAAGCCAATCACCACCAGCCTCTCATATGATGAGAACCTCCCACTGCTACTCCTGTGCATAATAGCTCCCTGCTCCATTCTTGAAAACAAAAACAAAAAAAATATAATTAAAAAATAAAACAGTCCTCACTCACTCCTCGGGAGAAAACCAAACTGTTTTTGTTTATTAATTGTAGAAACTTGATTGCACCAGTACTAGATCATCAGATAAATGAAGGGGCTTTGGAATTACTTTAATCTCTTTATTGGGAGGACCTTTTAAGATGCCTTCTATGTCTTCTTTCTTTTTCTAAATTTATTTTCTTGCTGAATGGAAAAATTAAATAAATGAAGTATTCATCCTAGTAATCTAATCAAAGGACCCCAAAAGCATGATCAATCATTTTTCTTTCTCCTCATTTTTTTGAAGTGAAGAAAATGAAAGGGAAAAGAGAGATTTGTTTGCTTCTACTTAATTTCTGTGTCATCTTATTGTCAAATTGGAATATTCATTTGAAATCAGCTAATTATGCTTCATTTAACAGCTTAGACATCAAGGTCTAGTACAATCCGAAGAGCTTAATAAAATTGGGTAATCATGTTGGCAGTTACCTTCCCCTTCACATGGAATCCTTCCAGAAGCCAGAAAAGGTTCCTTTGAAGATTAGGAAGTAGCAGCTTCTTCCTCAAGTCTCGGACATTAGATGGATGGATGGATGGATTTGAATAATTGGAGAGAGAGAGAGAGAGAGAGAGAGAGCATAATTATTCTCCATAAATTGATGCTGGTTGCAGCCTTGTTTTGGAATCTGATGCCAACAGAATCAAAATGAATTCTCAAAATGCTCAATAATGTGCACCAGCTTCCTCAATCATGTCACCTACCTACCTAATTAAACGATTGTTTAGCCACCGAGAGAGAGAGAGAGAGTGAGAGAGAGAGAGAAAAGAGAGAGAGAGTATTGAAAAATAACCAGACGCAGGCTGGACCTTTCAAAAGGAAGATTTGATTAAGGCACCTAAGAAGTCAGCAAGTGAACAAACAATTATAGCACCCACACAAAAAAATTTGAAAAAAAAAAGGCCCCAATTATAGCATTGCTAAGAACACACACACACACCAATTATAGCATTGCTAAGAACACAAATAAAGCCAGTTGACCTGCAACAACAGTAGCTTGGTTAGGAACAAATCTACAACACGTGACAAGGCAAAGAAGTGTACAAGTCAGCAAACTATTTCCTGTACACCAGAGAAGTTATGCCTGGAAAATTATTAACCCGGGTCTAAATCTTTGAAGTTTTAGGGGAATGAAGAACTGCCTATCTACTTATAGAGTTACTACCATAAACTAAACTCACTAATGGAATAATCACCAGACAATTGCATAGATGGCTTTCCTGTATCCATTTACTATTAAGATCATTACACAACTTAATTGTAAAAGGCTTCTTCAGTCACCTGTAAGACAAAATAGTGCAGGTTTGACAAAACTGCACACAAACCAGTAACCATAAGCCACAGACATCACATAATTTAATGTTATGCAGACACGTTGCAACTTCTATAACAATATAAAAGTGATTAACATAAATGATTTGCACGAAATAAAAATAACTCTCATCAGTATAAATGAAAGAACATCTCCAGCACTTCCAGAGTTTTGTGTGCTGACAATATTGCCAAAATAGGCATGCCTACCTCTCAGAAATTATAAGATACAAAGATTGTACACCATGGAGACTAGTACAGTTGAGAAAGTGGAAAAATAAATAAATAAAAAGGTAATTCGTTAAAAACAAACAAAATGGCCTAATTGCCACCGCTGGAGCTCTTTCTCTTGCTTCCATAGAGCCTTCTTATCCATTTCTGCTGTGATGTACTAACATTAGATGCTGTTGTAAAAGAAGTTGGAAATTCTTGAGATATGGCTGTCGGTGGAAGTTCAGCAGGCAGTGCAGCAGCAGTGCTTGTAAAGGCATTTAGAACAAGGAATGCCAGTATGGGAGAAAGATCCAAAGTCCCTCCAAGAGGCGGGATAATGCCACGGAATATGTTCAAGTATGGATCACACAAAGTGCTGAACAAGAAATACCACACCAGTTAAAAACGTGTACAATCAAATGATATTGTCAAGATGATAAAGGATTCTGCCTTGTTGTAGGCAGCAAAAATATTGTGCTTTATGAAGGCATGGTATTCTTTTTTATTCATCACTTACCTGCAGTTCATTTGGTGCTCGACTATGGGCCAACCGATAGTAAGTAAGGAGTTTGAGACTCCAACCATCTGAGCTAGAATAGAGTTTACACACTTCAGAAATTATAAGGTTCTTGTGTTCTTATGGGACCCAAAAACCCCACCCCCTCATTACAAACTTATAACCAAACCAAACCAAACCAAGCCTTAAGTCCCATCAAATGGGGTCGGCTACATGAATCCTTCTTCTCCACGCGGCCTTATCTAAGGCCATTTCGTTAGTCAAATTAAGTAGATCCATATCTCTATTTACAACGCTAGCCAATGTTAATCTAGGCCTACCCCGTCCCCTAACACTTCTATCTACCGTTATAGCATCGCATTTCTTCACTACTGCCTCTGTTGGTCTCCGTTGAATGTGATCAAACCATCTCAATCGATTCTCTCTCAACTTATCTTCTATCGGTGCTACTCCTACCTATTCCCGAATACACTCACTCCTAATTCTGTCTTGTCTAGTCTTGCCATACATCCACCTTAACATCCTCATCTCAGCCACACTCAGATGGAAGTCTATGTCATCTGAGATAGAATAGAGGTGTGTTTGTGCAGCATGTTGTATGCTGTTGCATCCACCACCTTGGTCTGACTTATTTGTGACAATGCCCAAGGATCATAGACTGCATAAGGACAACAAGAACCATCTAACCAATAGCTGTTATTAGGTAACTTCTCAAAGAGGATATTACCACCAGATCAATTTGATTCTAGAGCAAAGGTACCGAAAGAGTTCTGTTAGTGGTCTGTAAATTTTAGACCATGTTCATAGTATAGGAGCTAGAAGATGACATACTTCTTTTCAATGCTTAGATCAATGAAATTGCAATGTTTCATGCATCAAAGGAACTTCAAATATCTAGAAGCATACCTCAGGGGGCTAACAATGGCTGGAGGAGAATTAGGGAACCAGGTTAAAACAAGCCTGACAATTAACAGTGTGTTGTAGATGTTCAAGAAGTTGAGAATCCCATTGGCCACCACAACACCTGCCACTGAATCACCAGGTAAAATGGCAGCAAAATTGTGATTGGACAGAGAGTTCAAATCCCTGTAGTTTCTCAAATGGATCTGAAAGTAAAGTCCAATGATCAATTAAGGAATAAGGAACTTCCTCATAAAGCACATTATCAACTCGTAATGGAGAGCTGTTATAGTACAACAAAGCAAGGACATAACTTAATCCTAGAGGCTCCTTTGATGAAATATTGACCAAGCCTCCTAGAACCATCATATAATTGATAAAAGCATTTGATAAGATAAACGCAGTTTGGCTACCATAAAAGCAAATCATATGACCCAAAGCACTTCACCCTATCACTTTTAAAAGTAGCCAAACACCCCTCATGTGGTTTTAGACTAAATTGAGACACTAACTTCCTTAGCTTTAGTGATAAAAAGATGGTTACAACCTTTTTATCTTCTTCCTCAACTTCTAATTCTCTTTGCAAAATAAATAAATAAGAATTGCCTCCATGACCACTACAAATGAAAATCCTAAATCAAAGATAAATTATGAAACCTCATTTCCTAACTTATAATTTAATCACATACTAAGTTACACATATATAAAGATATGTATACACCTCATTTTGATGTGCGTATATATAGATTTACATATAACCATACATTTATACATACACAGTACACAGTTTACAAGTCTCCTTTTTTCTTTTCTTTTTTATTTTTTATGTTTTGATAATCTAGGGTATCTCCCGCCCAAAATCCAGCACAATTGGGCCTGAGTTACCTCGTATCTAGATAGTCAAGAACGAATTCCTGGAGGCCCTGAAGTTAATGACCAAGCAAACCTCCTGTGGCCCCTTAGGAGACTCGAACTCGAGACCTTAGATCTTAACCTCAGGTCTTTACCACTCAGCCAACCCCTTGGGGTTCAGTTTACAGGTCTCCTTTACTGCGCCTATAGCAACGCTGTCACTCAAGTAACCCTATCTCCATGGGTTATACAAACAAGAAGCATTCAGTTTCATTTGTTCCTTAGGTCCATATAGACTTCCACAAGTGTTGATTTATTCATTCAATGAAGTAGAATCAGACAGAGAAAGGCGACCCCCTCTCATCTGTAATCTCATTAAAAATGAAGATAGTAAAAATACATATGTATAAATAGTGGTTGCGGTGGATGAGAAAAGAGCTGGTCCTTGAATTGGTTTGTAAAGTCAAATTGAAATTGCCATGAATGTGAGAGTAGTGATATAAAGTAATTACAGATATGCAATTACAAATGAACGCAAATGGTACAACTCCACGTGGAGAGGACTTGTAACCATGACCCTACCCAAATCTTCTGACCAACCATTATTGAAGAGGACAGTGAATACCATACAATATAGCAGATTTAATCCATAAGCTGCTTCTGGTATGAAAGTAGCTGGCTTTATATATATATATATAATATATGTTGCACAGGAGGTGATACTGAACTTTCACTTTACCCCTAAATTATCAATTTGAATTTGAACAATTACTCTTGAGCTGTTGATAGTAGTTCACTTTACCAAACTGACAACAAAGTTTTACTTGACACTTTCTGGCACACAAAAATATTTGTCCATGTGATTTGCTTAATTTAGTTGTATCCAAAGGGAGTAATTATGTAATTACATATATTTTGTGTTTTACTAAAACAATTAGTTTATGAATATTTGTCTTCAATACTCTCAATTAATCAATCAATCAGGCGCTTGTGTTGTCAGAGGCGATATTTCATCACAAAATATTAAGTCCATTAAGGGTTTGGGATAAAATCAACTAATGTGAGTAATTGTTCAAATTGATAATTCATGGGTGATTCAAGTGTGATAGTTTTGAGTGGGCAAAAGTGAATTTTTCCATATATATTGCTTATCTGGGAAATGTAAGCATGGAAAATATACTGAATATAGGGACAGAGTATTCGTATGTATGTATGATGCAGAGAGAGAGAGAGAAAGAGAGAGATTGTTACCTGGGAAAAATTGTGAACATGAGAAGGTAAAGAGAAGAGTTTGGTAAGAAGCGGAGGAGAGTGGGAAGCGAATGAGTGTAAGAATCTGAGACATCCATCAGCAGTGGAGACAATTGAGTTGTGGAGGTCACGAACGAAGCGTGCTGCTGCTGCTGCTACTTGGACTTGGAAGTTGGGTTTGGAGTTTGGGGGTTTTGTGAAGATCACTAATGGTGTTTGATGAATATTAAATGGGCAATAAAACGAAGAAGAAGAAGAAGAAGAAGAAGAAAGCAATAGACATTTGGACACTAGTACTAGCTGCTGCTGCTGCTTCTCAACCACCGCACTTTTCTGCTTCTCCGGCGAAGACTCGTCTGATGCATTATGCACTAATGAAGAAGACGGATACACCATTTTTCTTTCTTTTTTACTTTATTCAACTAACAACAATTTTAAAAAAAAAAATAAAGGAAGAAGCGACGATACACTTCTACAACTACAAGAACAGACTCAGAAAAAGTAGAGGTGAACAGAGGCCACGCTTCTTGTGTCTTTCCAACATATCTCTCATCTCATGGATAGGTTGCTAATTGGTAAGGTAACCGATTGAAAAATATCCCCCATCCGTTTGCGTCACACGTGGCCAACAACAAAAATATATATATATATTTCAAAAAAATTTAGTTAAATTATTTATTTTAAAATATATCTATATAATAAGTCACAAAGATTTTTGAATTTATGTCAAAAATATATGTGAGATACATTTTGATCCAATGGCTGAGATTAATTCCAAGTTTATATCAATGGTTTAGATTTGCTTTGGATGGCTCACATTTCCCGCCCAGCACATTTCTGTGTCTCCTCCATACCCTCTGTCTACCATCTGTCTTTCCATACCCTCTATCTACCTTCCCATTCCTACTCTCTGATGAGATGTGAAGCTTGGCTTAGCTGCTGCAGAGTGAAGATAAATACATTTGATGATTGTTATATAGATGTTGAGAGAAGCAGAGTAGAAAAGGTTGGACAAATTGTTATATCCTTTTATAAACATCTATATAGAAAATATAATGTGAATGAAGGACAGACAAATACTACTGCAGAGTTGAGAGAAGCAGATAGTGAGGTGTGTATTGTATATATTGTTATAGCATTTGATGATAACATGCGAAATTGATTTGAGAAGGTTAGAAAAGAATATGCAACTTCCTGTTGCTACTTGGATTATATGTCGATCAGGAATGAGATAATCCCTTTGTGAAATCAACTACTATGTCATATATCCGATTCATAATTTGATTTCATTTGCCTTCGGGGGAAAAAAAATGAAAATAATAGAAGTTTATGTTGTGATAAAAATGTTTTGACAACCCAGTCTGTGAACTAAAATGTTCTTTCAATTGCATTTGTTTTTTCAAAAAAAGTATGGATAAGAAATACTTTTGAGCATCAAAAGGATCAGAAGTTGCTCCAATTTAAGTGGTTCCATTTCCCTCTCTGTCTACTGTCTGGCTCACATTTTCCTTGCTCTGTTTTTCTGTTTTTGGGTTTGGATTTTGAGTTATTTGAATGATATATATATTGGGTTCAAAAGAAATTATGGGTTCAAAAGAAATTCTGGATGATATTATTATGGGCAAATTACATACACCCCCCTCGAGGTTTGGTGAAAATACAGATTCCCCCCTGAGGTTTGAGAAATTACATCCCACCCCCTGAGGTTTATATTTCCATAACAAATTGCCCCCTGAGGTTTTTATTTTCATACAGATTCCCCCCTAATTTCTCCTAATTTGTTATGAAAATTTGACCCTCAGGGGGCAATTTGTAATTTCTCAAACCTTAGGGGGAAATCTGTATTTTTACCAAACCTCGAGGGAGTGTTTGTAATTTGCCCTATTATTAACTATAGTAATTCATATATGGAAAAGAAATTCTGTGTGCAGATTTGAATGATAACTATAGTTGTATGGAAAAGAAATTCTGGGTTCAAAAGAAATTCTGCTGGGTTCTTAACTATAGTTTTGAAAACATGATATTATTCAGTATTGAAAACATGATATTTGAAAACACGACTAACTGTAAGATAATTTTAAAACATGATATTGAACCCAGCAATATCGAGTGGTATTACACGGGTGGTTTAAGAACCTCTATATGAGATATGCTGGATGATATATGATGTATGATATATGATATATGCTGTATGATCTGCTGGGTTCTTAACTGCTGGGTTCAAAAGTCATTGAATTCAAATTCTGCACTCTTAACTGCTGGGTTGAATTCAAATTCTGCACAGTTATTTAATTCAAATTCAAAAGTTATTGAATTCATATATGCTGGGTTCTTAACTGCTGGGTCCAATTCAATGGATATATGGGTTCAATAGAGTATTCTTATTATTTAGTGTTGAAAACATGACTTTAGTATTCTCTCATTTTTGTTCTTCTTCTTGAATTTTTTTTTTCCTCTCTCAGCTTTTGCCTTCATCAGAGCTTCTGTGGATCATTCTGACCACTCTCACCGTTGTTCACTCTGGCTCCATATGAAACAGGAACTTGAAACAGAGGTGGAAATGATTAACTCGGCTGCTCGGTAATGTGAAACAGGAACTTTGCTCGGTAATGTGAAACAAAATGACTACTCCAAATTTTTATATAACATACACTTATATCCCCTTGCACTTAGTTTCTTCCCTTATTATATAGATATTCTTCTTTATTATATGAACCACATATTTAGTTCAATATATTTTTTCAAATTATAATTTGGTTCATATAATTTAGTTCAAACTGATATTTCAAATTTAGTTCAAACTGATATTTTGTTCAAACTGATATTTGGTTCATATAATTTAGTTCACACTAAAATATACATGAACCAATAACTAATATTTCAAATTTAACTTAACCCACATAACTGATATTTCTTCCCTTATTATATGAACCACATACTCAGTATATTTTAGTTCAAATTTAGTTCAATAAGGGATGAAATTCTTTGATGAAATTTTTATATAACATACACTTAGTTTTCATATATCCTCAGTAAAATATTTATACTTAATGACTACTCAGTAAAATATATTTATGGTAGAAATATATTAAATTCTTAGTTGGTTCAGTTTTAATTTTGATTTTGAAATGGGTTTGAATGATTTTGGTTTTCATTTTGAAATGGGTTTGTATGATTTCGGTTTTGATTTTGAAATAAGTTTTCGAATCTCTGTATTTTGGTATTTATGTATTTCTATTTATGTATTTTGATTTCGGATTTGTATGATTTCGGTTTGTATGTTTGCGGCTCTATATTTTGGTTTTGAAATACAGCAACTCAAGGTTTTGGAGGTGGTGGTTCTGCACATGTGTAGACGTCCCCGAACGCCCTGGGAGGATGAGCTCCCGTTCCGTTCATTTTGGGCTCACTACAGTTCAGGACTCTAATTGTCACGATTCTTAATCTGAACCAAAGAGTCCAAATCTGGCAAATCGTTTTGAGAAAACAGATTTTTGAAAGAAGTGCCAAACATGGACTGCTTTGCTAGATACAGAGTCGCCACCTAAATATTTTACTTTTGGGAAATTTAGGAAACCCTGACTCGTTTGCCTAAGGCTACGTGTCCGTCATCACCAAAGTTGCCTCGGCTCGGGAACTTGGGTACAATTAGGGAAGGTCACTTCGTGAGCACCCCCGCTCGCCCGATCAAAGATCGGCCTCTACTAACCATGATATCTAGTTTTGAAAACATTGTGCGTTCTTAATCCGGTTATTTAGCCTAGATTTACTATGTGATGCGCACAGCATACAAGTATAGACCGGGTCGTCTGAATTGGAACAAAACATTTCACGTTTGTTTTTTTGAAAGATGGTTTGCTACTCGCAAGTAGGCTTAAAATGCAGATTTTGCCACCCTCAGGTGGGCTTAGAAAAGATGGTTTTGCCACTATCTAGTGGGCTTAAAACTCACAGTCAATGCATTGTTCCAATCCAAATACCCCAACCTTCACCCACAGGCATTCAGGCAGTTATATCACATAAGCAAATAGCCTCATGGTAAGCATGCTATCATGGCAGTCACTCACACGCATGCAAGAACGCTAAAGCATAAAAACTTACCGAGTACTCCAAGCCAAAACAGAAGCTAATTAGAAATCCATGCATGATCCTAATTATACAGAAATGCCTGATGCAACATATGCAGGAATGCAACTAAGATAGGCTCGGCTATTCTAAACATGGCATATGGAATGCTACAGCTAACAAGTATTCAACTTGGAATTGAAATAAAATGCAGTTAGTATGATGCGCCGAGCCTGGTGCATGCAAAACAGATGAATGAAATGCAAACATGCTATCATACTGTATGCTAATTGAAACATGCCCTAATCTAACCATCATAAGCTGGTAAATAAAAGGGAAGAAAGACGTGGGGTTGGAAGACATACATCACACTCACGCACACTTATTATAACATTGCCCTCGTGCAGAGGGTCCAAAAGAATAATATACAGTCCCAAATAAATACAGTCCGAATAAGTACAAAACCCTAATTAATTAACAAATTTAACTAGGAAAGCAATAAACTAGCATGCAAGCTAGGGACTGCCTCGACTCTGCCCCGGATGATGAATGATGCATGTTCGGGTTGCCTTACGCAGAAATCCATTGCGATGCCCCAATTAGCATATGTTTGCAATTGTTCTTGGAATGCGTGCCAAGCTCTAGAAGGTTGCTGATTCTTGATTTGCTGTAACAGAGAGCAACAAAGGGGCATGGCAATGTATTTTCACATATGTATGCACGACTACTCTTCAGTGAGTGTAGTCTTCGATCCTCGTGCCACCAATCACGCATCTCAATGCATGATGGCCGAGGAGTCGAATTGCACGACTCAATATGGAATGAATGCACAGATAAACACAACAAGACCGAGACTCCATCATGGATAATCCGGAGTGTCGGCGACTGGGGAATTGAGACACGTTCCGTCACTCGGAGTACGAAACGTACCTCGTTTCCCGTGCTCGGGCTAACTCCTATCCCAAACACAATGTAATATGCATGACATGCATGAATGCAACTAAGATACAACCTAACATGCACAATGCTATGAAATGGCATACACGATGCACGAGGTAACATGGCATACACAATGCGCTAACATACAACCTAGCATACACAATGCTATGAAATGAAATGGCATACACAATACATAATGGACTTATACCAACACGAGTGGACCTCAGCCACACTCACATAAGTGGCCATTAGATGAAAATGAGACACTCGAAATGCGCGCACGCGTGCACGTAAACCGAGGACCGAACCTAAGGCACGAATGCCACTCTACCAAAGCATGGTAAGGCATGGAACATGGTATGCAAACATGCAAATTTCAACACTAAAATATGATGCTAAACAGCCCCGAATCATGACAATATGGCACCCGATGCATGGGATGAACCCCGAAACACAAAACTAGGCACACGGAATGACTTATAGCTATACAAAGCATGCATTATTTGAACATGAAGTGTAAAGACAGAGTCAAGACAGTCCTAAAACATGCATTTTTCCAATTTAGAGTATGGCCAAAAGGTGCTAGCAAGATGGTCTAAAATAGTATGCAAATTTGACCAACAAACATGGTTTACATGGAAAGTGTAAGATGCACATGGAATCTGACCAAACCATCAAAAATCAGTGAATAAATCATATGAAAATAGGCCCAAATAACCACTGATATGCAACCATGGCATGCCAAAATGATGAGTTGCTTTAGAGGGCCATACGAGGGGTTCTTAAGCACATATAAGATGGACATATGGCAGCCCCAAACCAACTTTGAAAATCAAATATGGTAATCCCAAAACTCAACAAATTGACCCTAAAATGTGCCTAAGAAGCATGCAAGATGGGGTCGCTTTGAAAGGCCAAGATGGCCATCAAACAAGCCAAGGTGAGAGGGGGTCACCCCCCTCTAATTTGGAGGCTCAAAACAACAGCCAAGCCACTGAAAATCCACTGGATTTCAGTGGCTAGAAGGCCAAATGAAGCATGCAACAAGGGCTAGGATGCAAAGCTCAAAATAGGAGGCAACCAAGCATACAAGATAGCATATGACCTCAAACAAGAATGGAACCTCAATAAAATATGAAGATGATGTCAAAATAAGCTCCTTTCCAGTTTACAACATGCCTCAAAAATGAATACAAATAGGGCTAATCTATCATGCAAAAATGGCCCTAAAAGTGAGAATAGAGACGATGGACAGCAGCTGGCCCCAAATGGTGAAGAGCCCATCAATAAAGTTGAAGAGGGGCTCAAAATAAGGCACTTTACAGTTTACATCAAGCCTCGAAAATGAACAAAAGTGAGGCTAAATTAGCATGCAAGAAAATGGCCTAAAAGAGGGGTAAAGAGACAAGTGGTCGATTCTGTCCTCAAACAGAGGAGAGCCCTTCAACAAAGTTGAAGAGGGGCTCAAAAAAAGCCTCTTCACAGTTTATGACCAAGTCTAAAACAGCTCACAAATAAGCCTAAAATATCATGCAAAAATAAACCTAAAAGAGAGTTAAAGAGGCAAGTGATAGAAGGAAGCCTCAAACAGAGAAAGACCCTTGATAAAACATAAAAAAGAGCTCAAAATATGACTATTTTCAGTTTGGGTCGGAGCCCAAAAATGTAAGCAACAAAGGCTAAAATTGCATGCAAAGAAAGAGCCAAAAGAGAGGGAAATGAGACTTACCCTTGTAGACTAAGCCTCCAGCAGCTTTTAGACCAAGGAATGGTGCTTTCAACCTCTGCAAAAGGCTTCCAAGATGCTGGAATGAGTGATGGAGGTGTGGTGCTATGGCTTGTAGTGAAAAAGTGCAAAGAAATCTAACTTTTAAGGCAAAACACACAATATAGAGAGAGAGGAAGCTTTTTTGCTTTTTTAAAAAGCTCAGCCCCTGGCTAAGGAAGAGGACCCTTCCTTTATAGAACAAAGCAAAGCTTAAGCTTCTTAAACAAGCTTTTTTTTGGCTTTGATCCTCCATACACGTGTATGGAGGGCAAATATGAGGAATCCAGCTGGTACAAAAGATCTTCCCGGAAACCAGCTGAAATAAGGGGGGTGCCGGCCATCAGCAATGGCCGGCAGTGCCACACTGATGGCCGGCAGGTGTTCACCAGTGGCCGGCAGGGGCCAAGCCATGGCCGGCAGTGCACCACAGGGGCCACCCTGAAATGACTAGGTCAGGGTCCAAAAATGAGACAAAAATGATACAAGGTTCGGGAAACCCAAACTAGTGACGTCCCGCCGCGACAGTCGAATGCTGGGCGAGCAATCGAACCAGCCGTTGGGTGTACCTACAAGCACAACCAAGTCTTGAGGACGGTCAAAAATGGGGTGTCTACAGTTGCCCCTCTTTGACAGAACTCGGAAGTCAAGAAGTGACGGGAGTGAATGTCAAAGCCCAGTGACGACCCATTTTTGACAAGGCCGAAGACTTGGACAAACAAACAAAATATAGATAAATAAATGGTTGTGCCCGTAGGCTGCCTACGTATCCTTTTACAAGGAATCAAACCAGCGTAGTTCAAGGGCAGGATGCAAAATGATATGCAGGACTATTTTGATGATTTGGACTTATACGCTACGCGAAACCGGTTTGAAGATTGGACTTATACGCTACGCAAAGCCGGTTTGAAAATTGGACTTATAAGCTACGCGAAGCCGGTTTGAAAATTGGACTTATACGCTACGCGAAGCCGGTTTGAAAATTGGACTTATACGCTACGCGAAGCCGGTTTGAAAATTAGACTTATACGCTACGCGAAGCCGGATATCACTTATGACCATGAAAAGAGAGCTGTAATGAAGCAATTATGCAAAATAAATGCAACATTTTAAGCGAATGCTAGGCAAGCAAGTAAACTCGAACCAAACTATACCTCATGTAGAAAGGATGTAAGAAAATTATGGAATCTTTACGAACATGTGTGATAGATACACAAAGGTGAACGAAGTGTGTGATTGATGCACGAAGCGAGCGTGTGTGATAGATACACAAAGCGGACGTGTGATAGATACACAAAGTGAAGCAAGTGTGATGGATACACTATATGAAGCAAAGTGTGATGGATACACTAGGTGAGTGTGTGATAGATACACAAAGCGAGCGTGTGATAGATACACAAAGTGAAGCGAGTGTGATAGATACACTAAAGGTGAACAGAAAGTGTGATAGATGCACGAAGCGAGCGTGTGTGATAAATACACAAAGCGGACGTGTGATAGATACACAAAGTGAAGCGAGTGTGATGGATACACTATATGAAGCAAAGTGTGATGGATACACTAGGTGAGTGTGTGATAGATACACAAAGCGAGCGTGTGATAGATACACAAAGTGAAGCGAGTGTGATGGATACACTAAAGGTGAACACAAAGTGTGATAGATGCACTTAGTGAACAAGTGTGATTGATACACTAAAAGTGAACACAAAGTGTGATAGATGCACTAAGTGAACAAGTGTGATGGATACACTAAAGTGAACAAAGTGTGATAGATGCACTAAGTGAACAGAGTGTGATTGATACACTAAAGTGACACAAGTGTGATTGATACACTAAAGTGAACACAAAGTGTGATAGATGCACTAAGTGAACAAGTGTGATGATACACTAAAAGTGAACACAAAGTGTGATAGATGCACATGTGAACAGAGTGTGATTGATACACTAAAAGTGAACACAAAGTGTGATAGATGCACTAAGTGAACAAGTGTGATGATACACTAAAAGTGAACACAAAGTGTGATAGATGCACTAAGTGAACAGAGTGTGATTGATACACTAAAAGTGAACACAAAGTGTGATAGATGCACTATGTGAACAGAGTATGATAGATATACTGAATGTGAACACGAAGTGTGATAGATGCACTAGTGAACAAGTGATTGATATACTAAAGTGAACACGAAGTGTGATAGATGCACTTAGTGAACAGAGTGTGATTGATACACTAAAAGCGAACACAAAGTGTGATAGATGCACTTAGTGAACAAGTATGTGATGATATACTAAAGTGAACACGAAGTGTGATAGATGCACTTAGTGAACAAGTATGATTATACTAAAGTGAACACGAAGTGTGATAGATGCACTTAGTGAACAAGTGTGATGGATACACTAAAGGTGATGATGTGAATATGTGCATGATAGATACAAAATGAGGATGTGTGTGATAGCTACACAAAATGAGTGAAGTGTGATTGATACACTAAAGTGAAGAGATGTGATTGATACACAAAATGAGAATGTGTGTGATTGATACACTAAAGCGAGCGTGTGTGATTGATACACAAAGTAGGCATAGTGTGATAGATACAAAGCGAGTGTGTGTGATTGATACACAATATGAACAAAGTGTGATTGATACACTAAATGAATGATCTTAAACGGAACTTCTTTGAATGAACCGTACATACAATATCGTGCATGACTGAGAAAGAAACTTGATAGGTACAATGCATTACAATGCATGATGCTTACGGAAAGCAATAAATGGACAAAGCGGCGCTTTAGAAAGCACCTCATGAGGTGAGTGGCGGTGAACCGCTCTTCTCGACGGGGATCTCCCCTTGTGCTCTTCGAACACTTTACCTTCAACTCACAGTACAAAGGCTCTGGAGTGCTGGCAAGGGTTCTACACGTAGAACACTTTGGATGCTTTCTTCATGATCATTTTCACAACTTTCCCTATTCTCCAACGGGTGACAGACTAGGTTGGTTCAGTATCCAGAATTGAGGTGCATACACGCTGTCGCAACCTATGGGGCTTCCATACAGATTTCAAGCCGGGGATACACCCCTGGGTATTTAAACCAGACTTTAGTCTCGGAAATCCCGAACCTTTGCGTTCTAGGCCACGGCCATTCGAACTCTAGTTTCCACCGTCGCAGTTGGTCTCCTAGGAACTCATTGCGAACACAGCCAAGATGACCCTGGCAAGGAACTGGTACTCAGAGAGAGCATTTCTGATTGCCATTCTGGCTTGAGGCAGACTTGATCTTGAGCTTGAGGTAGAGGCACACTCATACTTCGGAGCATTGACAAGGCCTGACAAGGTGCATACGGAATGCGATCTCGGAGCTTACTGAAGTTGGAACAAACTCAGATGCCCGACATTTTCCTCTTTTGCTTTTGCTTTGCAGTCCGGAACCATTATAGCTTCAGATAGGTCCTGGTTCCACTGTTCTCACATGACCTGGGTTGAACCCTGCGGTTTTATGAAAGAACAAATTCTGTTTTGCACAAATGTGGAGAACGGCACGGCACTCGGAGCACAAAACGATTTTATTTTTGAAATTGAGAGATGAGTTTTCGACCAGGTATTGAGCCTACGACTGAACACAGCAAAACGACTCAACAAGGAAATAAAAGGCACACAACCTAGACACATCGAGTAACACTCGAAACGACTCAAAACAAGAATCGAGATAAAACAAAAAGACACGACACTCAGACGTGCACAGGGAGCCTGTTTCACCGGGTAGTGTTTCCCACCCTTTCTCATTTGTGATTCTCACATCACTCTGGCACTCAATCTCTTGTTTTCTGAAAAAGCCCTTTTCTCACTTTTTCTCTCATCGCACATCTCTCTATTCTTCAATCTCTCATTTTTCAATCCCTCCCCTGGGTGGTTGATGGATAAACAGGAAGTTGCGGGCTCTTGCCCCTAGCATGCTGCTAGATTCTCTTTCTTCCGTTCACAGCTAGTGAATTCCTCCCATAGAAGGGTTGCGCTACAACTGGGTGTGTAGCAAATCTGCAGCTAACATCGGTTGATGATGCTTTGCTGGGGAGTTTGGACGTGATAAGATCTGTCCAGATGATGGAGTGGAATATCTTGCCCCATTCCAGTTCGTGCTTCGCACTTGGCTTGATACCTCGTTGCTTGGAGGGTGAGAGAGCTTTCAGCCCTTTGTTGTGCCCTTTTCTGGCGAATACGGTGCCCTTTCCGGCAAGTAGAGTGCCCTTTCTAGCAAGTATTTGAAAAGGGAAAAGACAGAACACCTGACTCAACTGTGCCCCTAGTTCATTATTTTGACCATTTTTGTTTTGATTTTTCTACTAAAACAATTTTGACCAAATGAGAGTTAGATTAACACGCTTGTTCAATTTTTGATTTGAAATCATGCAAGTCAGGCCATGAGCACTGAAAATTTTCCTTTTTGGGTCCAAGAAAATGGTCCAGTTTCGGAAAATAATTTTCGAGAAAATTAGTCAACCTCAGTAAAAATTCTCAAAAACTATTTTTGCAAACGGCCACTTGCTCAACGAGCATGAAACCTACTCTGAGATGCACAACCTCAGATCTGAAGGAAAATTGCCCCTTGCTTGAAGAGAGCTGCATGGCAACGGAAAGTTGCCCCTTGTTTGAACGGCACCGCGGCGCATTGAATGGCAACGGAAAGTTGCCCCTTGTTTGAATGGCACCGCAGCGCATTGTAGTCAGTCCTTGGAGCGATGATTACAACCGAACTCTCGGATACAGAGAAGGCAAAGATGATCAAAACCATTACATGGACACAGTCGAATTTTGAAGTGTTTTATGGCTGGACTTCAGGATGAAGTTGCCTACGTATCCCAAAGATGGGAATCAAGCCTTACGTAGTTCGGCGTTAAGGTACACTCGGGTATTAACCTCTCCTTTTTAGGCTCTAACTTTTGCCAAGGCGCCCGTCGTGGGTTTTCGACCTTACGAGCTTTGTTCTTCTTTCTTTCTTTTTTTTTTATATTCTTTTCATTCCTTTTTCTTCTTCTTTTTTTTGCATTTTTCTTTTTCTCTTCTTTTTGCATTTTTTTTGTATATTTTTTTTGTCTCGCTCTAACTTTTGCCTGGGTCGCCCTTCTGGGTTTTCGACCCAGCGAGCCTCTCAAAGGGTAAAAGTGTAGCTTGGTCCATGCCAAATGGTTGTAGGGTTTTGAAGTCATCCGTATCCAGGAGAGTGGCTGTTGATTTGCAAGAGGACTCATCTTCGGCTCTTCGAGCACATCTGACATCTTTGCCCCTAGTTCGAAGGGTGCTTCCGTCCTAGCTTCGCAAGCTGTTTTTGGTGACATCTGGTCTTCTTGATCTGATTTTCTTGCCGCTAATTCATGGGCTGCTTCGAATCTGGCCACTCAGGCCTCACATTGTAGTTGACCGTTGAACGTTCTGAATTCAAGTTCAAGGTTCGAAAGTGAGGAGTTAAGTCTCGGGGCTGAGAGCGATCCTAAGCTGCACAATCTCAAGAGTGATTCCACACAGGTCTTCGCAAGATCGCGCAAAACAGTTTTTGAAATCTTTTAAGAAAGCGACAAATCGCTCGCGCTGAAGACAATGTAGAACCAATCTGGATCAAGTCAGGATCCTTCTCAGTACTCACACTAACAAGCATGTTTTCATTCATTAAGGGCTTAGCACGCCTCTCTTCCTCTCAGTTGATCAAATTTTTTGCAAATCCCGAGGAATTCCTTCCTCTTCGTTTTTCACCACAGTGTTCAAAAAGTTTTGAAAAACTCAGGTCATTACAATGACTTCAAGGCACAGAAAAGACAGAGTCCTTAGTCAAATACTGTCATCTCCTTCAGAACTTCCGGCATAACTGGCACAAGGCAGAAGCAAACGCGAGAGCGTAAAAATCACTGCTGTTTCATTCAAAAACTGCTGGCACAACTGGCTCCCTGGCAGAAACAGACTCAAAACAAAACAAAGACAAAAGACAAACGCAAAAGAAAATGGTGACGCCCGAGGTAATACCCCCGGAATCACCCGACTCCTATACAACAGGACTGACTCGATATAACAAGACAGATCCGAAACAAAAAGACTGACTCAAAACGGACTCAAAACAACAAGACTGACCCAATACCCAAGTCAGAAAGCACAAAAACCAGCATTCACAAATGCTCAAAACAGTACGTGCCATACGCCATATCTGGAGTAAATCGAGTGCCATCCGCAGGTGGTTCATCCCCCGATCACATAGTCACATTATCCCCCACAGGTTCACTGGTCGAGTGCCAATAAACTTTGCTGGACTGGCGCGGGGATGACCCTGTTATCAAACAGATCTTGTACATCATGGCGCAGACGAAAGCAACTGTCAGTGTCATGACCGGTTTGTTGATGGTACGCACAGTACCTAGTATGGTCATGCTTTGGAGGAAGAGAATCAGGTAAAGGTCGTTGATCCAATGGTTTCAGATGTCCTTTCCGGATTAAGACCTCTAGAGCCTTTGACAAAGGCATATAAAGTGGGGTGAAAACCCTCTTGACTCGGGGTGGATATTTGGCCGTCTGTGAGCTACTTCCGGATGCACCAGTGAATGGGGTAGCCTTTCTTAATGTGGTGGTGGTGACCATGCCCACTTCAGAAGATCTTGCAGCTGCATCACCATTGGTGGTCGCATTCGAACTGCGGGAAAACGCCCGCCTAGGCTGCTCCTTCTCTTGGTCAATAAGGCCCTGCTTCATGGCATCCTCGATCTGTACTCCCATCTCATGCAAATCTGAAAAGGTAGGGAAGGGGAGCACGATCATTTTCTGCATTAGTTTGGGCTGGAGGTTGCGTACAACCATCCGTCTTTGATCCTTATCCGTTGGCCTAATGGTCATCATTGAGGCCTTGGCCCTCCAGCGGGCCACGAATTCTGAGAAGCTCTCCTTAAGCTTCTGCCTCGTCGTCTCAAGATCACGGGTCGTAATCTCGATTTGGGTATTGTATGAATATTGTGCGACGAAGGCCTCGGCCATCTCCTCCCAGCTTCGTTTCACTGAATCCTCCAATTTGGCGTACCAGATGGCCGCAATACCCGACAGGGTCCTGCCGAAAAGGAAGAGCTTCTGTAATCTTGTCAAGCCCATCGGGCGCAAAACATCTGAAAACAAACTCAGGTGGACCATGGGATCTCCTGACCCGTCAAAACAGTTGATGTGAGGCATCTTGAACCTGTCCGGCAGTGTCACAGCTGAGTCAGTGTATCCATCATCGATGTCCGGGATGGACTTTACCCCCTGGGATTTCTTGAACAACTTTTCAAGCTTGCTCAACTTCAACGCTGTATGGTCTACCTCGAACTCAAAGGGAGAGTCCGGTGGGTTGATTGGTGCTTTAGACAGCTGGGGTAAGATTGGGGACGGAGCCGGCCCTGTTGGAATGTCCGTACCTTCCTGGACATTTAGCGTCTCCCCGGGTATTGGATCTACTGGTGGGGGGGAGCTTGATGCGAAGCAGATGCTCCGTTTTGCTGTTGCAATCTGGTGATTAGCTCTGCCTGTTGGGCCATGACCGCAGCCTGCTGTTTGGCAAATTCAGCTTGGCGGACAGCATCTTGTTGCATGAGTTTCATACTTTCTTGCATCTGGCGCATCATTGCCTCCACCCCTGACGTGTTCTGCTGATCTATCTAACTGACTGGTATCTATCCCTGCAGTAGAAACTGAGACCTCAGCCTGACTGTTCACTGGTGGGGTGGATAAGGGCCACTGATCTGGTAACTGCTGAATTGGTGATTTGTGCCTGACTGGCCCTTTTACCCTGCCTCTGGCAAAGGAACACTGATTGCCTTTGAACTGAATCTCTGACCTGACAAAGTCTATCAGCACAAGTTCGATGAACCTCGGGGGATATCGGAGCCTTCTGAAGCTATGGTTCCAGGACTACCTCCTAGCAAAAGAGAAAACAGACAGCACCTCAGCTCAACTTCACCAAAACAGATACGAGTGTAGCAGGATGACTGTGCCCTCTATTGAATTCTGCCCCCAAAATTCAGCCTCAAATCTGATACCCTCAGGTAAACTGAATCCCAAAATACTGAACTGGTGCCCGCAGGCCTGATGCCCAAACTTGTAAACTGATACATGTATTCCCTGTAGAGACGCACTCTAAAAGCACATAGTAGATAAGTGAGAGCCAAAACACCCCTATGTTGGGGTAGGGTTTTCCTGTCCTATTTTGTCAGGAGCTAGGGTTTCACTACGCACGCAGCGGTTTCAAACAACCTATCGGGTAAGCAACCTGTCCTAGTTTGGAATGGTCACTATGGATCCGAGTATGCACTAGGTCGAATGGTCAAAGAAAGGTGCCCCGGTAAAACCGGGGTTTGTGTTCCCATACTGGTAGAGCCCACAACCGGTCAGCCTTATGGTCATGCCTTGACAAAACAAGCCTCCGGCAAACCGTTCAGGAATAGCAGATGGCAAACACGGTGTCCTAAGCGCACCAATGCAAATGCAATGTAAAGAAACACACAAGTGTAGTCAAAACCAGATATCATGGATTCGAGTCAAGTTCTCTAAATCCCCAGCAGAGTCGCCAGAAACTGTAGACGTCCCCGAACGCCCTGGGAGGATGAGCTCCCGTTCCGTTCATTTTGGGCTCACTACAGTTCAGGACTCTAATTGTCACGGTTCTTAATCTGAACCAAAGAGTCCAAATCCGGCAAATCGTTTTGAGAAAACAGATTTTTGAAAGAAGTGCCAAACATGGACTGCTTTGCCAGATACAGAGTCGCCACCTAAATATTTTACTTTTGGGAAATTTAGGAAACCCTGACTCGTTTGCCTAAGGCCACGTGTCCGTCATCACCAAAGTTGCCTCGGCTCGGGAACTTGGGTACGATTGGGGAAGGTCACTTTGTGAGCACCCCCGCTCGCCCGATCAAAGATCGGCCTCTACTAACCATGATATTTAGTTTTGAAAACATTGTGCGTTCTTAATCCGGTTATTTAGCCTAGATTTACTATGTGATGCGCACAGCATACAAGTATAGACCGGGTCGTCTGAATTGGAACAAAACATTTCACATTTGTTTTTTTAAAAGATGGTTTGCTACTCGCAAGTAGGTTTAAAATGCAAATTTTGCCACCCTCAGGTGGGCTTAGAAAAGATGGTTTTGCCACTATCTAGTGGGCTTAAAACTCACAGTCAATGCATTGTTCCAATCCAAATACCCCAACCTTCACCCACAGGCATTCAGGCAGTTATATCACATAAGCAAATAGCCTCATGGTAAGCATGCTATCATAGCAGTCACTCACACGCATGCAAGGATGCTAAAGCATAAAAACTTACCGAGTACTCCAAGCCAAAACAGAAGCTACTTAGAAATCCATGCATGATCCTAATTATACAAAAATGCCTGATGCAACAAATGCAGGAATGCAACTAAGATAGGCTCGGCTATTCTAAACATGGCATATAGAATGCTACAGCTAACAAGTATTCAACTTGGAATTGAAATACAATGCAGTTAGTATGATGCGCCGAGCCTGGTGCATGCAAAACAGATGAATGAAATGCAAACATGCTATCATACTGTATGCTAATTGAAACATGCCCTAATCTAACCATCATAAGCTGGTAAATAAAAGGAAAGAAAGACGTGGGGTTGGAAGACATACATCACACTCACGCACACTTATTACAACATTGCCCTCGCGCAGAGGGTCCGAAAGAATAATATACAGTCCCAAATAAATACAGTCCGAATAAGTACAAAACCCTAATTAATTAACAAATTTAACTAGGAAAGCAATAAACTAGCATGCAAGCTAGGGATTGCCTCGACTCTGCCCCGGATGATGAATGATGCATGTTCAGGTTGCCTTGCGCAGAAATCCATTGCGATGCCCCAATTAGCCTCTGTTTGCAACTGTTCTTGGAATGCGTGCCAAGCTCTGGAAGGCTGCTAATTCTTGATTTGCTGCAACAGAGAGCAACAAAGGGGCATGGCAATGTATTTTCACATATGTATGCACGACTACTCTTTAGGGAGTGTAGTCTTCGATCCTCGTGCCACCAATCACGCATCTCAATGCATGATGGCCGAGGAGTCGAATTGCACGACTCAATATGGAATGAATGCACAGATAAACACAACAAGACCGAGACTCCATCATGGATAATTCGGAGTGTCGGCGACTGGGGAATTGAGACACGTTCCGTCACTCGGAGTACGAAACGTACCTCGTTTCCCGTACTCGGGCTAACTCCTATTCCAAACACAATGTAATATGCATGACATGCATGAATGCAACTAAGATACAACCTAACATGCACAATGCTATGAAATGGCATACACGATGCACGAGGTAACATGGCATACACAATGCGCTAACATACAACCTAGCATACACAATGCTATGAAATGAAATGGCATACACAATGCATAATGGACTTACACCAACACGAGTGGACCTCAGCCACACTCACATAAGTGGCCATTAGATGAAAATGAGACACTCGAAATGCGCGCACGCGTGCACGTAAACCGAGGACCGAACCTAAGGCACGAATGCCACTCTACCAAAGCATGGTAAGGCATGGAACATGGTATGCAAACATGCAAATTTCAGCACTGAAATATGATGCTAAACAGCCCCGAATCATGACAATATGGCACCCGATGCATGGGATGAACCCCGAAACACAAAACTAGGCACACGGAATGACTTATAGCTATACAAAGCATGCATTATTTGAACATGAAGTGTAAAGACAGAGTCAATACAGTCCCAAAACATGCATTTTTTCAATTTAGAGTATGGCCAAAAGGTACTAGCAAGATGGTCTAAAATAGTATGCAAATTTGACCAACAAACATGGTTTACATGGCAAGTGTAAGATGCACATGGAATCTGACCAAACCATCAAAAATCAGTGAATAAATCATATGAAAATAGGCTCAAATAACCACTGATATGCAACCATGGCATGCCAAAATGATGAGTTGCTTTAGAGGGCCATACGAGGGGTTCTTAAGCACATATAAGATGGACATGTGGCAGCCCCAAACCAAATTTGAAAATCAAATATGGTAATCCCAAAACTCAACAAATTGACCCTAAAATGTGCCTAAGAAGCATGCAAGATGGGGTTGCTTTGAAAGGCCAAGATGGCCATCAAACAAGCCAAGGTGAGAGGGGGTCACCCCCCTCTAATTTGGAGGCTCAAAACAGCAGCTAAGCCACTGAAAATCCACTGGATTTCATTGGCTAGAAGGCCAAATGAAGCATGCAACAAGGGCTAGGATGCAAAGCTCAAAATAGGAGGCAACCAAGCATACAAGATAGCATATGACCTCAAACAAGAATGGAACCTTAATAAAATATGAAGATTATGTCAAAAAAAGCCTCTTTCCAGTTTACAACATGCCTCAAAAATGAATACAAATAGGGCTAATCTATCATGCAAAAATGGCCCTAAAAGTGAGAATAGAGACAATGGACAGCAGCTGGCCCCAAATGGTGAAGAGCCCTTCAATAAAGTTTAAGAGGGGCTCAAAATAAGGTACTTTACAGTTTACATCAAGCCTCGAAAATGAACAAAAGTGAGGCTAAATTAGCATGCAAGAAAAGGGCCTGAAAGAGGGGTAAAGAGACAAGTGATATCTTCTGTCCTCAAACAGAGGAGAGCCTTTCAACAAAGTTGAAGAGGGGCTCAGAAAAAGCCTCTTCATAGTTTATGACCAAGTCTAAAACAGCTCACAAATAAGCCTAAAATATCATGCAAAAATAAACTTAAAAGAGAGTTAAAGAGGCAAGTGATAGAAGGAAGTCTCAAACAGAGAAAGACCCTTGACAAAATATGAAAAAGAGCTCAAAATATGACTATTTTCAGTTTGGGTCGGAGCCCAAAAATGTAAGCAACAAAGGCTAAAATTGCATGCAAAGAAAGAGCCAAAAGAGAGGGAAATGAGACTTACCCTTGTAGACTAAGCCTCCAGCAGCTTTTGGACCAAGGAATGGTGCTTTCAACCTCTGCAAAAGGCTTCCAAGATGCTGGAATGAGTGATGGAGGTGTGGTGCTATGGCTTGTAGTGAAAAAGTGCAAAGAAATCTAACTTTTAAGGCACAAAACACACAATATAGAGAGAGAGAGGAAGCTTTTTTGCTTTTTTAAAAGCTCAGCCCCTGGCTAAGGAAGAGGACCCTTCCTTATATAGAACAAAGCAAAGCTTAAGCTTCTTGAACAAGCTTTTCTTGGCTTTGATCCTTCCATACACGTGTATGGAGGGCAGATATGAGGAATCCAGCTGGTACAAAAGATCTTCCCGGAAACCAGCTGAAATAGGGGGGGTGCCGGCCATCAGCAATGGCCAGCAGTGCCACACTGATGGCCGGCAGGTGTTCACCAGTGGCCGGTAGGGGCCAAGCCATGGCCGGCAGTGCACCACAGGGGCCACCCTGAAAGGACCAGGTCAGGGTCCAAAAATGAGACAAAAAGGATACAAAGTTCGGGAAACTCGAACCAGTGACGTCCCGCCGCGACAGTCGAATGCTGGGCGAGCAATCGAACCAGCCGTTGGGTGTACCTACAAGCACAACCAAGTCTTGAGGACGGTCAAAAATGGGGTGTCTATAACATGCTTTCAACACCGCTTCATTCTGCAAGACCATTATCAAAACACTGATCTTTTTAAAAATTTAAAGAACATGTACAACCACGCCATGTATGACCCATTCCAATGTTCGAAAGGAACATCATAAACTAGACTTTTACTGAGGATTTGAATTAGCATTTACGAATGAGGAAAAAGCAAAAACCCATAAAATAGATAAACAACATGAAACATGCAAAAGAGAAGACATCAGCACCTGACAGAAGAAATGCATCTATTTGGATGAATAGAATGTTAACTCACATCAAATGTTAATCCACAATTACCACACCTATCCTACAAATTATAAGTCATTAATCTATACATCAGAAAATTGAAGCATATGTGAGCAAAAGAGAAGGAAAGAGTGGTTGTGGAAGAGAGAGGGTAACTGAAGCTGAGCAATAAAAGAATAACATAGCTCGGATTTTGAGGTTTTACTAAAATAATTAATGCCTCAACTTTGTGGGTAATAAGATATGATGGCAGGGCATCTTCGGCAATCTTGGTGGAATTTGGTCCCCTCTATTATCTTTTGTTTCCAAAAAAATGAAAATACAATTTTTGCATTTTAAATACCAATCACCAGGAAGCAAGGCTAATCTTTTGGTCAGTTTACCAAGGCTAATCTTTTTTAATATACTCCAGGAAGCAACTGAATTAGCTATATACATACCAATCACCTTTCCAGATTATTTCTAGATAAATTATAATTCCAATATTCAAAAATCATCCCATAAGAATGTCTACTCCTACAGTATTAACTCAATTACTCATCCCTAGAAAACTCTAAGATCTTGAAAATACATATATAATAATGAAATAGGAACCAACTACGTTGACCATGTTATTTTAAGTATGAATGTCCATTTATTTTATTTAATGCCATTTACTTAGTTTCACATGGCTCCATGTATCCCCTTGCACCCAACAATATTACTTATTTTTTAATTGAAATCAGGAACTTGAACTTGAAACAGGAACTTTGCTCGGCTGCTCGGTTAGTTAATCAGGAACTTGGAGCCATAAAAAATAAAAAACTCGGCTGCTCGGTTAGTTTATTGCTTTGGTAACATTTGGCTGCAGCTTCTGTTATTGCTTTGCTTTGATATTGAGCCAACTGAGTAAAACTGAAGAAGAATTCTGCTCAATGTGTTTTCAAAGCAGAATTTCTTATCACCAAAGAGTAGTTGCAAAGGCTATGTTTTTTATCACCAAAATCACCAAATTCTGCTCAATATGTTTACTGTCAACTGTTTATCACCAAAATCATAAATTTTGGTTCAACCAAAAATTCTGCTCAATGGATTTTTTAAATTAGTTTGGTGTTATACACAAGAAAATTGGTTTCAAAAAAGGTTTTTACAAATGTGCTTTGATTTTTCTATGTTTGTTATTTAAAATGAAATTCAGTGCTCTTAAAAAAATAGATGATCTTGACAAATCATGTGAATCTGTGTGTTTCCAAATTTTGATTCACATGAGTGCCTTGGATTTTTTAATATTAGGTGTATTATATAAAAAGATTCTGTACATACAAATTGTGCATAAATTCAATTTTAAAAAAATTGGTTTGTTTGTTTACTTAATCATCAACTAAGAAAATATTAAGTGTATTTTTTTTCTTTTTATTATAGATTTAGTATACAATAACTTTAGTTTCTGTCAGTGTTTACAATTTTTTTTTTACTTGCTCTTATATTTTGATTTGCAGTATTGGTGAACATTAAAAATCTTATATGTTTATTTCTTAATTTGCATTAACATTAGGGAGAGTTGTTATTTATTTGAGTTTTGTAGAGCATGTAATACAAGCAAAAATGTTACAAGTTCTTTAAGAAAAAAAAAAATTTAAATATATTTTTATAACTGCATTTTAATCTTAAAATTATTTACATCTTGCCTTCTGTCAATTTTGATTAAACATTGAGCATAATTATTGTGAACCAAATTTCTCTCAGAACTATTAAACATTGAGGAAATGTGTCTCTCATCACCAAATTTCTGTCAATTTTTAATTAGAATTTTTGTCAATTTTTTTAATCAAAAAAAACATTAAGCAGAAATTGGTTTGCTGTTCAAAAAAAAAAAGAAAGGTTATACACATTGTGTTTATTGTCAACTGTGTATAATAGTTGATCTGTCAATTATTGCCAATTATTTGAACTATGAAGCAGAAATTATTTGAACTAAATTTCATCAAAGAATTTAAAAAAACATTATGTGAACCAAATTTCTGTCAATTTTGATTAAACATTAACCAGAATTATTGTGAACCAAATTTCTCTCAGAACTATTAAGCATTGAGGAAATGTCTCTCATCACCAAATTTCTGTCAATTTTAATCAGAATATTGCCAATTTTTTTAATCAAAAAAAAAATTAAGCAGAAATTATTTTTTCATCAAAGAATTACTGTCATTATAACTATTAAGCACAATTGACATTAAGCAGAAATGTTGCGTTCAAAAAAAAAAAAAAGTATACACTTGTGTTTACTGTCAATTGTGTATAAAGTTCAAATATGACAGTAATTCTTTGATGAAAAAATAATTTCTGATTAATGTTTATTTTGATTAAAAAATTTAACTTAACCCACATAACTGATATTTCTTCCCTTATTATATGAACCACGTACTCAGTATATTTTAGTCAAATTTAGTTCAATAAGGGATGAAATTCTTTGATGAAATTTTTATATAACATACACTTAGTTTTCATATATCCTCAGTAAAATATTTATACTTAATGACTACTCAGTAAAATATATTTATGGTAGAAATATATTAAATTCTTACTTGTTCAGTTTTAATTTGGATTTTGAAATGGGTTTGAATGATTTCGTTTTCATTTTGAAATGGGTCAAAATTCTGTCAATGATTTTAAACATTAACCAAAATTATTGTGAACCAAATTTCTCTCAGAACTATTAAACATTGAGGAAAGTCTCCATCACCAAATTCTGTCAATTTTTAATCAGAAATTATTGCAATTTTTTTAATCAAAAAAAACATTAAGCAGAAATTATTTTTTCATCAAAGAATTACTGTCAATTATTTGAACTATTAAGCACAAATTTGGAACATTAAGCAGAAATTAGTTGGTCTGTCAATTATTGCCAATTATTTGAACTATGAAGCATAAATTATTTGAACTAAATTTCATCAAAGAATTTAAAAAAACATTATGTGAACCAAATTTCTGTCAATTTTGATTAAACATTAACCAGAATTATTGTGAACCAAATTTCTCTCAGAACTATTAAACATTGAGGAAATGCTGTCACGCCCTCAAAATAATACATAAAACCATCACTTTTAACATGCATTGATTATATAAAGACCCTCATCTTCTATTCATCAGAGATTCCATTACAAAATGTATACATGTTAACAACAAACAAATGCCCCTACGGGCTACAACTTTCCAATTAACACTTGGTTACAAAAACAGAGTACTAACTCAATTACACATTAAGCCCTTGCTTGAATCCACATGTAATACATCAAAAGAAAAAAAACAATAAATCTGCCCACCTTAAGCCTCCCAAGCTATATCCTTGGAGGTGCATGCTACCTGTACCTGAAAATGATATTCCCGTTATAGGGTAGCTAACAGCCCAGTAGAAAACACTAAACCAGCTATGAAAATGACTAAAAGATTAACAGTTTGATAGATGGTTAACACTTTTACATTCTTCATAACACTTACATTCATTTTCCATTCCTTTACAATTCTCAATTCATAACCATGGTTCAGAACTGACCAAATAACCGATATGAACAGTAACTCATATTAAACATTTCCTCATTTCACAATAGATAAGCATACTACTATATCAACACAGCAACAGATAAGCATATGAGCTATCAACACTTCTAAAGATAAGCATATGAGCTGTATCATCACATCAATAGACAAGCATATGAGCGTATCTACGGAGTCCATCCCCTACTCCTCCCACACAACACCCGTTTAGAGGTCCATCCCCTATCTTCCCCTAAACCGTGGATTACATCCCCTATCTCCTCCAACACAACACAATGCATATAAACAATTATTATACACATCATCAATCAATACTTAAAGTTAATGTATTCTTTCAATCGTCATACTCAATGACTCATTCTAGTGATTAGTTTCAGTTTGCCTAATCAACATGCATTGTCTACAACAATCAAGACTATCCTCCACTGATAGCCCAAAACAGTTATTTCTAAACAGAAAATAAATCACAAATGAAATAAAATCAACATTTCAACTAGTGAGCAGTAAATTGCCCCACTACATCCTTTAACCCCATACATTCCCAATTCCAACATTTCTCTATGCTAAACATGCATATAGGTTTATTATAAATAAAACCCAACTTTTGTAAAATTGCACAAAAGTCCCAAACTTTTCAAAATTACACAACAACACCCCAACATATCAAAATGCTAAAATTTAAGACAAAGCTCATAAAGAGGAGTAGGTTATCCCTACCTCAAATTCGAAGCTCAAATGGAGAAGATGAAAAGAGTTGAAACTCGATCTCCACCACACACCACAAAGCCCTCGAGAAATAACACAACTTTGGCGAAGGAACTATGGCCAAAATTCCCAATGGAACTATGGCCAAAATCCAGCTCGGCGCAACTAAAATTTATAACTCAAGCTCGGTTCGTAATGGTTCATTAAACCAAGAAAGAACCATAGAAGTTGATAAGCTAACCCTATGCACTTGCACCTATATATAGAAGTTTGTCCACCTAAAAATGTCTTGTAACCGATGGGACTTCAAACAAACACACCAAAGGTTCCCAAATAGAATGAAGGGTCCAAATACATTTACCAAAAGCTTTAAAAGGCACAAGTGCTACAATGTCTCTCATTACCAAATTTCTGTCAATTTTTAATCAGAATTATTGCCAATTTTTTTAATCAAAAAAAACATTAAGTAGAAATTATTTTTTCATCAAAGAATTACTGTCAATTATTTGAACTATTAAGCACAAATTTGGTCCTTACACGTAAGGTTGATCTCAAAATTATTTGGCTATTATACACAGGAAAAACGTAATAGATCCAAAATTTTCACTAAATCAAGGATGAACAAAAAATTTCACCAAATCTCCAATAATAATAGTTTTAATCTTTTTTGATAAAATTTTAAAATAGAGTATGGATAGGAGATGGTTTTTAGGATAAGTTTGGAATTTTTTTGAAAAGATTTGAAGATGCGAAGAGAGTAAGGATTGGAGTATTCATATCAGATCAAGCTTTTAATCAAATTTTCACTCAAATTTGATGAACAGAGAGAGAGAGAGAGAGAGTAAGTTAAGTAATTTACTAATCATAACCATCATGGTTTGGTTGTCCTGACTCCTTATTGTTGTTGTTAGAACTTAAAGCTTGGATTAAGATTGGTTGTCCTGACTCCTGTGGGTAAATTGAAGTGTAAAACATTTAGCTGATTACATCGCTATTCATAAAATTGGTCTGTCTTAAATTTTTAAAATTTGGTCAAGATTTGTTTAAATTTGATCAATTTTGCTGCATTATTAGAAAGAAGTCAAGTACTCTCTCTCATACCCTAACCCAAGGACCTTCACAATTATTTATTTTTGGTTCTTCTTGGAGGCTTGAGTGCTAGATATAGTAGTAGTGGGTAGTTTGTAGATTAACTTGATATTGAAAATCATGTGTGCACTGCTACTTGCATTGTGCCCTTAGTGAGGCATAGTCGGGTTGCTTCATCGTAGTTATGTGATGATATCTTTTGATGTAATATGGGCTTCTATTCTTCCTTTTATTTATTTATTCTTTCCAAAATAAAAACCTAGGCATTATTCATTTCTATTCAACTTACTAAACCATCAAGCACATCACTAATCACTGGAATGCTCAGTTGAAGAACTCTACACGCTCAATTTTGTTTTTCAAAAATAAATGCAATCAACCATGATTTAGTCACCCTTTTAATGAAAGAACATTTCATTTAGTAGGTCACACATGTATGCAAGATATATTTGTTGTGTGATTCTAAAAAGAAAGGGACTGGTTTTTTTCATTTAATTTTTTTTTTTAATATCTAGAGTTCCTAATTAAAAGAAAAATTAAAGAGACTTGGCATTTTAACATTTATGTGTAATATGGCAAGAGAGTTTATGTTTTCTTTTTTCTTTTTTGGCACCTTTTTAAAGGAGTATAGTATTCTATGTTGTATTTCAAAAAAATCTGGTGAATGTATATATGTGTATATTACTTTAGTTGTCTTCATGAAAAAAAATGTATTAAACTTACAAGTATTTAACTTAACCCAAGTATTTAACATAATCCGTTTTGCTTTGAATCAAATTCACCAAGTATTTAACTTAACCCACAAAAATGTATTCAACATTTTATTATGAAAAATTTAAAAAAAAATTGTATCATTCAAATGTAATATATTTGTTGTGTGATTCTAACAAGAAATTGACTGTTTTTTTTCAATTTTTTCATTTTTTTGAATATCTAGAGTTCCTAATTGAAATACTTGGCATTTTAACATTTATGTGTAATATGGCAAGAGTTTTTTCTTTTCTTTTCTTTTTTTCACCTTTTTAAGGGAGTATAGTACTCTATGTTGTATTTCAAAAAATTCTGGTCAATGTATATATGTGTGTATTACTTTAGTTGTTTTCATGAAAAAAAAATGTATTAAACTTACAAGTATTTAACTTAACGCAAGTATTTAACATAATCCGTTTTACTTTGAATCAAATTCACCAAGTATTTAACTTAACCCACAAAAATGTATTTAACATTTTGTTATAAAAAATTAAAATAAAAAATTGTACCATTTAAATGTAGTATATTTGTTGTGTGATTCTAAAAAGAAAGAGACTGTTTTTTTCATTTTTTTTTTTTTTTGAATATCTAGAGTTCCTAATTAAAAGAAAAATTTGAAAGACTTGGCATTTTAACATTTATGTGTAATATGGCAAGAGAGTTTATGAAATTTTTTTTTTTTTGCACCTTTTTAAGGGAGTCTAGTATTCTGTGTTGTATTTCAAAAAATTCTGGTCAATGTATATATGTGTGTATTACTTTAGTTGTCTTCATGAAAAAAAAAAATGTATTAAATTTACAAGTATTTAACTTAACACAAGTATTTAACATAATCCGTTATAGATATCCTACAAGTATTTAACTTCACCAAGTATTTAACTTAACCAAAAAAAATGTATTTAACATTTTGTTATAAAAAAAAAAAATTTTGTACCATTCAAATGTAGTATATTTATTGTGTGATTCTAAAAAGAAAGTGGCTATTTTTTTTCATTTAATTTTTTTTTTTTTGAAAGACTTGGCATTTTAACATTTATGTTCCTCTTTTCTTTTCTTTTTTTCACCTTTTTAAGGGAGTATAATATTCTATGTTGCATTTCAAAAATTCTGGTCAATGCATATGTGTGTATTACTTTAGTTGCTTGATGAAATAATTATTCATTACTGCTTATAAAATGGCTTTCTTATGTGGTGAATTTTTTTTTTTTTTGGCATAAATTTATGTTTGGACTTTCCAAGTCATAAATGGTGAACTTCAAAATATTTATGATTATAATGGGTTCTAATTTTGGTTTTAATTTCATCTCTATAAAATTGAAGTCAGTTAAGAAAGAGAAAAGTTCAAATTCAGACAATTATCGTGCTCGAGTTTTAATTTATCATTTTAATGTGATTGTTAAAAAACATCTATTCTAAATGCTAGGTTGACTCAGAAAATGTGAGTTTGATTGTGGGTTTCTCAAAGAATGTAGGGAGAGAGAGAGAGAGATATATATATAGAGATAGGTTATTTGGGACTTGGTTTGTGATTAGTGCTTTGTATTGTACAAATTAGTCTGATAAGGAAGGAACTATTTGTTTAGAGCTATTTAAAAACAAATTAAGGGTGATTTATTTAGTTGATCTTCCTACAACAAAAAAATTAAACTCACACTCAAAAAAAATTATTTAACATTTTATTTGCTGTGTAATATATTTATTTAGTTGTACCATTCAAATGTAATATATTTGTTGTGTGATTTTGGTTTTAATTTCATCTTTATAAAATTGAAGTCAGTTAACAAAGAGAAAAGTTCAAATTTAGACTATTTTATTGTGCTCTAGTTTTAATTTATCATTTTAATGTGACTGTTAAAAAATATCTATTCCAAATGCTGGTTTGACTTAGAAAATGTGAGTTTGATTATGGGTTTCGCAAAAAATGTAGAGAGAGAGAGGGGGAGGGGGAAGGGACTGTTTGTTTGGAGCTATTTAAAAAGAAAGTAAGGGTGATTTATTTAGTTGATCTTCCTGCAACAAAAATTAAACTGACACTCAGAAAAATTTATTTAACATTTTATTTGTTGTGTAATATATTTATTTAGTTGTACCATTCAAATGTAATATTTATTTGCTGTGTGATTCTAATGTACAGATGATAAATATTCTTCATTTAATTTTTTTTGTGAATATCTAGAGTTCCTAATTAAAAGAAAAATTTGAAAGACTTGGCATTTTAACATTTATGTGTAATATGGCAAGAGAGTTTTTTTTTTTTTTTTTTTGCACCTTTTTAAGGGAATATAATATTCTATGTTGTATTTCAAAAATTCTGGTCAATCCTTATGTCTGTGCGTATTACTTTAGTTGTCTTCATGAAAAAAAAATGTATTAAACTTAACGCAAGTATTTAACATAATCCGTTTTGTTTTGAATCAAATTCACCGAGTATTTAACTTAACCCAAAAAAATGTATTTAACATTTTGTTATAAAAAATTTTAAAAAAAATTGTACCATTCTAAACAGAGAAGGCACGTGCCTCTGGTATCTGTTGACCTTTTTCTTTTTCTTAGAAGTTTATATTTTTATTTATTTCTTTTCCTCTTGATTGTAACCCGTTAAGTATTTTCTATTCATGGTAGTTATTTATTTAAATAAAATTTTGAATTTTATTATTCGATTTGGTAGCAACATATTTGGAAATAACATTTCATTGCCAATGAAATCCATGTTAACTTTTATTATTGCTAATTTTTTGTTTCTTTGTGTCTAAAATTATATAACCAAACATTTTTAGGTTGAAGTACAACAGTTATGAACAATATCACTATTTTTGGTCAAGTAAGTTTTTTTTCTTCTTTTTTCTCTTCATATAAATTTAAGTACCTCTCTTATAAATTTAAGTACAACAGTTATGGACAATATCACTATTCTAATTATTTTTTTTCCTCATACTTTATAGGTGGATGGGGACTTACACCGAACCGTAATATCACCTCCCTTTACTAATTTTCTTATTTATGTGTATAAAGTTTTATTTATCACTCTAAAGTTTTTGTATGTATAGGTTCGATTTCTTCAAGAAAGAAATGTTAATGTTGTTATTCGCGATGAGCGTGACCTTAATACTATTCGCATTCATGAGGTAAGCCTAAAAGTCACTTGAACATTGGACATGTATTTTCTTATCATTTTAAAAAAATTTATAAATATATTCTACTTATTTTTTAGGCAAAGGCAAAGGAAAAAGACAAAGCAATATCAAAGGAAACAAAAAAAGCTATTCCTTATGGCAAAGGAAAGGAAAATGCACATCCCATGGTATGGTTTCTCAACAATTTTTAAAAGTTTCTTTTTCGAATATTATATAGATTTTTTTAGGAATTGCATAGTGTCATATACTATTTTTTATGTACATTTTTCAAAAGTTTCTTTTCAAAAATTTATTCAATTCTTTTTATTGAATGTGAAATGTTTTTCTGAAGCATGTTAAAGTAAGCATTTGTACAACATGCTAATGCATTTGTATGAACATTAATTTGAATTTTTAATATGTTTGTCTATTTGTATGATAAAAATATGTTGCATTTGTACAATATGTTGCATCTACAACATAGCATAATAAAAATATAATAGAAGAAAACGAAAAAGGAAAATAAGAAGAAAGAACAAATATGTGATGAAAAGGAAACTACATAATATAATTTTTTTTAATTTTTATTTTTCTTATAAGAAGTTCTTAAGGAAAGAAGAAAAAGACAAAAATGCATTTTAATATAACAGAAACAACAAGAAGAGAGAAAAGGAAAGTACAAGACATTACACGCTAATATTCACATTTTACGTACCCAATGATCTAATATTTACCTTTTCAACGTACATTTTGTAAAGAGATGGGTAGTGTCTTAAAACCAATAAGTGCGTGCATAGTGAGTTTGCAGTTTTGTGTGCTTAATGTGTTTTCAAATTATTTTTCCCTTCCTTTTTAAATTTCATAAATACATGCATTGGTTCTTATATGACTAACAACTTAACCGAGTGAAGAGGAAAAGTTAGTTAAAAGGAAGAAAAAATACATGATGAAAGGGAAGCAAGTTAGTTAATCTTCACATTTTATGCACCTTCTTATATAATATTCTCATTTTAGGCACACAATGATAATGTGTTATCAAAAGCTGCATTGGCCCAACGTGCACGGCGAGAACGTGAAAAAAATCAAAAGCCATGTTCTGCATACCAATTGGGACAACGCCTGCGACGAGAACGAGAAAGAGAAAGATCGAAGGAATGTATTAACCCAAGACAACCTTCTTTAACACCAAATTGATAAAAAGAAAAAGAATTTTTTACCCAAGACAATCTTGAATTTTTTACTCTTACTATTACTACTTTATTATATAGATTTTAATTTGTTCACAATCTATTTCTGTAGGCCTCCTCCTACAACTCCATGTAGAAATGTTGGTGTGGTCATCCGTGATGAGCACGACCTTAATGTTTTCCGTGTTCGTGCAGTAAGTACAAAATCAATATTTTATGTATTTTATTTATATAAATTTTTTTTTAATCTTTTCAATATTTTATTTATATTTGTTAGGCAAAAGATAAAGAAAAGGTCAACCCATTGTCTAAAGGAAAAGAAAAGATGGCTCCTTCCGGCAAGAGAATGACAAATGCATGTCAAGTGGTATATATTCTTTTTTAAAAATATGATGCAAAACTAATCAAAATTTTGAATAGTTAAAATATATGAGTGTATAAAATGAATTTATTGTTTTATGTTGTTTTTGTAGAATGATTGTAATATGTTTTCCTGTAACTTGCTATTATTTGTATGTGTTTTTCAAATTTATTTATTCTTATTTTGCATGGATACATGTGCATTTATAATGTACCATCCATAAGTTGCTACTTATATAAAGAGAATAGGAAAAAAGAAACGAAGAAATAAAGAAAAAATATATAAAGAAAGGAGAAACTAAATAAGATAGGTTTTTAATTCTTATTTAATATATAAAATAGAAAACAAAGAAAGGGAAAGGGAAAGGGAAAGGGAAGAAATAAGAAGATAGAAAGGGAAGAAATAAGAAAAAAAGAAATAAAGATAACACTATTAAAGGTATAAAACAAATAAAATAGAAAACAAAATTAAGAGAAATGGAAGAAATAAGAAGATAGTTTCATTTTAAGCACAAAATATTCACATATTTTGCTTCAATGATAAAATATTTTCTTTTTAGGCACAAAATGATAATGTAATATCAAAAGCTGCATTGGCCCAACGGGCACGGCGAGAGCGTGAAAAAATTGAAATTCAATGCTTGCAACAAGCAAGAGGGATTAGAAGAATGTGTTCAACTAAGACAACGTTCTTTAACACCAATTCGTCGCGATCGCACTCACTTGGAGTGGGAAACAATAACTGAAGATTCTCAGTCGGCACAAAAACGAACAATGGTTACCCATCATTCTACATGTTCGTTTTCTATGCCAAGCACATCTTCAAATTCACAAAGGAATCGGTAAACTACTGTGTCTAATCTTGAAATACATACTTTTACTCATACCGTTTTGTTTTACAAAATTTTATTTATACACAAATATTCGTAGGTCTACTCCTATAAATCGATTTCTTCAACAAGATCTATGTACTGATGATGAATTAGAAGATCTGCCTACGAGTATATCAATTGACGCCCGGGCACACAAAGATTCTTGCCGCCATTATCTTGGCAAGATGGATGTATTATGTCCTTATTGTTCAGCCTTACATTGGATGGATGAAAAATTGACAAAATCATCTATAAAGCGTCCCTTATTCGGAACTTGCTGTTTGGAAGGAAAGATTAGGCTACCTTTACTTATTACACCCCCTCCACCACTTCAGGCATTGTATGATGGGAATAATGATCAATCAAAATCCTTTCGAAGTTATACTCGAGTGTACAATGCAGCCAATGCTTTTACGAGTCTTGGTGCTACATTGGATCCTAGAGTACTCAGTGGAAGGGGCCCTACATCATTCACAATTCATGGGGAATTGCGACATCGAACAGGATCACTACAACCACAACCAGGGCAGGATGCGAGTTATGCTCAGCTGTATATCTATGACCCTTATTCAGCTTTAGAAATTCGTAATCGTAGAAATCCTAACTTGAGAAGGGATGTTCTCAAAACTATTCAGGATAGTTTGTTGCAAGTCAATGCATTTGTAGATAAATATCGCCAGGCTCATGCCATTTTACATCAATTAGACTCGGCAGGACACAATCTACCTGCTCATCTTCATTACAGTTCAACAACTGATCGACGTCGGTATAACCTACCAACTACAGATGAGATTGCAATTGTAATACCAGGTGATGGAACAGAGGTAAATGGAATGAGAGATATTATTTTACATTTCCGAGGAAATAATGAGTTGATGCAAATTAATGAATGTCACCCAGCATACTTGCCATTACATTATGTTCTATTATTTCCATATGGTGAGCTTGGATGGGAACCTGAGTTGAAATTGTGGAATGTTCAGTATGATCGACCTTCAACTGATCGACTTACTCAAATGAATTTTTATAGTTATCGTTTGTTTGAACGACCCACAGAGTATTCAACAATTTTGAGAGGTGGGAAACTATTTCAAGAGTTTTTGGTAGATGCTTGGGCTGCAACTGAGCAAAATCGATTGACATACTACAAGCTTAATCAAGGGAAACTTCGGGCTGAGCTTTACCAAGAGTTGTCAGATATGGATCCAGATTATGTGCGACCTGGACAAATTGGTCAAAGGTTTGTTTTGCCATCTTCATTTACTGGTAGTCCTAGACATATGTTTGAAATCTTTCAAGATTCAATGGCTATCACACGATACAACCAACACCCAGATATTTTTCTTACCATGACTGCAAATCCCAATTGGCCAGAAATTACTTCAGCATTATTACCATATCAAAAACCTATTGATCGTCCTGATTTAATTGCCCGTGTTTTTGAGTTGAAGAGAAAATGTTTGATGAAGGAGATAGAAACAAATAAAGTGTTTGGAAATAAAGTTGCACATGTTTTTACAATTGAATTTCAAAAACGAGGCCTCCCATATGCATGCACTTTTATTTCTCAAGGGTCCAGACAAAATTCGGACATGTGCTCAAGTAGACAAATTGGTCTGTGCAGAATTTCCAGACCCAAAAGATGATCCTATGCTTTTTGAAACTATCAAATGTTGTATGGTACATGGACCATGTGGTGCTCGAAATCCGCAAGCACCATGTATGGAAAATGGTAGATGCACTAAGAGATACCCTCGAGCTTTCACAGAAACAACAACTATGGATCAAGATGGATACCCTATCTATCGTCGTCGCAATAATGGTCAAGTACATACTGTGAGAGGGCAAGAAGTTGATAACAGGGATGTCGTACCATACAATGCATATCTTTCAAAACTTTTCAACTGTCATATAAATGTGGAAGTTTGTGCCGGAATGAGATGTGTCAAGTATATACATAAGTACATTTATAAGGGTTATGATCGTACAACGATGGTGTTAGGAATGATAAATGAGATTCAACAATATCTCGATGTAAGGTATATTGGACCTCCAGAAGCTGCTTGGCGAATATTTGGTCATCCTTTGCATGTAGAGATGTCAACAGTTGTACGATTGGCACTTCATTTACCTGGAATGCATCGTGTTGTTTTTAACCCAGAAGAGTCATTACAAACGATTCAATCTAGAGTTGGTCAACAAATGTCAACTCTTACTGGCTTCTTTGCATATTGTGCTGCCAGTGAAGATGAATATCCATTCACTTATTAAGAATTTTCACAACATTTTGTTTGGCTCAAGTCAGAAAAGAGATGGAAATTAAGAGAAATGGGATATGCAATTGGTAGAATGTACTTTGCTAGCCCTAATTGTGGTGAAAGATTTTATCTACGTTTGTTACTAACCGTTGTCAAAGGACCAAAGACGTTTCAGTCTTTACGCAGGGTCGATAATGTTGTGCATGATACATTTAAATTAGCATATGTTGCAAGGGGGCTTTTAGAAGATAATGAAGAATGGATACAATGCTTGAAAGAGGCTGCAGTCATAAAAACTGGATATCAATTGAGGAGATTGTTTAGTATTATTCTCACCCAGTGCTCTCCACTAAATCCATGTGCATTATGGAATCAATTTTCAACGCATATATGTGATGATCTTGCACTCAAGATTTGTACATTGTTTGTCATTTCTAAACCAACTGAGGCTCAAATTGAAGATTATGGTCTCCATCTTTTGAATCAAATGCTTCATGAATCAGGCAAAAGTTTAATTGACTTCCCATCCATGCCACAACCTACTGCAAATTGGAGTGCAGTAGTTGGTAATTGATTGATAGTTGAACATCAACAACTGCAGAGTGAGGCACAACATGCAGATCCACAAATTACTATTGATTGTCTCAATAATGGACAGCGGAATGCTTATAATACAATCACTTCTTCAGTTTTCCAAAATAAAGGAACTGTTTTCTTTCTGAATGGGGGTGCAGGAACAGGGAAAACATTTCTATACAATACGATTGCATTAAAATGTCGTAGCCTTGGGCATATCGTTGTTACTGTGGCTTCGTCTGGAATTGCATCACTGTTACTGGTAGGAGGTCGCACTGCACATTCAACATTTTCTATTCCGTTAGATGTATTGGAAAATTCACTTTGTGGGTTTAGCAAACAATCATTACAAGCTGAGTTATTTAGAGAAACAAAACTCATAATTTGGGATGAAGTTCCTATGCAACATAGACATTGTGTTGAGGCGGTTGATCATACATTGAGGGATATTTGTGATAGTGAAAAGCCATTTGGGGGTATTACTGTTGTTCTTGGAGGAGACTTTCGACAAATCTTACCAGTTATACCTAAAGGAGTTCGTAAGCAAATTGTGAATGCATTATTAAGACACTCTGTTCTATGGAAGCATATATATATCTTGACTTTGGATTTAAATATGCGCTTGAATCATAAAGGCCATGAAAATGCTAATTTTACAAATTTCTTGATGGAGGTAACACTACTTTAACCTGTATTATATAGATTATTTTAAATTAATAAATTGTATTTACACTTACTTTTTTATTGATTTCACTTTTTTTTAGATTGGGACCAATCCTCGATAAATCGTTAACCTTCCATCAACAATACACAAATGTCAAGATTTGAATGAATTACTCTCTACAGTTTATCCACAATTGAATATGATAGAGACGTCAACCCCAACATTTTTAACTGAACGCACAATTCTGTCTGCGCATAACGATGATGTCAGTGACATTAATACTACTGCGTTGAATATCTTTCCAGGGAGATTATATACTTATCTTGCAGCAGATAAAATGTCTGAAGATAATGAAATTGATCCTACCATTACAAATAGATATCCTAATGAATATTAAATTCATTGGATCCTCCTGGGTTGCCAACTTTTAAGTTAGAGTTGAAAGTGGGTTGTCCTATAATATTGTTGAGAAACATTGCACCGAAAGATGGACTATGTAATGGTACAAGATTGATGGTTACTAGGTGCGGCACTCGCATAATTGAAGCTCAAATTTTAACTGAAGAAAAGTTTGGCAATTTGGCATTCATACCAAGGATATCTTTGACACCATCTTCTTCAGAAATGTCTTTTCAAATGACAAGACGTCAATTTCCAGTCCGATTGGCATATGCCTTGACCATTAATAAATCTCAAGAACAATCTGTGAAATTTGTTGGGGTTGATTTGCGTATACCAGTGTTTAGCCATGGGCAATTATATGTGGCATTGTCTAGATGTACATCCTTTTATCATATAAGTATTCTCCTCCCTAAAGATAATTTGGATTCTACTACAAATATTGTTTATCCGGAAGTGTTGCTGTAGTATTCTATGCAGATTAAACGACGTTTTATTAGAAGGTAACCACGTAGATTTATGTCGGTTGATTATATAACTTTTTTAAAAATTTCAATTTAATAATATTTTGAAATTTGGACTTTTGTAGGATTGGACCGAAAAATCTATGGAGCTTAAACGGAGAAATACAACTACCTTGCTTCGATAGGGATGTAATAAGGTAATTTTAATCTCAAAGTATTTTGACATGTATATTTCCAACAAATGTATTAATCTATATTTTTTTTGTTTCCACAAATTACTAGATTGTTGTGCATATTCCTCATTGGGGATACATAAAAGTTGATACAAAGACTTTTTGGAAAGTAATGAGGAGGAAGTTTGGGCAAACGCATATTTGAAGGCATGTTATTGACACATCTTTTGTAAAGCATACATATTTTTGGTGTATGACAATATAATTTTTGGTGTATGACATGTTAGTGACACATCTTTTGTAAAGCATACATCTTTTGTAAAACTTTAACCCACTTTTTGTAAAGTTTTAACCTACTCTTTTGGTGTATGACGGTATAACTTTATTTCTGTTTTTTGTTCAGTGTTTACACTTTTTTTTACGGCCTTTTATATTTTGATATGCAATATAACTTTAAATCCTATATGTTTGTTTCTTAATTTGCATTAAGATTAGGGGGAGTTGTTATTTTATTTGAGTTTTGTAGAGTGTGTAATACAAGCAAAATTGTTATAAGTTCTTTAAGAAGGAAAATATTTCAATATATTTTTTCAGTATCTTTATCAAAAATGACACAAACTTTATAAATTTTAACATAATACGTATCAATTATAATTACATTTTAATCTTAAAATTATTTACACCGTGCCTTTAGGTACGGGCATACGCTAGTATATATATATATTACAACATATGCAATAAAAAATAATAATTTGTACATAATTATTTAATTTGTGATTCTAAATATTTAATTTGATTTCTCATTAATAAAATCAATTATCAACATTTAAAAAGTATTCCAATTACATATACATTATTATAATAATAAAATTATCATAACATTCAAATATATAGTGCTCTCAAGCAATCAAACATGCAAATTAAATGAAAACAATATATATAAACGAGTTTCTTGCCATTCCTATTAATGAGAAAATCAAATAAAAATTTATTTATATGTAACACTACTTAAATGAAAATGTCAATAAATTACGTATAATGAAATAAAATATTTCCTATAGTCAATCGAGATCCCTATTCTAATTAATATTGTGTTAAGTTTGTTGAAGAACAAAAAAAAAATTAATGGACAATACATATAACTTTTAAGGGATAAATAGAAGTTATTTTTAAAACCTTAGGTTAAATGGTAAGGTGGTGTTTGGCTTAATTTTGGAATCGTGATTCTAATAAAAAAAAAAAATTTAATTCTTTTTAAAACTCATAACTAAATGCACAATTCAAAACTTAATTAAAAAATTATTTTTATTACTCATAACCAAATACACAAATCAAAACTTAATTCAAAACTCTTTTCAAAACTCAAAACTAAACTCTATTCAAAACCCTATTTAAAAAAAAAAAATCGAAAATATTTATTTATTTATTTTTTTTAGAATCATGATTTGAGTATGGAGTGGTATTTTGAAAAAATAAAATTTTGGTTATGAGTTTTGAGTTATATTTTGAAATTTTTTGGATTTATTTTTTTTAAATATTTAAAAATTTTCCTAATTTTATTTTTTGAGGGTAAATATTTTATATTTTAAATATTTGTTTATTTATTTTAATGTGCATTGTATTTCATACATTTGTGTGCCATATTTATTTTTTATTTAAAATATATAATTTTATTTATAAATATTATTTAATTTTTTTTAATTTTTTAAATATTTATTTTTTAAATTTAAAAAAAAAAATTGGATCGCCATATATATCTAAATTATAACAAATTATTTGGCCAATACTTAAAAAATAACCAAAAAAAAAATAAAAAATAAAAAAATAGTTTTCTTCAAAAAAAAAAAAACAATTTTTTTTTGAATTTATTTTTTCAAAAAAATATAAAATAAAAAAAAAATTTTAAATAACAAAATAAAAAATATTTTTTTGAAATTTTTTTTAATAGAGTTTTGTTTGTTTATTAGTTTTGAAAATAGTTTTTGAATTGAGTTTTGAATTATGTGTTTGGTTATGAGTTTTGAAAATAATTTTTGAATTGAGTTTTGAGTTATGTTTGGTTACAATTTGAGTGTAGAGTTGTATTTTGAGTTTAAAATATTAAAAAAATAAAATTAAATATTTAAAATTAATATTAAAATATTAAAATAAAAATTATATATTTAAAATAAAAATAAATTTTTCTTAAACATTTTTAAATATTTAAAAAAAATAAATCTAAAATTTTTTAAAATACAACTCAAAATTCAAAAACTCAAAATACACCTCAAAACTATTTTTAAAACTCAAAACTATTTTCAAAATTCAAAAACTCAAAACCTTTTTCAAAACTCATAATCAAAAAAAATTTCTCTTTTTAAAATTTTACTCACAACTCCACACTTAAATCATAATTTTAAAACTAAATCAAACAGAGCCTAAATTTTAATATTTAAGGATCCTTAATGACTCTACTGGGAAAGGAGAGATTAAAAGTGCAGGGAAAAAAAAATCAAAAATTGATTTCAAAATAATTAAAAATAACTTTTTTGTTACAATAACTTAGTAAATTTTGCAAACTTTTAAAAAAAATCAAAACCTAAAATAAAATCAAATGAGTTTTTATTAATCATTTATAATTTTCTAATTATTATAAAAAATTATTTTAATTAAATTTATATTTTATCCCTGCAATAAGTTTAGCAAGGCTGCAAAAAGAGAGTACAACAAAATTTAGAGAAGGATTCAAAATTAATCAATTTCTTCTTTCCAAAATTGATAGTAGATAATGAAGAGGGAAAAAAAATCCAAAACTATGTCGTTTGAGGGAGCAGCCATCCCGCATCCCTCAATTTTGACCACACGTTAAAGAAGATACGTACGACACGTTTAGTAGCCAAAAGGAAACGGGAGGATATAATAGAATTGGACACGTGTCGCGATATTATATGTCATCACCTCGAACAATATTCAACGAACCCCTTCTACCTAATTGGCATTCATTTTCATTTTCACGACATCCCGATCGATCGATCAGGCTTACCATCGCTCTCGCGCTCTCTCTCTCTCTCTCTCTCTCTCTCTCTCCTCCACCCTTTGTCTCTCTAAAAATGACAACAGAACTCCTCCGAATTTCTCTCTCAGCTCACCCGAATCTCACATTCAGCTATCTCACTCACTCCAATGTTCACCGCTCTCGCCTCAACCAACTCCTCCAGAAACGACATCATACGGAGCTTCTTCGACCGGGCCGAAAATCCCCCAACACTCTACTTGCAAAGGCCGTTGAATTCAAATCCCAGTCACAAAACTCGCCGGAATTTCAACCGCAACAACAACGGCGAGACGAATCGGTGCTTCTCGACGTTACCGGAATGATGTGCGGCGCTTGCGTATCGCGCGTCAAGTCGATTCTATCCTCCGACGACCGAGTCGACTCAGTGGTGGTCAACATGTTGACCGAGACGGCAGCTATTCGATTGAAGGCCGGGGGGCCTGAAATTCAGGGCAATGCGGCGGCGACGGAAGATTTGGCCCGGAGGCTGACCGAGTGCGGGTTTCCGGCGACAAGGAGGAGGGTTTCGGGATTGGGAGTGCAAGAGAAGGTGAGCAAGTGGAAGAAAATGCTCGAAAAGAAGGAGGCCTCGCTCGTGGAGAGTCGGAATCGGGTGGCTTTTGCTTGGACTTTGGTGGCTCTGTGTTGTGGATCTCATGCTTCTCATATACTGCATTCTCTTGGGATTCATGTTGCTCATGGTAACCGTGCTCTTCAACTCCCACATATTATTATATACATATATACAAAATTGTATCGCTATTGTTATTGTTATTGTTATTGTTATTGTTATTGTTTGTATAAAATTTTGGCATTGTTTTATCGCCTTCTGGAAGTATTTTTCTTACCAAATATTAATTCAAATTTTTCTTTAAAGGAGCGAGAAAAAATACTTTCAAATGTGAAGTGAATCAGTGCAATCCTAATTACTTCAAAAATGCCGTAATATGATTTGGATTTTGTTTATACTGGCCTAGGATCATTTTGGGAGGTACTTCATAATTCGTATGTGAAAGGTGGTTTGGCTTTGGGGGCTTTACTGGGACCAGGACGAGGTCAGTTGGACTTGGCAATCTTGTAATTTTGTTGGTTTATTAGTTTTGTCTTCTCTTCTGTAAACTTTATGAGTGAGTATTTTTAATTTTGCTTCACTTTTGATCTTTTAAGTTTTGTGTTAGTACCTGTGTTCTGCATATTTTTTTCAAAGTTGTTTTGTTTTAAGTTTTATATTGTTAACTTTAGCATTACTAGACTGATTACAACCAGCTTCTAGAATGTGTAGCCATGTACCAGTTCTCAGCCAGTAGCAGCCCAAGAACATTTTAGGCATAAAGGCCAAACGTCAAAATGAGGTTATCTTACTAAGCCTTTAGACATTGGGACTTTTGGGAATCAGAAAGTTTTTTGAAATTATTTGGTAGGCCTTATACAATAGGCCAAGTGGCCTAAAGGTTAAGCTGCCTATGAGTTCAGCAAAATGAAAGACAAAATGAGAATGCCTTTTGACCCTGTTGCATATATTATATTCTGTTTTCTTATTTTTTTGAAAATTTTCACTGTTAGAGTTTAGGATTTTTTATTAGTTTCCGTTAGCTCCATTGGTTGAATTGACCGAAGCAAGTTCTTGCATGGGATTTTAAATCCAATAAATAGTAGTTCATATACTAGTCAGCAATCGCAAAAATGAGGTCGACCCAATTCTCATTGTTTGATCTAATAGCATGGAGTAGCTGAAGCATTGCCTAGAATCACACTAGCTCGTGTCTCATTAATGCAGCCAGACTAGGGCCAAGTTTGGCATAACTTAAATAATACAAAAAGTTAAAAAGTCACTATCCTATTTAAGTCACATCATCTTATTTAAATCACATCACCTCTCTAACACATCACATCAAACCCAACCCAAACCCAACCCATATAAGTCAATAAGTCAAAAAGTGCACTTTTTTAGAACATCCCAAACCAACCCTAGGTCTAACCATCAGATAGGCTAGGCTAGGCTAGGCCAATGTCTAGTGTGGAAGAGACCAATAAGTAGTGATTCATGCATGTAAAATCATTTCTATCATTGAGATTGTTTCTGTCGTAAGAGTTATTTTTGTTCCATCACATTGTTAGTTTTTCAAAAACCACATATTACATTGTGTGCAGTCTTACTATGTATAATGTAAGGTACATAACCCGACAACAATTATAATACGTGAATCCTTAAGTTCAATTCAGTGAGCTGATTGATCCAAAAATTATAATGTGTTGCAGACTGCTTTTTGATGGTCTAAGGGCATTCATGAGGAGTTCACCAAATATGAATTCTCTTGTGGGGTTTGGATCAATTGCTGCGTTTATCATAAGTGTGGTGAGACTTTTTCTATATGCTGAGATCGAGGTTTTGTCATGCTCATGATGGTTTCCTTTTTTTTTTTTTTTTTTTGTGTGGTTCTTTTTAGTTTACTTTATTCACAAACTCTTTCTTTCTTGAAGGTCTCACTTCTTAACCCTGAGCTTGGTTGGGATGCATCCTTCTTCGATGAGCCGGTGATTTATTTTACTCTTCCTATTTGGAGTATTTCTAGATAAAGCTTCTGCAGCTGTATCTAAATTTTAAATTATTTCAATGGTACCCAAAAAAATTGTATTACTTATTGAAAAAAACTGCCAGTCTATCGAAGTCCTGGTATCCTACATAATATGAAAAGCTTGGCAGTTTCCTCAGGCAGTTAAATCCTATTTTTTTATATTTTTTATTTTAGTACATTTTTTCCTATTCACCTTTGCATATAACTTGCCTTTCCTAGTACCTGAGTTTAAACTTGGTAAACCTTCAGCAATTTGAATAGAATAATGCCATACGTACCAATTAATATACTAACTAGTACACTAACAGATGATGTGGCATAATTTTAGAAGTTTTGGATATTTGTAATTTGTATAATAGGTGGGGTAAGTAATAATGGCATAACACTAGTTGGCACACTAGTGTGTACATTAATTGGTGCATGTAGTACCACCGATTTTAATAACATATCCCTTATGGTTCATTAATCTTTTGTTGTGTCAATAAGCATGAATACACAAGTATGTGAATGATTTTAAATAGAAGGGAAAATATTTTCTTTAGTTATTATTACCAAATATCATTCATTTTCAAGTAAACTTGAAAAAGTATGAGTGAAGTAGTAATGCGGACCAATTACTTATTATAGTTAAAGAAAAATGTTCTTATTACTAGTTAAATTAATCTGTTAGATCTTTTTTTTTTTTTTAATTTTAATTTTATATGGATATGATAGAAGGACAAAAGAATGACATGTTTGTTTAGTGTGTTTCTTTTCTTTTTTTTTTTAGGATAAGATTTTTTTTTTTTTTTTCCTTGGTTGATGGATGTAAACATGGAATTAGCATTTAGAAGAGCTGAAATTGATGTTTCTTCAAATGTGTGAAAGAAGTTGAATCTATTTTTTTACTCCCTGTTATCTAGGTAGGGATATAGTGCGTTCGTCTAAGACTTCCAATAAGAAGGGACCTAGTTGTTACATGGATAAGCATCATGTTTACAAGTTTGTTTTTATCACCCCCTCCCCCACAATAGAGAATTTTAGGTAGTTTATTCATTTTGGTAGCGTTTGGTTTAGTTTTAGAATTATGATTTGAGTGTGGAGTTGTCTTTTGAGTTTGTAAGTTTTGAAATTATGATTTGAAAAGAGAAAATTTGTTTGGTTATGAGTTTTGAATTGAATTTTGAATTGAGTTTTGAATTTTTGAAATGAGTTTTGAAATAAGAAAAGTTGTTTGGTTATGAGTTTTGAAAATAGTTTTCAAAACTTAATTCAAAAACTTATAACTCATAACCAAACACACAACTCAAAACTTTATTGAAAATTCTATTCGAAACTCATAACCAAACTCTTTTTAAAATTCAATTTAAAAAAAGAATTACTGAAAAAAATAAATTTTCTATTTAAAAATTTCAAAAAATTCTGAAAATATTTTTTTATTTAAAATATAAAAAAATATATATTATTTTTTGTTTAAAAAAAATATTTAGTTAGTGCTTTAAAATTAATTTTGATTGTAATAATCTAAGATTTTGGTCTTAAAAAAATAATTATTTAAAAAATATCAAAAACAAATACTCCCTCCGTCCCAAAATATTGGTCCCTTTTGGGGAATCCAACTTTTTTTTGTAGTACAATTATTGTACTTTAAAAAAAGTTAATTTTCCAAAATTATCCTTTGATAGTACATTTTTTTGAGAATATCAATGTCATAATTGTACTTTTATATTATTTATGAATTTAAAAGAAGGGCAAAATAGGAAATTTATATTATTTTTGTACTTGATTTTTGAAGAGGGACTAATATTTTGGGACAATGAAAAATGGAATAAGGGACTAATATTGCGGGAAGGAGGGAGTATAATTTTTTTTTTTTGAATTGAATAGGTGGCAATTGCAAAAAAAAACAACTGCTCCGGTCAATCGGCCGAACGTCCGGGTAGACCCAAAAATTCAAAAACTCTCTGGTTACCAAACATGTTTTCAAATGTCCAAACATGTTTTCAAATGTAGGGTTAGAATCAATTTTTAAAAACTGTATCCAAAACACCGGGCTGGAATCATGATTCCAGCCCTAAACCAAACAGAGCCTTTATTTTTACTTCAGTTTTACTACTAGTTGACATAATTATTGTCTTTGACATGATTGGCATTTTATTTCAAAAAATGTTGTGGTTAATGGAAATTCATGCCTATTGGATTGACTATACAAGCGTCAAGCAGCAAAACTCAAGGGATCAGTATTTCATACTTGTTATTTTAGGTGTTCTCTCCCTTCTAACTATGTTTTCTCTTGTTGAATATATGCGACACTGAAACACAATACGGCTGAACCCAAATTATTCAGGCCCTTGGAATTTACAGTTCTATTCCTTTTGGCCTCCTCCTTTTTGAGCATTCAGTTTAAACCATGTTACTTCTTATAAGTGCAAATCAAGGTTTTAAAAAGCGGCCGCAACCGTTACGTAACGCCATTACGTAACGGTTTTGGCGGTTACCGCCACCCGTTACGGCCGCTTTTGCAGTGTGATTGAGATTCACAAGTGTGTCGGCCGTAGCGGCTGCCATAGTGGTCGTAACGGTGCCGTAACGGCCTGTTACGCACCGTTACGTAACGGTTCCAAACTGTTTCTTTAAAAAAAAACACACAAAAAAAAGCTGAAAATGGGGGAAGAGGGATAGAGAGAATAGGGAAGATAAAGAGAGAAAATGGAGGAGCAAGAGATAGAGAGAGAGAAAAGGGAAGATGAAGAACATGTTATTGATTTGTTGAAACTGTAAGACCTATGCTATTCTATTCAGCTGCTATCACTAAACCATTTTGTTTGTGTGTGTCCATCTATATATTGTTTGAAAATAATAATAATAATAATAATAATAATAAGTGTGGTCATTATCTATTTAGCTTGGTTAAAATATGTATATATATATATATTTAGGCTCTTATTTATTCTTTTACTTTTGTCATTGTTTATCTTATATATAATAGTTAGTGATTGATTTTTTGTATAATATAAAGTTATTAATTATTAAAATAAAATGTAAAAAACTCAGTTTATAATGATTTAAAAATATGAAATATATTGGATCATACTTAAAAATTTACAAAAAGTGATCAATATTTATTTTTAACCCAATAAATATGATCATGGAAAAAAAATATGCGTATCGGTATGTTTTTTTCAAATTGTGCGAAAAATAAAAAAATTCACGGTTCCGGTTACCGCAACCGTTACACTACAGCCTTTACACCCCACAACCGCAACCACGTCACCGCCACCGTTACGGCGACCGCAACCGCTTTTCAGAACCTTGAGTGCAATAGTTTGTTAGTGACTTGCCGCATTGTTGCTTGTGAAACAAATATGACCACATGTTGGATGGATATTCAATAGTTTTGTTGTTCTTCTAGTTTTGTTGATTATTGTTTTTAAAATTTGCTTTTTACTGTTTTACATTTTTTAAGCATGTCTAAAATTTACCTATATTATCATGATGATGATCTTATTTAAATATAATTGAATATTTTGGCTGATAATAAATTTGCTCATGCATGGTTACCCTTTTTTAGTATGCAGGTAATGCTTCTTGGTTTCGTGCTTCTTGGACGTTCTTTGGAAGAAAAAGCCAGGATTAAGGCATCCAGTGATATGAATGAACTCTTAGTAAGTCACAATGTGACTCATATGATTGATAGTTATTTGTGCCCTTCACTGTGAAATGAAAGTTTTGGCTTGGCCTTGTTTTTATTATTGTCTTCTTCTGAATAAGGTCTATGCTGTCCTACCTATGACATTTGCGATACATGGCATACAGTTTAATTTACTTATACTTGACATTGTATAGATTGCGGGAAAAAAAGGGTTCTTCGAAGTTACTTCTGAAACACACCACCACACATAAAGATATAACTTGACAAAATTGATTGACCACTCATGACCTGGTCAATGCTTCCAACCAGGCACTCATTTTGAAAAATGTAGCTGTAATTGCTCAAAGAAATAATACCTGTTATTTGCTTAATTTATAGAATTATCTTGTTTCCAAGCCATCTTTGTTCAAATTTAGCACGGAAATCTCAAAAACCTGCTCTTGCTGGACTGTCTTGTTCTCTTACTTCTCTCTTGTCTCTTGGTAGCTTTTGTCTCTAACTTATAACCTTTCGGCTTCTGGTGAGATGTAGTGCTGGCATTAGCTGAATTCTAGCTACTTTTATAATGACATTATTTAACAGATAAACATTCAAGTAGATGTCATATGCGTATGGTTCAATTTCCAAATTGACTCATGCCTCATTGCTGCAGCCAATGTGAGGGCAGTGTAATACTCGATCATTTTGATTAACATGCTAGGAACCATTGGTGAATCAGTAATCCTTTTGTAAAATATAACTGTGGTCTGCTTTAATTGTATTGAGATCTTTCACGTGTTTGATGACTACACTATTTAATCAGAATATACACGACTTACTTCTTTTCAAAAAAAAGTTAGGCATGCTAATTAATGTGCATGGCATAAAATGGATTTTATGTTCCCTTATTTGAATATTTAGGTAGCTTTTTTTTTTTCCCCCTGACAAACTACCCCTGGGTGTTTCTGCAGTCACTGATGTCCACTCAGTCACGACTTGTGATAACCGCATCAGAAAGTAACTCATCTGCTGGTAGTGTACTTTGCTCTGATGCAATTTGCGTTGAAGTCCCAATTGACGATATTCGAATTGGCGATTCAGTGTTGGTTTTGCCCGGAGAAACCATACCTGTTGATGTAAGCAAATTCAATTCTTTGTTTGAACTGCCCCATGTTTGAAATCAGTCATGATGAGAATACCAGTCTGGAAATTTATAGTACTTGCACCCATAGATTTTTTTTTTTCATCTTTTTTTATCACCAATTCAAAATGTAAATCACCTTTCATGCTACACGAAGTCTGTTTAGCCATATCTGGTGTGCAATCACAGTAAACATATTGACATATGGAAAAAAATAATTCAAGCATTAAGTAAATTTTCTGCAGATCTACATATATTTTAAGTGGTCATTTGATTGAGAAACTGATAATTGGTAAACGTAGGAAGTTGCTGTGCTTGTTGCAACATTGGCATGATATTTTGTTTTTGGTGTACTTGTAATTGTTTTCACATTTATCCTCTAATTTGGATGAATCAGAACATCTTTGTTTGCAATTCAAAAAAATGCTCAGCGGAGCAGAAGTTTAACTAATCATGGCTGTTATTTAGGTAGTCGTGATTAATTACCTCTTAAAGCACAAAATCTGCATTTTTACTCTACAAAATGGATAAATCTTAAAATTATAAGGTCATATCTTCTTGTTTTTACGTAAATTTCAGTGGTTCCCTGTTTATATATGTGAATATGGGGGATTCCATATTAATTTGTATTTACAAGCTGTGTACACAGGGGATAGTTCTTGCAGGACAAAGTGTTGTGGATGAGTCCATGCTCAGCGGAGAATCGCTTCCTGTATTTAAGGAAAAAGGCCTTACAGTCTCAGCTGGAACAGTAAACTGGGTATGATATCAAAGATATAATAATTTGATATTTGTCATTTAGATCGGATAATAATTTATGAGTTGCTCTATGTTGCTAATGTCAAGGGTTAGATCAGCATTTTTGTTTGTGGAATGGAACTATGCTTTTAGTTCTTTATAGCGATTGAGAAGATGATGTGCAACTGTTATTAAATTTTGAACTCTCAGTAAAATGGTTGCACATTCTTCTTTGTGCAACTGAAATAAGCAACACTTTCGGATTGAAATGCACAAGTCAACTAAACATGCATAATCCTTATTACTAAAGGGTCAACTACATGGATCAATCTTCTCTAAGTACTTCTATATGAAGGCACAATCTTGGTGAAGTCCTAGGCAATCATAGCTTTTCTCATGGTCTCAACTCTTGTCTTTTCTGACCTTTCTTCTCTTGTACTCTCGTGCCGCCTTTCTTGAATTAAATTGCTCCTCTACCACTATGTTTTTTGGTCTACAGCTTATGGGCGGACCAATTTAGACAACATTTTCTCAGTTACTCCACTGATTCGTCTGAATTCAACTATACTAAATTTTTATTGAAATGCGGAATATGTAGCCATATCACCATTCCACATCCTCCTTTCAAAAATGTCATTTTCTGTGTTTTATTTAGGTGGCGTGCTCTCCTCCTCCCCCCAACATGAACTACATCATAAAAAATGTGTCTGTTTACCTCAAATCAATGTCATAGGTAAATTAAGTCCAAATAAATTATTTCCTCTTTTATGACCTCTACCTATGTCTTTCTTTTCCTTCCTCCCATTCTTTTGGCTCTTTCGACCTGGACCATATCCCTCCTTCTCATCAGCACATTAGTTGGTCTACATTGACATAGCCAAATCACCTCAATTTGTTTCCCTTCATTTCCTCTTCAATTCATGTCATTTCTAACTCTCCACAAATTTCAAAGGAGACTAAAGCATGTTTTGGGAACCCATTAAAATAGCCAAAAAGTCAAAAAGTCACTACAAAAAAGTCAACTATTCTCTCTAATTTTCTCCACATCTTTTCATAAAAGCCAAAAATTCAACTAAAATAGCCAATTTCCAAAACAACCCAAGACACAAATATAGGCTAGAACTAAATTATTAATTCGTCCCCTTCCTGGGCAGTGAAGCCAAATCAAAAACACACTGACATAAGCCCAAATGAATATTTGTGAAATTGAAATGCATGTACATTTTTCTTTTTGTGTTTGCTTTCCAGTGCAGTAATATCTGAAACAAGAAAGCATGATTTTTTTCTTTCCTTTCAGGATGGTCCTTTGAGGATTGAAGCCTCTTCCACTGGATCTAACTCAACAATTGCCAAGATTGTTCGCCTGGTCAGTAACCATTTTTTTATGGACTCTATTATATCGTGAATTGACAGATTTAGGTAATAAGAGTAAGGGTATCAGATTCTCCTGGATATGCTGCCTCCCAACCAAGGTTTTAAAAAGCGACCGCAACCGTTACGTAACGCCATTACGTAACGGTTTTGGCGGTTACCGCCACCCGTTACGGCCGCTTTTGCAGTGTGATTGAGATTCACAAGTGTGTCGGCCGTAGCGGCTGCCATAGTGGTCGTAACGGTGCCGTAACGGCCTGTTACGCACCGTTACGTAACGGTTCCAAACTGTTTCTTTCAAAAAAAACACACAAAAAAAAGCTGAAAATGGGGGAAGAGGGATAGAGAGAATAGGGAAGATAAAGAGAGAAAATGGAGGAGCAAGAGATAGAGAGAGAGAAGATGGAAGATGAAGAACATGTTATTGATTTGTTGAAACTGTAAGACCTATGCTATTCTATTCAGCTGCTATCACTAAACCATTTTGTTTGTGTGTGTCCATCTATATATTGTTTGAAAATAATAATAATAATAAGTGTGGTCATTATCTATTTAGCTTGGTTAAAATATGTATATATATATATATATATATTTAGGCTCTTATTTATTCTTTTACTTTTGTCGTTGTTTATCTTATATATAATAGTTAGTGATTGATTTTTTGTATAATATAAAGTTATTAATTATTAAAATAAAATGTAAAAAACTCAGTTTATAATGATTTAAAAATATGAAATATATTGGATCATACTTAAAAATTTACAAAAATTGATCAATATTTATTTTTAACCCAATAAATATGATCATGGAAAAAAAATATGCGTATCGGTATGTTTTTTTCAAATTGTGCGAAAAATAAAAAAATTAACGGTTCCGGTTACCGCAACCGTTACACTACAACCTTTACACCCCGCAACCGCAACCGCGTCACAGCCACCGTTACGGCGACCGCAACCGCTTTTCAGAACCTTGCTCCCAACACTTGTGGCATAAAATATAATTTTGATTGAACTTTTAATATATATATATTTTCTTTCGTTAACGAGGGAATCTAAGGCTTTTCCCCGACGATTCCCCTGCGTACATGTTGATTAGGGCTACAAATGAACTGAGTTGTTCATGAACAAGCTCGGCTCAGCACGGCACGGTTCGTTTGGTAAACGAGCCGAGTTCGAGCTCGCATAAGCTTGGCTCGTTTATCTTTATTTAGATTATATAATAAATATATTATTTATATATTAAATAATATAAATATATTTTAAAAAAATTAACGAGACAAGCCGAGCTCGAGCCCAGTTCCTTATCAAGCCAAGCTCGAGCTCAATAAACGAGCTCGATAAGTAAATGAGCCGAGCTCGAGCTCAACACAGCTCGGCTCGATTCGTTTGCAGCCCTAATGCTGATGCAGCCCCCCATCCCACACACATAGGGTTGCAAATAAACAGAGCCGCTCGTGAACAAGCTCAAGTTCGGCTCGATAAGGGCTCATTCGAACTCGGTTGATTAAATTTTTATTGAGTTCGAGCTCGAGCTTGTTAAAATCTTAATAAACAAGCCCAAACATATTAAAGCTCCTCTCATTAGCTGTGCGTTTAATATTTATTTAAATAATAGAATAAATATATTATTATATATATTAAATAATGTAAAAATATGTATAAAAAGTAAGATAAATATGCTATTTATATATTTAAATAATGTAAATAATAGCTAAATTTATTTATACGTAAATTATAACTAACTATAGATAATACATTTATATAATATTGATGGTAGATATTATTATTTTGGTAAGATATTGACTTTTCTTTTATTATGTTTGTATAAAAATTTCAATTGTAACTCTAGTGTCATACGCAAGTATGAATTTATAATTTTTTTGGCTCGTTAAGGCTCGTGAACAGGCTCGAGCTCAAGTCAAGCCTGAGCCAACTCGGCTCGAGCTAGGTTCTTTAAATTTTCATTAAGCTCAAGCTCGAACTCAAACTCGTGAAAATCTTAATAAACAAGCCCAAACATACGAAAACTCGGCTTGGCTGGTTTGCAACCCTACACACACACACACCAAGTAATTATCAGGCACAAGCCCCAAGGTTGGTCCCAAGGGGATGAAGCACTTCATAGGATTGAACTTTTAGTGTTGTGTGAATGATATACGTTTTAGGCTTACAATCAAAACCTAAACCATCAGCAAATATATATGTGAGATACAAGATACGATATGACCATACTACTCTTACTTAACATAAAAAATTACACATAGACACCTATTCCATATTCTAACAATTACATTCAAATGTCCTTAGCTTGATGAAAAGCTACATGCGTTGGATATATGATGCAATTGGAATGCAAGGAATTTGTAATATTTTTTGACTTATGCCTAGCCTTGGAAGACTTGTTTGATGTGAAAATTTTATACTTTCTATGAAACCTTTATATTGTCATTTCAGGTCGAGGATGCTCAAGGCCATGAAGCACCTATACAAAGGCTTGCAGATGCAATAGCTGGGCCGTTTGTTTACAGTGTGATGACTTTATCAGCTGTGACATTTGCCTTTTGGTATGCATTTGCTTGTCTACTCGTTTTTCATGTGGTGAGGCCATTAAGTATAATTGTTCTAAATGGAAGATGGAAAGCCAAACCTCAGAAAATTATTAGGAAATAGATGGAGATGATGCTTTAAACATAGATGCTTATCAGATAGAGGAATACGAGACCATATTGGTTATTTTGTGGGCATAATGTCTAGTTATCCCTTGGTTGTTTTGTGTGGGCAATTTCGTTCCAAAGAGTGTAATTTTATTTTGGTTTTAGGCTTTGCCAAGTTTTGAGCATGTTCTGTTGTGAAGCATCATCGAGCCGGCTTCAACTTGTCTTGCTTTGATCCATGTGCATGTCCTCATCAATCTCATCACTTATGGATGATATATTGACTGTGGTCAGTTTGACCATCATTAAGTCCCACTCCTCACTTCTTGCTCAGTGTCTTTTCAGTTTTCTTGGAGTATTTTGATTTTACCAACTCATGCCCATCATTCTAATTTGATGTTTATCCCGTAGTCTTAATGACCATATATATATTGGTAAGTATAATACCACCCATCCTTGAATATGACTATTTAATTTGTTTTTAACGAGAACAAAAAATTAGGGGCTAAGTGCCAATCTCAATGAAACCAGTCTGTAAAAATTCCACATCTGTCCTCGTAACTGTTTTCATTATTTAGTCTGAATTCACTGCACCGATCTTATACCATATGAAGTCATCTTTCCTATGCCCCATATCTTTTACATAAATTCCTCCACACCTTCTGTGGGATACCTATCATATCCTGATAGTACAATACAGTGACCCTTCTTAAGAACCTCTCAATAGTCTTTAAGTAAGAAACTACCTTCCATGGTTGATCTCCTCGACTTGAAGCCAAAAACAAAGCTGAATTTTTTTTTTTTATGTTTGGTTTCAGGTCTTGGTCTTCAGTTAGTCTCTCCCATGAATAATAACAGTGATATACACCAATCTCAAAAGAAAAAATAATAAAATATACCATTGAATAGAGTTTTTTTTTTTTTTTTAACAACCGAGAAACGTGTTGTAGTCAGGGTTCTTTGGGTCCACCCTAGGAGCATAAACCTGAGGATCAAGCGAACCCTAATCGCATGATCTGGACAAACGGGATTGAATAGAGCTTTTTAGATGATTTTATTTGTGCAATCAATATTCTTGTAACTGCTTTCTGCTTGTTACTTACTGCCAATTATTGCTAAAGGTACTATGTCGGGACGAACATCTTTCCAGATGTATTGCTTAATGATATTGCTGGACCTGATGGAAGTCCTTTGCTCCTAAGTTTGAAGCTTTCTGTGGATGTCTTGGTGAGTCATACTGAACTAGCAATCCATATACTGATAATACAATCAATGGATAGGGAAATAGCCTTCAGTTTGGAGGAATATGCCTTGTAATATCTAAAAATGATGCTATAAATCAATGATTTGTTAATTCATTCTTCAATAATTTTGCTACTTTACATATAGAGCCAACCTTCTTGTGGGTGATCGTTTCTGCAGGAATTTTTAGACTCCCTAAGAAAATTAGAGAGTGGTCTTATATATATATATATATGTAAGTTTGACTTTGTAAAATTGGTTTCTCTTCCAGGTAGTATCCTGCCCTTGTGCACTGGGCCTTGCCACACCCACAGCAATCCTAGTTGGCACCTCTCTTGGTACTTAATCAAACTTGTTCTCTTCTTTCTTTTGGTGACAATGTGTTATGTAAGAAATCAAAATCTGACAGCCAATCAGAATGGAGTTGTGTACTTGTAGCATGTATGTTAGTTTCCGATCATTTTACAATAAACCAAACCAAACCAAACTAAGCCTTATGTTCCAATCAGGTGTAGTTGGCTATGTGATTCTTTTTTCGCCATTCCGCTATGTCAAGGGCCGTCATTTTACAATCTCTCTCTTTTTCTTGATGCTTTGGTTTTATCTAGTGTTAGTTAAGATATTTTATTAGTTTGATGATCATTTTAGACAGATGCCACAAAAAGAAGCACTATTCCAGGGTAAATGTGTCACAAAGAAACACAGCATGTAGACCATTGTCATGCCACATTAAGTTTGAGCATCCAAGGGAAAACCCCTTTTCAAAGGAATCGGATGAAGGATTCATTCCCTTGACGATCAATACATCCTTAGGGAATAACAAGTCTTTAATGAATATACAATTACCAAAATGACATCTTTGCTAAACTGAGATAGTTTAACGGGCATTTCAAATCAAGGTATAATATATATGTGATTTCAATTTGTTTGAAAATTGACAATATAGTTTGATTGCATTTAATTATATTGCCAATTGTGCCATGGAGTGTTTTTGAGGAACCCTAAGTCTCTACTTATTTTGTGGAACATAATGGACACTGCATATGTTGGATGCTCAATTGTTCTATTGGCTGTTAATCAGGACATGTTATAAAATATCCATGATTATTTTATTTTTATTTTTTTGATAAATAATAAAATATCCATGATTGTTGTGATATGTTCATCAATAAATCAATATTTCCAGACCTTGATGTATTGATATTATCCATATTATTTATAATATTTATCAGGTTGATATCAATATTTTGGATAAAGCCTTATTTTTGGAGTTGTGATATATCCTTCCTACAAATATTTATTCATTGAACAGGAGCAAAACAAGGACTTCTTATCAGGGGAGGAGATGTATTGGAACGCTTGGCTGGCGTAGATTTGGTCGCTTTAGACAAGGTAGATCAAAATTTGAATAGAATTATTTGTTCTCTCTTTCATGTGAAATAAAGTTTTGAAAATCTGAAAGATATGTTAATTAGTTAGTGCATTAACTCTGATCATTTGAGAATAATCATTCCACCCCTGCAGACTGGCACCCTCACAGAAGGTAAACCTTCTGTTTCTGCTTTGGCAACTTTGGTTCACGAAGAATTAGAAATTCTTCAAATTGCTGCTGCAGTTGAGAGAACAGCATCACATCCAATCGCAAAGGCTATTGTAACCAAAGCAGAGTCATTAAATTTGAATATCCCAATTACGAAAGGACAATTAACAGAACCAGGTTTTGGATCATTAGCAGAAGTAGATGGACGTTTGGTTGCAGTTGGCACTTTGCAATGGGCTTGTGACCGTTTCCAACAAAAAGCGGACCTGTCTGACATAATGAGTCTGGAACAGGCTTTGATGCATCAATTATCTGATGGAAAATCATCATCAGACTATTCAAAGACGCTTGTTTATGTTGGCTGTGAAGGGGAGGGCATTGTTGGTGCTATTGCAATATCCGATCATTTACGCGATGATGCTATATCTACCATAAACAGGTACCATCTTCTTTCATATAATAATATAATGCTGAAAAACATATCCTGCTAACAAGTAACCTCTCTTTTATCTTATTCAGATACTGATGTGGGAGTAGGACTTTAGGTCTAAAGGAGAGTTTATTGATGACTGTTTTTCAAGTTATACCTGGGCTCTATTTATATCCTCGGCCAATTTGAGGTGGAATCTGATCATGTCTGCTGACATAATTTCTACTTGTTAGTATCATCCGTACTATCCCTCCTTTTGGGGAAAAAAATAGGTAAAATGGTTAAGGGTTAGGGGTAGTTTGGGCTTTATGTCTTATTCTTATTATTATAAATAGTTGTTGTAAGGGGGAAACCCTATGTTTTTGAATCAATATTATATACCGCAGCCGTTTCTCTCTCTCTCATTCTACAACTTCTTCTTCTCATCTATACAATCTTCCTCATTGAAGATTGTTCCTTTCATTCTTCCCTCCTTGTTTCTTGTATCCTGGTACGTGTTTAAAAAAAAAAAAAAAAAATTTGCATCATGCTTGAAATCTAATGGGTATGTACCCTATAATCTTCTTTTGATTTTTTGCTTATTATTGATTGCTTTTTCCATTTTTTTTTTTTTGATTTTTCGTCCAAATTGGGTGCTTTTTCTAAAGTCATTGTTTGAGCTCTTTTCGGTTGGTTTTTTCCTTTTCCCTCACATCTTGGGGAGCCAACTAGAACCCTAGAGGGGTTTGTTGTCCCTGTTTTGATGTATTTTGGCCTTACCTTGGATTTTTTCTGAGTTTTGGATGGTCTGCTTCGGTTTTCGGGCTCCTAGTTGATCTGATTGCTTTGTTCTAGGATTGTCTTGCACTGTTTCAGCCTTAGAAGGTGAGTTGTTGTGTTGGTCAGGTGTTTTCAGGACTTGTTTGATATCCTACTTGTGTTCTGCACCATCTCTCTCTCATCTCATGGCTGAAAGCGAGGGTCAAGACTCTAAGGGCAAAGAGAAGAGTGGACTGAGTCATGGTATGACTCTTGGTGATAGTCCTTCTCTCTAGATTAGTCCGGTCAAGCTTAATGATACCAATTACTTGATTTAGTCTCGCTCCTACAGCCTTGCCATTGCCACTTGGCGTTTGACTGGCTATATTACTAGTAGTACCAAGCAACTTACTGAGGATAGTGCTTTATTTGTTCAATGGATTTCTGAGAATGCTTTAGTTATGACCTAGCTAATCAATTCTATGGAGCCTACCATTAGTCGGACTTTTCTCTTGATGGATGTTGTTCACAAGATCTGGATAGCCGCATCTCAAATGTATTCTCAAAAGGGTAATGATGCATAGGCCTATGAATTGAGAAAGAAGATTAGGAGCTTGAATTAGAATGATCGCTCTCTTGCAGTCTACTATGCTAAGTTGAGTGGTTTATTGCAGAAGCTAAATTACTACCAGAGTTTCCAGCCAGTTTGCTCCATGGATGCCACTATGTTTCAGTAGGTTGTGGAGAAGGAGCGGGTGTATGACTTTCTTGCTGGCCTAAATTTGGAGTATGATCAGATATGGATTCAAGTGTTGGGTCGCTCTCCGTTTCCCACATTGCGTGAGGCTTATGCCCTGGTTCAACAGAAGGAGAGTCGCCGTAGTGCTATGGTGCATATCCCTATTCAGGATCAATCAGCGATGGTTGCAACCCCAAAGTCACAAGATACTCAGCCTAGTTTGCCTCAGGGTGGTGGTAAGGGTCCCTTGGTTGATCGGAACCGATTGAAGTGTGATTATTGTGGGAAAGATAGATATGATAAAGAGCACTGTTGGAAGTTGCATGGTTGGCCTACTCGAGGTTGTGGTCATGGTGGTGGTGTTCGTCCTCAAGCACATGTTTCTGAGACTATTGCTAGTGCCTCAGGTGACACTGGTTCTATTTCCCAAGATGAGCTTCACTCTCAGAGATTTGATGGCTCAACTTGATTCTTCCTCTTCTACCTCTTCTAACTTTGCCCACACAAGTATTTCTACTAGTGCACTTAGTACCTCTTCGTCATCTTCTTGGATCATTGATTTCGATACTACCGATCACATGACGAGTACTTCTAGTCTTTTCCATTCTTATTCACCTGATTCTAGGCGAGATAAGGTTAAAGTGGCTGATGACACTTTATCCTCCTATCTCCGGCAAGGGTTCAATTCATTGCACCTCTTTACTCTTTCTTTCATTTGTTCATCATGTTCCTAATTTTTTCACTAACTTATTTTCTGTTAGTAGCATTACTACTGCTCTCAATTGCTCTGTAACCTTTTTTTCGACTCATAGTGTCTTTCAGGAACTGCCTACGGGGAAAATGATTGGCAATGGTAGAGCACAAGTTGGACTGTAGTTTCTGGATGTCGTTCCGCATGCATCAACTTTGTCCTCTCAAGCTCTTCCTTGCACTTCCGGCTCCTTTCTTCGTCTTCTTCATCAGTGGCATTGTCGTTTGGGGCATCCTTCCTTTAGTATTTTAGTGAAACTTTTTCATTCATTAGTTTGAGATTGTCCTAGGAATAACTTTGTTTGTGATGCTTGTGAGCTTGTTAAGCATAAACATACTTGTTATCCTTCAATTAATAGAAGTACTTTTCCTTTTATGCTTATTCCTACCGACGTGTGGGGTCTTTCCCCTGTGGTTTCTATTTCTGGTTATTGGTGGTTTGTCACGTTTATTGATTGTTATTCCCGTATGACTTGGATTTATTTACTTCAAACTAAAAATGAGGTTCTCTCGTGCTTCAAAAAACTTCATAAAATGGTGTCCAATCTCTTCAATGCTACTATCAAAATTCTTCGGAGTGATAATGGGATTGAATATGTTAATGGAGCTTTCAGGGCATACCTCGAGAAGCATGGCATTCTTTATCAAACTAGTTGTGTTGGCACTCATGAGCAGAATGGAGTTGCTGAACGCACGAATGGTTACCTCCTTGAAGTTGTTCGCTCTCTCTTGTTTACCATGAAAGTTCCTAAGCCTTTTTGGGGGGATGTTGTTCTTACCGCTACTTACCTTATTAACCGTATGCCCTTTAGTGTCCTCAACTTCCAAATTCCTCTTGAACTTCTTCCTGTGACTTATCCCACTTTTTCCATTATGCCTCAGGTTTTTGGTAGTGTCTGTTTTATTCATCTTCAACCTCGTACTCGGGAGAAACTTGATCTTAAGGCTATCCGGTGTGTCTTTCTTGGTTATTCTGCTACTCATAAGGGCTACAAATGCTATGACCCTCACACTCGTAAGCTTTATGTTAGTATAGATGTCACCTTCCGTGAATATGAGTCTTTTTTTTCTTCTCCTCCGCTATCTCCTCGGGGGGAGAGTGTTATGGATGAGATTGCGGATGAAGCGGCATCATATCAGTATGAGTTGTCTTTTTTCCTTTCTAATCAGCGGGCTGTTATTTGTGGTGAGGAGGAGCTTAAGAAATCTGTTGATGAGGAGTCTGATATCGGTGGTCATTTGGACAGAGCTGATTTTAAGACTTATTCACGGCATTAGAAAGAGCAGACTTCTCTTGTGCCACTAGGTCAATCATGCCAGTACTACACCCAGTTTCCACTGACTCTACAGGTAATGATCCTCAGCCAATTTCTTCACCAGTTGTTGATAGTCTTGTGTCTCCTTCACCGGTTGTTGATAACCTTGTTGTTGATGATTTGGGTATTCCTATTGCTTTTAAAAAGGGGGTTCGAGCCTGTACTCAACACCCAATTTCTAAATTTGTGTCATATGATTCGCTGTCTTCTACATATCGTGCCTTTGTTTCGTCTCTTTCTTTTGTATGTATTCCGTAGGGTTGGAAAGAAGCTATCAATGATCCTAAGTGGACGGTAGCTATGGTAGAAGGGATGCAAACTTTGAGTAAAAATAGCACTTGGAGTTGGAATCTCTTCCTGATGGAAAAAAAATTAGTCGGATGTAAGTCGGTGTTTACCATTAAGCACAATGCAAATGAGACGATTGAACGGTACAAAGCAAGACTAGTGGCCAAAGGATTTACCCAGACATATGGAATAGACTATCAAGAAACTTTTGCCCCTGTAGCGAAGATGAATTCCATTTGAGCTATTCTTTCGTGTGCTGCTAATTTGGGATGGCCTTTACAACAACTAGATGTGAAGAATGCCTTTTTTCATGGGGAGTTGGAGGAGTAGGTATATATGGATGTGTTAGAATAATATATTATTATTTTGTAATTATTCTATGCCTTAGGGCTTTCTTGTAATTATTGATCTTCATTAATATAAATAGGGGATGATATCCTAATCATTCCCTAAGCTTGTTATTCTCTAAATTGAATCATGGTATCAAAGCCACAAACCTAAACCTACCCACCACACAGCCACCTCTCTCCATCCCTCAGCCACCACCATGTTACTCATCTAGTTTTGACAAGTGTTCCCTCGTTTTTTCCCAGCCCAGTCAGCTGCTGCCGAAGGGTCTCTTGGCCTCGTAGCTCACTACTGCGTTGTTGTTCGCTACTGCCACCTGCCGGAGGCAGCCCTAGCCTCGGTGGTCTCCTCCAACAGGCCTCCTGGCCTCGTCGCTCCCCCCTGTTGGCTGTCCCTGCCTCGTCGAGCCATTCGACAGCCCTAGCCGACGGACCTAGCCGATGACCTAGCCCACCGTACTCAGTGGCCTCCTCCGACAGGCCTCCTGGCCTTCGTCGCTTCCCCCCAAACATCACACGAGATGGACCCGAGGAATCAGAATGTATTTTCCTTAGGTACTCTCCTACTCAAAAGGGGTATAAGTGTTACCACTTTCCTTCTCATAAGTGGTTTGTGTCCATGGATGTCACATTCTTTGAGTCTCAATCTTATTTCTTGTCCTCTCCGGTGTCACAGTCATCCCTTCAGGGGGAGCCTTGGTGTGAAATGATTTCTGTGATTCCTATGGTGGAACCAGTTGTTCTTGGACCACCACCTCCTATTGGGACTACAAAACCCGATGTCACCAAAGATAGGAAAGGGCAAGTTTATGTCAAGAACAAAGACAGACAAAAAGTTAATTGGATACAAGAGACCACTTCTGCTCCTCCACTGCCATCTCCTGCTTCTGATGAAAGTCTAAGTAACTTTGAATCTCGAGTCCATTGATCTTGATGTTCCTGTTGCCAAGAGAAACGGTGTGAGATCTTGTACTCAACATCCTATCTCAAATTTTGTGTCCTACTCCCATTTATCGTCCTCCTATAGAGCGTTTGTGTCAAATATTTCCTCTGTTAGCATTCCTAACCATTTTCAGGATGTTCTTGCTACCTCTGAGTGGAAACTTGCCATGATTGAGGAAATGAAAGCACTTAGGAAGAATGACACTTGGGAATTGATTGAGTTACCTAAGGGCAAACAACTTGTGGGATGCAAATGGGTGTATACTGTGAAACACAAAGCGGATGGGTCTATTGAGCGTTACAAGGCTAGACTTATGGCAAAAAGGTTCACTCAGACATATGGCGTTGACTATCAGGAGACTTTTGCACCAGTGGCTAAGATGAATTCGGTCAGAGTATTTCTCTCTCTAGCAGCTAATCTAGACTGGCCACTTCATCAGTTTGATGTAAAGAATGCCTTTCTCCATGGTGCCCTCGAAGAAGAGGTATATATGGACATTCCTCCTAGTTTTGAGAATCATCAGACAGATGGCAAAGTATGCAGGCTTCAAAAGTCATTATATGGTCTCAAACAGTCTCCAAGGGCTTAGTTTGAGAGATTCACTCAAGCTATGCTTAAATATGGGTTCAAACAGAGTCAAGAAGATCACACCTTGTTTGTGAAACATTCCTCACGTGGTAAGACTACAACACTCATTGTTTATGTAGATGACATAGTTCTTATAGGCGATGATAGTGAGGAAATACCTCTGTTGAAGAAATATTTAGCCAGTGAGTTTGCAATCAAAGGCTTGGGGAGCTTGAAGTATTTTCTGGGAATTGAAGTTGCTCACTACAAGGATGGGATATTTATCTCACAGAGGAAGTATGTGCTTGACCTGTTGAAGGAAACTGGGATGCTTGGCTGCAAGGCCTGTGACACTCCACTGGAACCCAATCAGAAACTGGGAGATGATGAAAGAAGAGCAGTTGTTGATAAGGGGAGCTATCAGCGATTAGTGGGTAAGCTTATTTACCTATCTCACTCCCATCCTGATATTGCTGTTGCTATCCGTGTGTTTAGCCAGTTTGTGCATGCTCCTCATCAGATTCACTTAGAGGTTGTCATGAGAATTTTGAGGTACTTGAAGTCTGCTCTTGGTAAGGGTCTTTATTTTTCAAAGTATGATCATCTTCATGTGAAAGCCTATACAGACGCTAACTAGACTGGATCAGTAACTGATAGGAGATCGACTTCAGGGTATTGCACCTTTGTTGGGGGCAACCTAGTTACTTGGAAGAGTAAGAAACAAAATGTGGTTACCAGGTCAAGTGCAGAAACTGAGTTTAGAGCTATGGCACAAGGGGTGTGTGAGCTCTTATGGATCAAGTTATTGTTGAGTGATCTAGGTACTGATCAGACGGACTCCATGCGGTTATATTGTGATAATAAGGCCGCTATCAACATTGCTCATAATCCGATTCAACATGACAGGACAAAGCATGTTGAGATTGATCGCCACTTCATTAAGGAGAAACTCACTAGTAGCACAATGTGTACTCCCTTTGTGCAGTCTGGTAAACTTGTTGACATCCTCACCAAGGGAGTTGAGAGTAGGCCCTTTCATGGCACCTTAGGCAAGTTGGGCATGAGAGATATCTTTGCACCAGCTTAAGGTGGAGTGTTAGAATAATATATTATTTTGTAATTATTCTATGCCTTAGGGGTTCCTTGTAATTATTAATCTTCATTAATATAAATAGGGGATGATATCCTAATCATTCCCTAAGCTTTGTATTCTCTAAATTGAATAAGCTTTGTATTCTCTAAATTGAATCAGGATGTACCTCTAGGATTCTCATCTTAGTCTACAGTTGGAAAGGTTTGTAGATTGAAGAAGGCTTTGTCTGACTTGAAACAATCTCCTCGAGCTTGGTTTGGTAGATTCCTAGAGGCAATGCTTGGATTTTGGTATAAGCAAAGCAATGCAGATTGCATCTTGTTTGTCAAATGCAATATACATAAGGTAACCATGCTTATTGTATATGTGGATGACATAATTGTGACGGGTAATGATGAGGAGGAGGTGACCTATCTCAAGATGCCGTTAGCCAAGGAGTTTGAGATCAAAGACCTTGGTCCATTGAGGTAATTTCTTGGGATTGAAGTTGCTAAATCTGATAAAGGCATCTTTATTTCTCAAAGGAAGTACATTCTAGATCTTCTTGAGGAAGGAAATTATCATGTTGGGTTGCAGACCAGCTGATTCACCAATTGAGATTAATCATCATCTTTGTAGTGGGGTTGGTGAGCTTGTGGAGAAGGAAATGTACCAAAGACTTGTGGGAAGACTGATATATCTATCTCATACTCGTCCAGATATTACCTATGTAGTTCGGATAGTGAGTCAGTTTAGGCATGATCCTCGTGCAACTCATTTGGATGCAGTCTATCGTATTTTGAAGTACTTTAAATCTGCCCTTGGAAAAGGAATTTTGTTCTCTAATCATGGTCACTTGAGGTTGGAAGTATTCATAGATGCAGATTGGGCAGGCTCTATAGATGACAACGAGGTTAAGTATGCCAACGAGGTTATCCATTGTGCCAGACTTACTGACACTAAGCTTTCTGATACCCCCATTGAGCTCAATTTGAAGCTTAACACTACTGATGGTGTTCCTCTGGACGATCCTACGTTATATCGCGAATTTGTGGGTTGTTTAGTCTATCTGACAGTTACTCGCCCTGATCTTGCCTATGTTGTCCATGTGGTGAGTCAGTTTGTTTCTGCTCCTCGCTCTACACATTGGGCTGCTTTGCTTCGAATTCTTCGCTATCTTCGCAGTACTATCTTACAAGGTTTGCTATTCTCTTCTACTTCTTCGTTAGATTTGGTGGCCTATGCTGATGCTGATTGGGCTGGTGATGTTAATGATCGTAAATCTACTTTTGGTTTCTATATGTTTCTTGGATTCCTGATTTTCTTGGAAAAGCAAGAAACCAAACTATTGTTGCCCGTTCTACTGCCGAAGTTGAGTATCGTGCTATGGCTCATGCTATCTGCTGAATTGTCTGGCTTCGTGATCTCTTATCTGACTTGGGTGTCCCTCAGTCTTCCCGACCTCTCTCTATTGTGACAACCGAAGTGCTATTCAAATTGCTCATAGCACTGTCTTTCATGAATGGACAAAGCATATTGAGATTGATTGTCATTTCATCCGTCAGCATCTACAGTCTGGCGTTATCTCGCTTCCTTTTGTTTCTTCAACTCTGCAACTTGCTAATTTTTTCACCAAGACTCACACCACTACTCAGTTTTGGTTTTTTCTTGACAAACTCTCAGTATTTTCTGCTAAAACACCTTGAGTTTGAGCGGGGGTGTGAGAACACTGTTCTCCGTTTTCCGTTTTCTGTTTTCCTTTTCCTTTTAAGATTAGGAATTAGTGTTAGTGTTCTATATCTAATAGAACACTATATCAGTGATGTATTTGTTTAGGATTAGGATTTAGTATTCTATATAAGTGAGTGATGTATGTATTCTTTGTTCAATTAAATCTTATATGCAGTTTTGTTTAGAAATCTTACAGACAGACGCTCTACCTCCGGTTACTGTGCTTTCATAAGGGGCAATCTAGTCACGTGGCGTAATAAGAAGCATGCGGTAGTATCCAAATCTGGTGTTGAAGCTGAATATAGAGCTATGGCCCATGGAACATGTGAACTAATGTAGCTTTAATCTTTGTTGAGTGATATAGGGCTTGACTGCAGTGATCCCATGACTTTGTATTGTGACAACAAAGCTGCCATTAGTATTGCGCACAATCCTGTCCAACACGACCTAACTAAGCATATTGAGATTGACAGACATTTTATTAAGGAGAAGTTGAATAAGGTTGTAATATGTATGCTTTTTGTTAAGTCTAAAGATCAACTGACGGATGTTTTTACTAAGGGTCTTAGTAGTAAAGTCTTTCACCCCATTTGTTGCAAGTTGGGCATGAGAGACATCTTTGCACCAACTTGGGGGGAGTGTTAAGTGTTAGGGGTAGTTTGGTCTTTATGTCTTGTTCTTATTATTATAAATAGTTGTAAGGGAGAAACCCTATGTTTTTGAATCAATATTATATACAGCAGCCGTTTCTCTCTCTCATTCTACAACTTCTTCTTCTCATCTATATATTCAATACATTCAACATAAAACAAAGTAACAGAAAGAAATGTGTGTCTCTGTGCATCTATCTTTATGTTGTAGTACAATCAATAAGATTTGTTGATTCACAATGAAAGGTTTTTTTTTTTTTTTTTTTTTTTTTTTTTTTTTGGGGGGGGGGGGGGGGGGGGGGGGGGGGGGGGGGGGGGGGGGGGGGGGGGGGGGGGTGGGGGGGGGGGTGGGGGTGGTGGTGTTGTTTAGTAATCTTACTCTCAATGTAGCCTATGTTTGTAACATGCCCCACAATCTGTATATGCATCCTTCTCATATTTATAGTGTTGTGTGGGATGTGCATTATTATAAATGATGACCTTTCTGAATTATTGATTGTTCAGTGCCAAAAAGTACCACTGGTTTGTTTTGTGTAAATATAAAATGTTTGTGTAGTTTGTACTAAATTCCTTATGAATTATTTATTAATCAGAAATTTTCTACTTAATGTTCTTTTCATGTGATTGGCCTTAGCCTGTATCCTTACATTATTTTTCTTGCTGGAAGGCTTTGTCAGAAGGGAATTAAGACAGTCATCTTATCAGGAGACAGGGAAGAGGCAGTCGCAAGTATAGCCAAGACAGTTGGAATAGGAAGTGAATTTATCCGTGCGTCCTTGACTCCACAGCTGAAATCTGGTGTCATATCAACTCTTCAAGCTTCAGGCCATCATGTGGCGATGGTAATGTTCAATCAACCTACTTCTGGAATCATATTTGAACAGAGATAGACAATCTGATTTACTATATATTTGTTGTGTTGGGCATCTTACCCCTTTAAATGTGCTTTGATTCTTTAGTTAATAATTCCATTTTGATATATCAAGGAGCACCTTTGACAGAATAGGTTGGCCTGTTAACCGTGGTGTTTCAAATGAAAATGTTCAATGAGCTGCTGCTAGTTGGGTTTCGGGGAATGTTGACACCTCACTTGAGCTTTTATGGAATTTTATAGAGCACTTGACTGCTCGAAGGATGTATATGAATTTACTGAATGGCATTTAGAGTTACCATCTAGACAACAATTACAGAATCTGTAAAGTAACGATCATTGGTTTGGTCACATGATGCCTATTTTTATTTGCTTGTGTGTAGGAAATCTTTAGGGGTATATTTCTTATATTATTAGTTCTACTGCTTGAGCAACCAATACATTGTTTTCTAGTATTAAACCATCATGACATTTTATATCCAATCCAATTGACATGTTCGGGTACCTTTGAAGGTGGGTGATGGAATTAATGATGCACCCTCTTTGGCCCTTGCTGATGTTGGGATTGCTTTGCAAATTGAAGCTCAAGAAAATGCTGCATCAAACGCAGCATCCATCATACTACTTGGAAACAAACTTTCACAGGTCTGTATTTTTGTTTTCTGCTTTAGTATAAGTAAAAAACAGAGACCATAACAACAAACTTCCCAAGGTTAGGCTAAGTAAATTAAATTGTTGGGTACTTCACATTTACCAAACCAAGTCTTGTGACCCAATCAAATGAGGCCAGCTACACGATTTTTTCCACTTCATTGTGCTCTGTCATGGTTATATACTCAGTTAAATTAAATAAATTTATATCATTTGGTGTTAGTTAATCTATTCTCTTAACTTAATCTTCAATTGGAGCTACTCTTGACATTTAACATGTGTATTCATTTTTAATTCTATATTTTCCAGTCTTATCACTCTATACATATTAGCACCTCATCTAGTCACACTCATTTTGTTAATATGTTGTTTCTTATTTGTTCAATCTCGTAATATGGCAGAAGCGTTTTACTTGAGACAGCCTGCTTTGATTCCATAGGTTACTTCATCTCTAACGCCTCCATCCTTGTTAATAATTGAATCTAGGTTACTAAATTATTCACTCTTTGGTATCTCATGATTTTCAATCTACACTTCTTCAATCTATACTTTTATTATTCCTTGTTAACTCTACTTATTTCAAAACTTTTTTTGACTCAAGTATTTCTTTCCAAATTTTCTAATTTAGTGTTAGTTTCTCTTTTAGTTTCATCTACTAGGATAATATAATTTGTGAACAGTACACCATGGGACTGCATCGGCAACATCCCCGATTTACTTCTTTTCATCCTTTGTCCTAATATAAATGATTCTGCCTTTCATGTTAGTTATTTTACAGTGATTGAAAATTCACTTGTTTCTCCTGCAAATGATCTATTTGTAGTTAAAGTTCCATCGTACATTATTTGTTGCATGAATATAACCCTTTGTCACTCTCTTATTCTCTAACGACTTAGGCACCCTATTGTAAGCTTGTCCCATTTTCTTTCCTCTTCACGTTTACCAAAAAAGAAGAAGAAGAATGAGAATGGTAAATGAGAAAGGAATAAGGGTCCGCTTGCTCATGTTTCTGTGTTTAAAATTTTTTTAAATACAAAAGTATGTTTACGTATGTTTTATTTTTGACTTTTGAAAATTGGTTTTCGAAACAAGAATCCAATGGAAAAGGACAATAAGTATATGTTTTCACTTTTGAAAATGTGTAGATGAATGGCGCTTATTTCTACTTTAAATCCTTTCAGATAAATATATATATATTCTCTTCTATTTTATAAAATAAAATAATAATAATAATAGAGAACATGTAAAACAATCAATGAGGCCAAAGCCTCTCTCTGTTATTTTAAAGTGGTGTACATATTATGGACAACATCCTATGTCACTAAGGGCATGTTGTATTTACAACTACATTGGTGTTTTCAATAGCTTTCCCAGGGCAAAGTTTGCTGAAACATTAAAAAAAAATCTCCAAAACGTTTAATATTATCACATAGTTTACTGTTATGTCCTCAATTAAGTTGATTTTAAAATTTCAAGTTTTTTTATCTCTTTTTTTGCTGTTGTTGAAATAGAGATTATTTAGGACTTAGGAGTCATTTACTCTTCCTTGAAGATTTAATATGTTGCTTCAAGGAAGTAGACCTCTTACAAATGTATGATTTAGAGAAGTCTACATAAACTATTACAATCACTTGATTAAAATGTAGAATATAGTTGTTTTTTAAAAAGCTAATCGCCCTTGATTTAGAAGGATTATCACCCATGTGATCAAATATGTGTGTCCGTGCGTGCATGTGTGCACGTGTCTTCTGTTCCTATTTTGGTTTGTTTTGATTACAATCCATCAGGACTGTATTATATATGTGCCTTGCAGGTAGTAGATGCATTGGATCTTGCACAAGCAACAATGAAGAAAGTTCATCAAAATTTGTCATGGGCAGTAGCATATAATGTTGTGGCCATCCCTATTGCAGCTGGGTTGCTCCTTCCCCAATTCGATTTTGCCATGACACCTTCACTTTCAGGTAAGTAAAATACATTGTTCTTGTAATTGAGATTTTTGTGAAATACTTTAGAGTACATTACAATATTACCCCCTTGGGGTTATGATATTATAAGGACACTCACTCGGCTTTCTAAACAAAATTGTCTCCCCTATCAGAGTTGTTGAATAGCAGACCTTAATGGAAAACATAATTATATTTCCATCGCTGTTTAGTATTTTATTTATTTCTCCCTCTTCTGTTATTTTTATTGCCACACGGTCCCAATTCCATTCGTGACAATTGCAACTACCTTTTACTTTTTTCACACCATTGACGCCCAATTACGAATTTCTCTAATTGCTCTCCCTCTACAAGATGAGCTCCCATCTTCTATGACCAACACCCCCCCTCCACCTCCACCTCCACCTCCACCTCCACCTCTACCTTTCTCTAGCTTTTCTTTCTCTATGCCATGGTAAACACAGAGTCTCTCTTGCACACGCCAACGGCCTATGAAGCACGGACAAGGATACGGGACATGGCAATTTCAAAAAAACAGGGACACGGACACGGACACGGCAAGGGACACAGCGAATTTTTTTTTTATATATATATATTTTTATGTGTTATGTAGATTCATATTACATTCATCCTAAATGAAAATTAACAAACATTAATATAGTACTCCTCCGTCCCAAAATAATGGTCCCTTTTGGGGAATCCAACTTTTTTGGTAGTACAATTATTGCATTTGAAAAAGTTGATTTCCAAAATTATCCTTTTGATAGTACTTTTTTGGGAATATCAATGTCATAATTGTACTTTTATGTTGTTTATTAATTTAAAAGAAGGGCAAAATAGGAAATTATATTATTTTTGCACTTGATTTTGAACAGGGACTAATATTTTGAGACAATGAAAATGGAATAAGGGACTAATATTTTGGGACGGAGGGAGTAATATTAATTTAATAAATATAACCACTACATTTAAACAAATTAATAGATCATCCATTCATAAAAAAGTCATAATAAACGATAATAAGAACTAAGACGGGAAGGGAAAAACATTCAACATCCAACAATATTCTTTACAAAAGCACTAAATAAGAGAGGCAAAAGAAGGAAGGGAAAGAAAAAAAAAAAACGAGCCCCGCTGTGTACCCGCCGTGTCCCCTACAAAAAAATCATTAAATTAAAGGCGTGTCCTGTACGTGTCCCCGGCGGCGTGTCCTCGTGTCCCCGGCGTGTTAAACACCGCCACGGCACCCACTGCTTCACCTCTCCTGCCCAATAACCCAATGGCACACTACCTTCAGCAAATCGCTACTGCCTCTTTAAGAAATCAACCTTCATGATCTCTATCCATTATTGTGACACAAGCCCATGGCAGCTAGATAATATCTATCTAGTTCAATCAATGATCACAGAACTCCCCCATCACATCTGGTTGCCATTGAAGTAGAGAGGGAATTGGACACAAGGGAGAGTAGTGGGTCTGTTCTTGAAGAAAACAAGTAGTGGAGAAAGAAAGAGGAGACAAACAAGAGAGAATGCCAGTGAGAGAGGGTTGTTGAAGAGGGAAGGATTTTTTATTGCAGAGGGTTTGTCGACATGTTTCACCAGTTCGTGTCGAGAAGAAGAGGCAGAAAAAATGAAGGGTTGTGTTTTATGTATTTCCACGACATTTGAATAGCTGGATGGTATATAATTTTCCTATATATATATATTGTAAGATAAAGTAAGAGGTGTTAGTGTAATTTTGAAAACCTGAAGGGTAGTTCCTATGTTTGTTAGAAACCCAAGGGGTTGTTTGTGCTTTAATTCTTACCTTGCACAAGTGGCAAGGACACACTATTTGGTGGGTAAATTCTCTATGGTTATCATCCAATACAATTAGATTTACATATTCTTTTTTTGAGAGATCATCAGATGGTTTCTATGTTTCTTGAACAGTACATTAAAATTTTCATTGCTGTGATATCTATCTTTGGCAGGTGGTTTGATGGCATTGAGCTCAATATTTGTTGTTACCAACTCACTGCTTCTGCAGCTCCATGGGTCTCAAAGGAACAGAAGAAAGAGCTTAGTTCACAAACCCGCACCTGTGGATTCCATTGAGTTGAAAATCTAAGACTAAATTGAGTTTGCTTATTATACACATTCAGGTATAATAATAGATACCAAAACCCTCCCCAACCTATTCTCCTATACAGCAGTCACAAATTAAGGAACAAATGACTGAACCATGTCCAATGTGGTAGTTTTTTCTGCTCTATATTTTTCAATGTAAAATCTTTGTAGTGAAGACATTTTATGAAATCTGTAAAACAGGGACAGGATTTTAGCATTGAGTCTATGAAATGTTGTTGACACAAAGTGGTGAAGAAGAGAAATTATAGTTGCTGTTTGAATAAACCGGCCTATCTGGCATGCCTTCCTCAAGGAGTGCCAAATGCAGTAGTAGTGTGAAATGTATGTGGTGATTGCTTATTACTAGTGTTCCACCAGTGCTATGCATGGATTGTGTTTATAATTATTTATATATGTGTAAATTGTAATTTTTAATTTTTAATTTTTTTTTTTTGGCACATGGAAAAAGGAATATAACAAATGTAGCATATCTTCAATCAATTATTTTATATTTGTTTTTATTCAAAATTTAAAAATAATGTACAGGCAAAATTTATAACTAAATTAAGAAAAAATTTATTCCTAACGACATTTTTTATTTATATATAAATATTTTAAAAAATAAACCTGAAAAAGATAGTCAATATAAATATTATACATTAAATAAAAAAATGTGACTAGCAATTATGCTTACATAAATTTACTATAGTTTTAATTTCAAATTTAAAAATACATATATATTTTAAAATCATTTTATTTAGTTAGTACAAAATAGAATTTTCTTAGTAAAAAGAAAAGTTATATAATTTTGTTGCAAATTTGTAAGGGAAAATTAGTCTAAAATCCCTCTCCTATTTTTAGTAATGGAAGAAATTCACAATATTATTTTATGATGTTTAAGGTTCCTCAACTCCCACACCCATATATCACAGAAAAAAATTTGATTGAAATCAAACTTTATTGTTTTTTCTCTCACTCTAAACTCTCTCGGTATGCCCAGTTCATCATATTCGAGATAACAAACTCCAGTGCCTTCGACACCGCCGTCGGAGATGTCACCTAAGGTGGCGACGTAGGGCGTAGGGCGTGGGATTTGATGGCAAGGTTGTATGGATCATTGTAGTCCTCTATGATGTGATTCGAGGCAAGTTTCGAAGCAAAAGGGCCATGGCGATTAGCTGCAAAAAGAGAGAGAGATAGATTGAAATTGAGATTTTCCGGTACGCCTCCGATGCCTTCAATGCCATGTCCTTGATCTGCAAAACCTTGAAGTTGATTCCCCTAGTTCACTTGGTACGCATGTGTGTGTGCCTACAGGGAGAGAGAAAGAGAGAGAGAGATAATGAAACCCTGTTGATTAGCAGAGAGAGAGAGAATATAGTGATGGCGTCGTTTTTTGGAGGAGTTGTAAGTTATTCCATCTCAATGATGCATCTAAACTGTTTGACAAAAGGCTTCACCCAAATACATTCTTATATCTTTATTTTTAACCATCATCATCATCATTTCTTTCTCTCTCTCGGTTTTTGTGAATTTCTCTAAGTTGGAGGGATTTTCTCTAGATTTTTGTGAATTTCTCTAGGTTATAAGGGAATTTTCTCTGAATTTTTGTGAATTTCTTTGGGTTAAAGGGAATTTTCTCTGGATTTTTATGAATTTTTCTGGGTTGAAAGGGAATTTTCTCAGAGTTTTTGTGAATTTCTCTGGGCTTGAGGGGATTTTCTCTGGGTTTTTGTGAATTTTCTCTGGGTTTTTATGAATTTCTCTGGGGTGAAAAGGGAAATTTCTCTGGTTTTGAGAGAATTTTTCTGAAAAGTCCAGAGAAATTGTACGATTTTCTCTGTGAAGTCAAATTTTCTTTGGATCAATTTGAGGAACTTTAGATATTATTAAAATATTGAATATCTTTATGCTATAAAATCTTAATAACAAGGACCCTAAAAAATTCTCAATTTTTAAATGTCTATTGTTAAATATTATATTCTACTTGTTTATTTGCTTGTTTGCTTTGAGAGTTTTGATTTGTGATCTCTGATTCACATTCATCACATTCTTTGATGGGAAAATTATTGATAAATCTTATTTAGAAGTGTTTTAACCCAAGAAATCCATGAAGGAATTTTTTAACTCATTTAGTCCCATGTATGTATAGTTTTATTCCATAAAGTCCTTTTTCTTGATTTACACTATTTTCTTGGACACTTATGCCCTTATATTTAATTTTGATACCCTTATAAATATTTTTTGAACGGTTAGCAATTTTATGATGTGAACATTCATATTTTTAAATTCACATTGGTAGGAATGTAAAATTGGCCCGTGGGTTGCCCGAAACCTGCAGGCGAGCCGGGGCGGGCCCGGGCCGTTGACAATGTGAATATTCACATTAACATGTTAATATTCACATTAATAGGAGTGTAAAATTGGCCCGCGTCCCGTGGCGGCACGAAACCCGCCCGCGGTCCATGGGTAGCCCGGGGCGGGCCCGGCCCGGCTCGTTGACAATGTGAATATTCACATTGACATTGACATGTTAACATTTACATTGATAAGAGTATAAAATTAGCCCGCGGCCCATAGGCGGCCACAAACCCGCCCGCGGCCCGTGGCAGGCTCGGCCCAACCCGTTGACAATGTGAATATTCACATTGACATGTTAACATTCACATTGATAGGAGTGTAAAATTAGCCCGCACCCCGTGGCTGACCGAAACCCGCCCACGGCCCGTGGACGGCCCGGGGCGGGCCCGGCCCGACCTGTTAACAATGTGAATATTCACATTGACATGTTAACATTCACATTGACATGTGAATATTCACATTGTCAACGAGCCGGACCGGACCCACCCCGGGCCGCCCATGGGCCGCGGGCGGGTTTCGCGCCGCCACGGGACGCGGACTAATTTTACACTTCTATTAATGTGAATGTTAACATGTCAATGGGTCGGGCCCGCCCCGGCCCGACTCAAATTTTTCCGGGCACCCACGATGATCGACATGGGCCAGGCCTCTACACATTAACGATATGAACATTCACATTGACGATGTGAATATTCACATTAGGGGTATTTTGGTAATTATGTCACCCATAGGACTTATTGAAACATAAGAAAATAATGTGAACTAAATGGAACATAAGTAGATGAAAAAGGTATTTTGGTCTTCTTATCTCAAATAGGACCTAATGGAATAGTCAAAAAGAATATGGGTTTGATGGAATAAAACTCTTAGAAAGTGGATTTATCAAAAAAGCTCTCTTGTTTGATTTATTTTTCTTCTTCTTACTTGATTTTCGCATGATACTTTTTTCATAGTGCATCTCCAAGTGTATTAGTGAAAATATCATACACTTAAAATACACAAAATTACAATATATAGAAGAGAAAAAAAAAAGTAAGTAATTGCTGAAAACAAAAACTATTTTAAGAAAAAATAAAAACAAAAATGAAATTGTTTGAAATATAAAATGATTTATTTATTTATTTATTAATTTTTAAAAATAAACTTTCAAAGAAAATGAAGAAAACTATATTAAAAAAAAGTACAGAAACTAAACATAAAATATAATACAAAAAATAAATGAATTATAGGATTTTCAAGAAGTAATACTCACAAATAAATTTTATAAAATCTTGTCTATTCATATAATTTTTGTGTATTTTTTTTTAACTTCTAATTCTCATAATGGCATTGAAATAATTTGCACTTCTCACATTAAGTCCATCTAATAGCTTTAGCAAGCACATATGTAATAAATTTCATAACACAAAATACATACAATTGTGAGACAAAGTATCTAAAAAAAAAAGAAAGCGACATTTAATAATGATGTAGAAGCACACCTAATGTTTTAATTAGAGATAATCAAATAAATCGTCATAGAAGAGGAAGACAACTTTTATTTTTCATTACAACAATTACATAACTCAATATATAATTTTAATGTCTCTCACTCTTCCACACGTCCAATTCTCTATCAGTCGTAGAATGAATGCATGAACCAAAAAAAAAAAAAAAAAGAGGAACATTTGAGAAGACAAAGTGATGTGGTTTAAGACCTTTCAATCGCTGAATTCTATTAATTAATAGTTATTATGCTTCAATGGTCGGGCTTTTAATATTTGTTAGCCATTAAAATTGAGTTCTTTGGTTTCATCTATATTCGCTTGATAATTTGATAATAGACACGTGTTAAACCTTTACACAAATACTTAGCACATTTTTTTAGCATTATTAATAAAATACGCAGTGTAATTTTTTATTTTTTATTTTTTTTATTTTTACAATTGCAACATGTTATTTTTAATAAGAATTTATATTTGTTTTAAATATTTTTTTAATATAGAATTTTTTTTTTAGATTTTAATAAAATACACAGTGTAATTTTTTTCCCTATAATTGCAAACTTTTATTTTTTAATAAAAATTTATATTTGTTTTAATTTTTTTTAAAGATTTTTTATAAAAATAATTTAACAATTCCATCACTAATTGTATGGGATAAGTTGAAAATGATGTGGAAGAAGTCAAAAAGACTTGTAGGTTGGGAGAAGTCAATAAATGCTAAGATTTTTTTTTTAAATTAAAAAATTAAGATTGAGATATTAGACGTTTTACAAGACTTGTAGATTAAAAACCTCATTTTTTTATATAATATATGAATTTTCTTTCATGCTATGTTTTCATTTTAAATTTGTGGAGGATGATTTCATTTCATGTGAGAATGATTTTTTTTTTTTTTATACCTAAGTTGTAAACGAGGATTTCATGTGATTTTATTTTTTTTTTGGGGGGTACGAGTCAACCAGTGCTGTGGGGATGATACAAGTCCGTTTTGTGTGTTGTTTATAACGAATATATTTTCTAACCAGAAATAGCAATACCGTTTTTAAAAAGGGGAAATTATTGATAAATCCTATTTAGAAGTGTTTTAGTTTAAGAAGTTCATGAAGGAATTTTTTAATCCATTTAGTCCCATGTATGTATAGTTTTATTCCATAAAATCCTTTTTCTTGATTTACACTATTTTCTTGGACACTTATGCCCTTATATTTAATTTTGATACCCTTATAAATATTTTTTGAACGGTTAACAATTTATGATGTGAACATTCATATTTTAAAATTGACATTGGTAGGAATGTAAAATTGGCCTGTGGACGGCCCGAAACCCGTCAGCAAGCCGGGGCGGGCCCGGCCCGTTGACAATGTGAATATTCACATTGATATGTTAACATTCACATTAATAGGAGTGTAAAATTGATCCGCGTCCCGTGGCGGCGCGAAACCCGCCCGCAGTCCATGGGCGGCCCGGGGCGGGCCCGGTCCGGGCCGTTGACAATGTGAATATTCACGTTGACATGTTAACATTCACATTGATAAGAGTATAAAAATTGGTCCGCGGCCCATGGGCGGCCAAAAGCCCGCCCGCGGCCCGGGGCGGGCTTGGCCCATTGACAATGTGAATATTCACATTGACATGTTAACATTCATATTGATAAGAGTATAAAATTGGCTAGCGTCCTGTGGGCGGCCAAAAGCCTGCGTGTGGCCCGGGGCGGCCCCAACCCGGCCCGTTGACAATGTGAATATTCACATTGACATGTTAACATTAACATTGATAGGAGTGTAAAATTAGCTTGCGCCCTGTGGCTGCCCGAAACCTGCCCACGGCCCGTGGGCGGGCCCGGCCCGTTGACAATGTGAATATTCACAATGACATGTTAATATTTACATTAATAAGAGTATAAAATTGGCCCGTGCCCCGTGGCTACCCAAAACCCCCCACGGCCCGTGGGCAACTTGGGGCGAGCCTGGCCCGGCCTGTTGACAATGTAAATATTCACATTGACATGTTAACATTCACATTGATAAGAGAATAAAATTAGCCCGCGCCCCGTGGCTGCCCGAAACCCTCCCACGGCCCGTGGGCTGCCCGGGGCGGGCCCGACCCGGCCTGTTGACAATGTGAATATTCACATTGACATGTTAACATTCATATTGATAAGAGTATAAAATTGGCTCACGGCCCATGGGCGGCCAAAAGCCCGCCCGCGGCCCGGGGCGGGCCCGGCCCGGCTCGTTGACAATGTGAATATTCACATTGACATGTTAACATTCACATTGATAAGAATGTAAAATTAGCCCGAAGCCCGACCGCAGCCCGAGGCGGGCTTGGCCCGACCCGTGACAATGTGAATATTCACATTGACATGTTAACATTAACATTGATAGGAGTGTAAAATTTGTCCGCTACCCGAAGCTCGCCCTCGGCCCGGGGTAGGCCGGGCTCGACCCGTTGACAATGTGAATATTCACATTGACATGTTAACATGCACATTGATAGGAATGTAGAATTGGCCCGCGGCCCGTAGGCTACTCGAAGCCCGCCCACGGCCCGGGGCAGGCTGGTTTGGGTCCGGGCCTGAGCATGTCCGAGACCGTAGGCTAGGGCCTAGGCCATCACTTTGAAGCCCGGCCCGGCCCATCGGCCCGCTTAAGGCTCATTCATGGCTCAGTCCGAGGCCGAGCCCACCTGAGGCACAATGTCTTTTTTTGTGGAAAATAATAAAATTTTGGTAGAAAAAATTAAAAAGAATTAAAAAAAAATGGCCAGGCCAGCCCAAGCTCGAGCCTAAGCCCAGGCCCACCAGCCCGACCCGAGGCTGTCGTCTTCGGGCCGCGGGCCAATTTTACACTCCTATCAATGTGAATATTAATATGTCAATGTGAATATTCACGTTGTTACAGGCCGCGGGCGGGCTTCGGGCCTCCCACGGGCTAATTTTACACTCCTATCATTGTGAATGTTAATATGTCAATGTGAATATTCACATTGTCACGGGCCGGGCCGGGCCGGGGGCTCGCCCGGGCCGCCACGGGCTTCGGGCCGCCATGGGACGCGAGTCAATTTTACAATCTTATCAATGTGAATATTAACATGTCAATGTGAATATTCACATTGTCACGGGCCAGGCCGGATCTGCCCCGGGCAGCGGGCGGGCTTCGGGCCTCTCACGGGCCGCGGGCTAATTTTACACTCCTATCAATGTGAATGTTAATATGTCAGTGTGAATATTCACATTGTTACGGGCCGGGCCGGGCTCGCCCCGGGCCGCCCACGGGCTTCGGGCCGCGGGCCAATTTTACAGTCTTATCAATGTGAATGTTAATATGTCAATGTGAATATTCACATTGTCACGGGTCGGACCGAGCTCGCCTCGGGTCGCGGGCTAATTTTACACTCATATCAATGTGAATGTTAACATGTCAATGTGAATATTCACATTGTACATGGGCCGGGCCCCTACACATTGACGATATGAACATTCACATTGATGGTGTGAACATTCACATTAGGGGTATTTTGGTAATTATGTCACCCATAGGACTTATTGAAACATAAAAAAATAATATGAACTAAATAGAACATAAGTAGATGAAAAGGGTATTTTGGTCTTCTTATCTCAAATAGCACCTACTGAAATAGTCAAAAAGAATATGAATTGAATGGAACATAAGTAATTAAAGATGGATTTATGAAAAAAAACTCCCTTTTAAAAAATACTGGCTGTGGGAGTGGTGAAAAACTCAGCCTGTTGCTGTGTGTTTCAGTTTGGAAAATTATTGACTCATTTAAGATAAAAAAGAAAAAGGATAAAACTTGGTAGCACTAATTTCCCTCCCCCTAATCCCCCTAATTTCCTTTTTTGGAAGTTGTTTCCTTTTTCTTTTCTTATTTTCTTTTTTTTTTTTTTTTTTTTTACTGAAAACGACAGTTTCGGGGGATTCGGGGTCCCCCATTTCGGGGGACCAAGCACTGCTGAAAGAAAAATGTTCATGACACTAGTAATTAAAAGTTGGAAAATGAAAAATCCCCCTAAAAAATCTCCCCCTAATCCCCCTAATTTCCATTTTTGGTAAACTGTTTTTTTTTTTTTTCTGTTTTTTTTTTTTTTTTTTTTTTTTACTTGAAAATGCAATTGTGGAGATTCGGGGGCTGTGAATTCGGGGGATGAATCACAGCCCTTAAAAGTTTTACCTGGTGTACAAAATTATTATTTAAGATAAAAGACAAAATAAATTTATGGGTAAACTACCAATAGATCCTACTTTGGAGACTTATTACTCAATAGGTCCTACTTTGGAGACTTATTATCTATTAAGTCCTATTAATAAATTTATTAAGTGATAAAGATAAATTTATCAGTCTTTTATTTTTATGAATAAATTTATAGTGATAAATTTATCAGTCTCTTTATTTTTATGAATAATTTTTTAGTGATAAATTTATCACTTTCTTATTTTTATAGTGTTAAATTTATTAATTAGAACCTATAGATAAATAAATATAATTAATAAAACTAATTAGTAAGTAACCCATAATTTATTAGTTCATCTCAATTTCATCTACTTGTCTTTGAAGTCATGTAAAATTCACGCAAATTTATAAATAAAAAAAACCCAACCCAACAGAAATGAGGAGGTATCATGTATGTGTGCGTGTGTTTTCAGGAATTCTAATTAAAGTGTGTGTCCTTCTAATTTTATTAATGGTTTCATATAATATATATAAAAAGAAAAAAAAAATAATAGATATATAATTAATAAAATTATAATAATATATTACTTATGAGACGGATTTATATAATAATTTTTTATATAAGAAAAATAATATAAAAATTCATTTTATAAATTTAATGTTGTGTAAATAATATGATTGGTTAATAATTAAATAATATATAAGAAATTATTGTTTTGAATATTTTTTTTTATTTTATCGTCTTGAATTCTTCATATAAAATACATTTTTGTAAACGATCGGAGTGGAGTAAAGTAGAGCAGAGCAGAGCAGGACAGGGTAGGGAGTAGGGTAGTAGTGGGGCCGGGCCCACGTAAAAACTTAAATACAGTCATTGAATGGGGGCACGTGACTGGGAACAATTTCATGCGAAAACGCTTTCCATGTGAATGCCGGTCCCATCTCTATCTCTGTCTCTATCTCTCTCCCCCCAATTTTATTTTACTACTTTGCAAATTTACGACTCCTCCTTTCTCCTTTTCCTACTCTTGCTCCTGTTCATAATTCATTATGCTGGACTCCATGGTTGAGTTGGGTCTCTTGACCCTGCACTTCATTATGTAATTTTATTTTCATCATCTGATTTATTCATTTTTATTAGTTTATTGTGTAAATTATTTGTGTTATAAATTATTACAATTTTTTGTTATCATATCATTTTAATTTTGTGTAAATTATTTGTATTATAAATTATTACAATTTTTTGTTATCATATAATTTTAATTTTGTGTCTATTATTAACTTTTCAAATCTTAACTTTACCCTCCATTCCAATCATCACCCAACTACAATTTGTTTTGGTAGTCCTTTCTAGCCCATCCTCAACTCCAACCACCACCTTTTAGTCCCTTCCCAACTGTCGCCACCACCTGCCCTCCTTAGTCCCTCTTTACTAGCCTTCTCCCTCCTTCATAAACCCTCCTTCATTCCCCACTTTCGTGATTTTTCTCTCTCTACTCACTTTGTGATCCCAACCCATCACTCATCCTTTCTCATCATCCTTAGGTCCTCTTACATCTCCCCACCACCCTTAGTCCCTCTCTTACCATTTCTTGCCATTACCACCACAATCTATTGCTCTCATGCCCTTCCTACACCTCTACTCCCACTTAATAACCACTTGCCTTCAAACTCTGGCCGCTATAGTCACCTAAACCCCTCCAGTCCCTTCCCGTTGCAACCCCAAACCCCTTACCACCACTGTTGGGAATTATGTTAGGTGCAAATACCACATGTGTTCAGTATAAGTACATTTTATTCCCGATACAAGTTCAATATGTGAGCGATACAAGTAATAATCCAAGCAATTTGCATTTGTGTCGAAAACATAATACACTTGCACTCGTCCACATATTGCACTTGTACCGAGCATAGATGACACTTCGATAGCATAGTAGCTAGGGCTTACAGTCACGACATTGGAGGGCTAGAGGGTTTTTTTAGGAGGATAGCTAAGGTTTTAGAGAAAGGGTAGTTGGGTTAGAAGTAATGGGGAAGAAATGGAGAAATGGTGGGGATGGCAAAAAAATGGGTGGCGATAGTGGTGGTACAGCCAAGATTTTGCAGTGGCGGTCATTGTGGGATGGCAAAAGGTGTAGAGAGTGCTTAGGTCATAAGAATAAAGAAATAAGTAGCATTAGGTGCAAAATGAAGTTGTTTCAATTGGAAGGGGCAATTTTGTCCAAACTCCCTAGATTCCATCAATGTGTAATAATTTTTAAGTTGTTCACTTGTCTTGTAATTTAAAAAAAAAACTTTCCATTGATTTGAAATTGCTTTCTCCAACTCCAGTTAAACATAATTTCCCCAATTTACTTTGATATATTTAAGGAAAAAATATACATATATATCCCTTGGCATTTCATGCATCCCACGTGGCAATGTTCACCTATTGCAATTCCTTCTTCAAGAGATAAACATGTGGTGGACCTCATTCCTCTCCATCTAATTTCTAAAATATGGCCATTTATTTTTTGTAAGGACAAATCTTCTTAACATATAGGAAGTTATTTGGTCTCAGTATGATTAAAAAAATAAAGACAAAATGATGATGTGATTGCATGTCAATAGTCGGCAAATAATCTTTCAAATTTCTAACTCATTTAATAATTTTTAAGATTACTAGGAGTATAAACTTGTAATTATGTACAAATTATAAATATTGAAGAGACTAACGAATATCAGTGAACATATAGATGGCGAAGAAGACCCTGACCACTTCGAAAACTCAAAAAATTAAAGACTCTTCAACTATTCTTTTCTTTCCCCAGTTGGGTAGTCCCTCAAAGATGAGTTGCTCCATGTACTTAACCCACCTAAACATCCCCAAAAGCCATTTGTGCTGTGTAAAGTGATTGAGATATATGAAGTCAATGTGCTGGATTGAAGAAATGTTAATCCAAACAAGCTCATGTTGGTCTGTGTATTCCTTGGCCACTGTTAGGTGATGGGGTTATGGTCACGTTTGTTTGACTCTTTAGGATGAAAGGGGTTACGAATACAGTAAAAATGAATAAATTATTAATATGATAATATTAAGTTAGAGATGTAAGAATGTATGTTTGTACACTACCGGATTAGTAATACTATAGATAGTATTAATATATATAATTAATATTTTTTCATTTTTATTATTTTTTTATCTAAAAATATAAATTTTGTTTTAAAATTACTTAAAAATTCACTAATCCCCTAATTTCTAATTCCAACCCTTCCATAGGATTGGTAATCCTACCAATGAGGGGATTGCTAGTCCAAGGGGATAGTTAATCCCTTTAGTCATATCTCCAACAAAATACTCTTTAGTTGTCGTTTGGCAAAACTTTTTTAGTTGACTTTTTGGAGTTAAAACTTTTTTAACTTGGGATTAAAAAATTTGTTTGGGTTGCTTTTTGATTTTTGTGAGAGAAAAAAAAGTAAAATGATTATGATTTGAATGTGACATTTTATCTTATTGACTTTTTAGCCTATTTTATCTTTTAATGTCTAATTTAATCCCAACCCAACCCAATCCATACAGTCAAATGAAACCTAAGTGAATCGCACAAACTATTAGTCCAATCACTCTTCTCAAAAAAATCAAACAAACATGACATATATGTGCATGTGCTTTTATATATGTAGATCAATATTTTTACATAGTTTTTTATAGTTTTCAATAAAAAACCAAAATTCATGTAAAAAAAGTAAAACTAAAAAGTTGGTTCGGGCCAAGCTAAATAAGTAACTTATTTGATATAAATTATCACATTATATATATATATATATGTGTGTGTGTTTATAAAAAATCTCTTAAATAAGCAAGTTCAAAATCAACCCAATATTGACTGAAAAATTATTTTAAAAAGCTAGAAGTTAGTTTCGAAAGTTAACAGTTAAAATCAAAGAAAGTAAAATTAAAAGTTATTTTGGGTATGATTTATAACTTGATTTTTTTTATTTATTATAAAAAGAAGTATAAAAAAATAAAAATGTAATGTGAGTCAAATAAGTTAATAAGTCAATAAATTGACTTTTTTAGATATTGCCAAAAGAGACCTAAATTTTAAGCTACCTGCCTAGTAAACAAAATTACATCCAACTATGGTGCTGTTTGATAACCTACTAGAATAACATATTTATTGTCTTTTTATTTTATTCGAATTATATTACATTTCTATCATATTATATATTTTTTTAAAAAAAATTAATAAATTACTATAATAATTTATTTCCGAACAACCAATCAAACTTAAGATAAGAGCCTTCTCATGAGCTTCAATTTCTTATTTACTTTTTCAAGATAGGACATTAATTATCAAAAATGCTTCCTACACCCAGTGATTCATCACCCCCACCACCCCCCCAGTGCCACGTGGCACTGTGGGATTGGAAGAAAAAAAAAAAAAAAACAGTTTCCTGGCCAGTGGGGGCGCCCCACGTCACTGGGGGTCGACCCCCACTGGGGGTGCCAATCAGTGTTCCATTAATTATTATGTTTGGTTTTAATTTCTGAATTTAATTTTTTTTTGTTTTTAGTGAATATTTTTAAAATTTAAGTAATTTTTTTACTTTTTACATCACATCTTACTTTGATGTATCTAAAAAGAGTAAAATTATGTTATTTTTTAAAATCAATAAATACACAAAAATATTTTTTTTAAAATGTACTAATTCTCGTATTTTTTTTTATTATATATTTTTGGTATTATAAATTTTTAAAGATTTTTTTTCACAAAAATTATACTTTTTAAGTGTACTTATGTTAGGTGTTCTAAAAATCTTAAAAATTGCTTAGAATATAAAAAAAAATCAATGAAAAAAAAAAAAATAATTTTTTTTATTTTTTTTATTTTCTGAAAAAAGTGAATCCGGAAAAACCAAACTAAACAATGTTATTTTGAAAAGTGATTTATGCTAATGAGGTGTTTGAGAAATAGGTTAGAGGCAAAAATAAAGATAAAATTGGTTAAAATAATTAATACGATAAAATATTACGTCTAAACTATAATCATTTCACTTTTTTTCTCATAATTATCAAATTAATTACAAGAAAAAAGTTAACCAATTTTTAAAAGGGGATTTTTTTTAAAGGTCCTGGGTATTAAAATTTTATAGCATAAAGGACACTCAATATTTTCATAATGTCTAAGGTCCCTTAAAATTGATTCAGAGAAAATTTGATCTAAAGAATTTCTCTGGACAAATCACAGAGAAAATTCCAAATTTCTCTGGACAACAATGAGGACTAGTGCTCTGTTTCAGAGAAAATTGGGTTGTCTAGAGAAATTCTCTGATTTGGACTGAATTTTCTCTGGATTGAACTCAATTTTCTCTAGGTTGATCCAGAGAAATTCTCTGGTTTGGACTGGATTAGTGCTCTGCTTCAAAGAAAATTAGGTTGGTTCAGAGAAATTCTCTGATTTGGATTGAATTTTTTATGGGTTAAACTCAATTTTTTCTAGGTTGGTCCAGAGAAATTTTTTGGTTTGGACTGAATTTTCTCTGGTTTGGTCCAGAGAAATTCTCTAGTTTAGATTGAAATGTCTCTGGATTGATTTGAGGGACCTTAGACATTATTTCCTTGGCATTTCATCAAGCACCTTCTTTGCTAAATCCATGTCCCCAGCTCTGTACATATTTTGCATATTTTCAAAACAAGTTTGTGTAGAATCGGAATCAAGTATTTTTCTTTGATGAAATATGATTATTTGTTCAAATTTGGAAAATAATATAACAAAATTATTTTGAGGGACCAAAAGGACTGAGAGATTTGGAATTATTCATAAAGTGGTAAGAAAGCCCAAACCCTAGCTGGTTTTCGCTCCTCTTCGTGCTCTTCTTCTCTCACTACCGCTGTTGTTTCATCTCCTCCTCCTCCTCTTCTTCTGACGGCACCGGGAAAGAAGGTGAGAACAATTTCAAATACCATTGCAAAGTTTGGTTCTTTCATCTATGTGGTCTCTATTCTAGATTTGTTTGTATATTTTGCTGAAGATCAGAAAGAGAGAGAGAGTCAAATTTCTCTAATCTGATATATGGGTGTGTGTTTAGGGACCTTAGACATCAAAAATAATATTGTAGATATCTTTCATTACTAAAAATGGGAGAGGGACCTTAGACTAATTTTTCATTTTTAAAACATAACTTTTTAATCAGATTAAAATAATCAAAAAAATTAACTAAAATAATCAATTTTCTAAATGCGACCAACATATGGGGTGTTTTGGGTACGTCGTAAAAAGCCAGTTTTTTTATTTTTTAGCTTTTTTAGCCAAAAAAGTCACAAAAATAATTAATAAAAATAAAATAAATTAAAATAATTTATAAAATAAAATATCATATTCAAATCATAATTATTTCACTTTTTTTCTCATAATCATCAAATTAAATATAAAAATCTAAAAATAAATTTTCCAAACATAATCTTTTTTAGTGATTATAAAATAGTTAAAAAAAAATTAAAAAACCAACTCAACTTTCCAAATGAGTCCAATATATAGAGTTGAATTACCTCCACTTTATAACTCGGATAAGAGGGTGTTGCTCGAACTCTTGAGATATTACGAATCCTATTTTAATGACATAAGTTGTTCATTTTAAAAATAGACAGTACTCTTATACAAATATCAAAAGATTACAAAATTATTAAAAAATATAGAGTAATTTACAAATATACTTCCATGCCAAAACTCCTCTTATGGTGAAGTAGGTTAAAAGCAGATGGTGAATGATAAAAGAGATAATTTCACATAAGTGAACATTTGAAAAAGTATTTTTAAATTAACGTGAAATTTTATAAATATTAAAAAGTAAAATTATAAGATTTCTTTATGAATTTATAATTAATTTTTGAGATTCAAGTGAGATGTAAATTCTCTCCAGTATATATATATATATATATTATTAAAAGTAATTTTTTTTTTTTTTTTTTATATTTAGGTAGCACATTATAAGAGCTTATTTTTTATTAGAGTTTCGCGTCAAACATCAGCATATATATTTTTATTACATATATCTACACAAACCCAAATTTAATTTAAATTATATTAATTTTACTTATTTTATATGGACTCTATTTAACAAATATTTATTTTATATATATTTTTATGATAAATTAAGATAATCTACAAACTCAATATCAATTTTGCATTTCATGTTTTTCTTCTTAATTCTTTCAAAGTTTTTTTAATACTATTCTTTTTCTTTTTTTCCCCCCTTTTTCTTTCTTCTTATTTTTCATGTATTATTCTATACCCAATACAAATTCTATATTATGGATTTGTAGTCTAAATTTTATAGTGCTATATATGAAATTATACATCATTTCCTGTGGGGACATAATTTTTTAATGACAACACGTGGCCGAGGTGTCACCGAAGTGCCAGCTGAGGTGCCACGTGTCCTGGTCATGACGCCGAGATCATCTCGGCTAGGCCGAGGTTATCTGCGAAGATACCGGAATCCGGGATAAGTGGATAAGGGACAAGAGTCCTAGAATGAGAAAAGACTTCAGTGTGGATTAAGATAAAACTCTTAGAGAGTTTATCCCAATCTTACTGGGAGTCCAAGATTAGCAGTAATCCTGAATCCATTGAAGTTAGGCTTCTATTAGAACTAGGATTGTGTTGGCTATAAAAGGGAGGCACCCTCATAGGTCTAAGGTATATCTTTTATGCTCTGTCTAGTGAGTTAAACACTATTGGTTATCTTTGAGAGATATTTTACTGACTCCGGGTGGACGAACCACCGCAGGATTCTTATCTTTCTGTGACAGGTTGTTCGGGCTTAATCTATTTTGTCAATGTTCTATAGCTGAGTATTAGTTTGGCAGTGTGGTCGGAAATTGACACACACATTTCCTATATTATTTTGTATAATCACAGCTTATAAGGGGAAAAACTTACACAACAATGATACTTTCGAGTGATCCTAAAGTTTGACTTTACTGTTTAAGTTACTTTTTTAATAGTTGAACAATAAGTTCTTTTATGTTTTGACATCATATTAGAGAGTTAATCACTTCACACACACTGAGATGCATCTATCGTTTGGATGTTTTCATAATTTTTATTTTTAGGATTAGATGTTGTTATGTAATTATTTCTTAGTTAATTGTTATTGAATTTTTTTTATATAGTTGATATTTTAATTTAATTAAGAGTATTTATTTTATAATATTATAATTTAATATATATCATATAAAATCATTATATGATAATCTAACTACAAAATACTCATATATAATTTTTTTAATAGATTTTATATAATTTTTGTTTTCCAAATAAATATAAAATAAAATTAAATTGTTAGAATTATTTTTAATTTTATATTACTAATTCTTCTTATAATTTAACGAGTATTATTTTTAATATCAAAATGAGTATTTATTTTACTATTTTATAATTTAATATATATCATACAAAATTATTATATAATAATTACACTTTTATAATACGATAAAACTAAAATTATCAAAATACATAAATAATTTAATTAAAATTAATATATATAAGTATTCAAGTAACAATTTTATAAAATGATAACGTCAATATTATCAAAATAAATAATTAAAATCATATTTTAATTTTAATTTTAATTTAAAATTAAAATTATTTTTTTATAACACATATTATACCATCAAATATTTTAACAAAATAATAACACGTATATTATACGAGTCAATGATTAATAATAATAAATAGCAAAGCAAAAGGTAAAATATTAAGTAAATTATTATAGGTCTCAAATTTTTTACTAAATAAATAATTTTAATTTATAAAATTACAGACTCCACGCTCATATAATAGTTAATTATTTATTTAGTAAAAAAATTAATATTCCTAATATTATATTATCCAAACATTAATAAACAGGGAATGAGAAGAGCATTCATCCTAATTACTCCAATTATTGAAACCCCTCCCTCTTGCCAACATATTATGCAGGGAGAGAAGAGACGGGGTCGTCGTTATCAACAACCGGTAAAGATTACCTGTTTCAGCTTCATCATCTACTGCAAAATACAGAGAGAGATAATGAAAGCGCGACAGCGACTTATGATAAGGAGTCACCAACAACGGAAACCAACCCCCCCGTTTCGAAATTAACCCAAAAAAAAAAAAAAAAAAAAAAAAAACTGGTCTCATCCAAATAAAGCTATAGCTAGTAATCACCCATCCTATTCTTATTAATTAGAGAGAGAGAGAGAGAGAGAAAAACAATGTGAAAGACTAATTGAAAAGGAGGTTTACAGATACAGTAGTAGTAGTGAGTGAGTGAGAGAGAGAGAGAAAGAAAGGCTGAGAAGAGAGCTCAGAGCTGTATTGTTGCAGGTTTCGTGCCAGAGCTTGGCAGAAGTCTTTTAACTTTTCTTCTCAATAATTCTCTCTCTCTCTCTCTTCTCTGGTTCTTACGGTGCTTTGCTGGCTAGTATTTACACACCAGTAAAGTGTTTTCTATCTTTCTCCCTGTAGTCTTTTATCTTTCTCTGTATTCGAGAGAGAGAGAGAGAGAGGATTCTTCAATTGCTCACTGTATTTAGCAATCCTCCCTGCCACAAAGGATGTGATTGAACAAGCAAACTCTTCGTGAACAAATATTATTAAAAATTCTCTCCCTTTCTTTCTATTCATATGCTAGTATTTTTATCCATTCCCATTCCCTGGACTGTGTTGTTTCAAGTGTCGGTGGCGTTTCCATCTACTCCTCTGCTCTCACACCACCCCACCAATACAAGGTCACACGGCGTCCTTGAAATCGAGAAAATTTGAATAAATACACACACTTTGGCTTGGCTGTCCCGTCGCGACTCTCAATGGTGGTGTGGTGGTAGTTGTTGAGATTGAATGTTTGAGATATTATTAAAAAAGAAAAAAAGTGACTTTCTCAGCGAGGAGTAGCAGCAATGGCATTTTCTCAGCGAGTGAGGGTTCTTGTGCTCTTTCTGGGTTGTTTAAGCTTCTTTGGCTTTGTACTCTCCTCAGACGAAGGTGAGTGACTGACTATTTTGAGCTGCTGCATTGCTCTCTCTCTCTCTCTCTCGTTTTGATTTCACTCTTCTTCTTTCATCCCCCCCCCCCCCCAGTCTCTATTATTTTAATCAAACCACCTTTCCTTTTCTTTTTTAATATTATTATTTTTGTTTCCCCCCCTTTCTTTATCGCTTAAATGCCATACATGTAGCTTCCAAGCGTTTGTCTCCTTTATGCTGCATGCATTTGTTTGTTTTTGTCGTTGTTGTTTCAATGTAGCTCAACACTGCGTATGCTAAATATAAAGATTTGTTTCGATTATGGAGTAGTTGTTGTTTTAGTGTTTTCTCCCTCATCTCTCTCTCTCTCTCTCTCTCTCTCTCCATATATATATATATATATATTTAAGATCTATATACAAAATGTATATTTGGGCTGAAAAGTAGGTATATGATTGTTGTTTGTTGGAATGGAAGGGGCTACGCTATTGGAAATGAAGAAGTCATTTAGGGATGTGGATAATGTGTTGTATGACTGGACAGATTCACCATCTTCAGACTACTGTGTGTGGAGGGGGGTAACATGTGACAATGTCACCTTCAATGTCATTGCACTGTATGTGTTTCCCTTCCCTTTGTTAACACTTCATTACCTAACATTTCTTTTTCTTTTTTCTTTTTTCTTTTTTCTTTTTTTAAGTCTACAAGACTTGACTTCCTCTCATAGTGGTTCAATTCAACTATGGTTATGATATCACATACTATTATTCTTGTCGGTTTTGATGTCCTTAGCGTTTTCTTTTTTGGGCTTCATGGTGTTCAAAATGTTTTGACTTTTTGGTTGGTTATTCGAACGTTGTAGCAATCTCTCAGGTTTAAATCTTGATGGGGAAATCTCACCTGCGATTGGCGACCTTAAAAGTCTGCTCTCTATGTATAATTTCTTCACTTGTATTGTATCCCCTCTTGTTTCTTCTCTATTTGTCATTTTATTTGTACTGAATTCTTTCTGTACAGTACATCAACTTTAATGGGTTTTATTTTGGAAATGATTATCATTGCACTGTCTTTTGAACAGTGATATGAGAGGAAATCACCTCTCAGGACAGATCCCCGATGAAATTGGTGACTGCTCCTCTTTGAAAAGCTTGTAAGTATTTTATATTTTTGGAGACAATAATTCAGTTTTGCCACTAGTCTGCAGAGTTTGAAGCTCACGCTCACAGAGTTTTATATTACTCTCTGGTGATATCCATTTTATCTACTATACACCAATTGATATGAAATCTGTTATTGTTAGGGACCTATCATTCAATGAGTTATATGGGGACATACCGTTCTCAGTTTCAAAGTTGAAACAACTAGAACACCTGTAAGTCTCTAGACAACCTCATGTTCATGTTTAGTCCCTTACTGCGCTAATTCTGTCTTGTATAATTTTTTTCTTCCCTTCTTTGGAATGGGTCTTCCCAGAATTTTGAAAAACAATCAGTTAATTGGTCCAATTCCCTCAACCTTGTCCCAAATTCCAAATTTAAAACTCTTGTAAGTCCTCTTTCTCCATTCTCTTCTCATTTAATTTCTATCTAATTTTAGAATGATGACTGAGATGCATATGTTTCAATATATTTATTCCAGAGACCTTGCACAGAATAAACTGAGTGGGGAAATTCCTAGGCTTATATACTGGAATGAAGTTTTGCAATATCTGTGAGTATACTTCTCCTTCCATTTTCTCAGTTATCTTTTCCATATTGGCATTGTTATGATTTCCTATGTTTTTCACATTGTGAGTCGAAATTCTTACGAATTTGTGCCTATGTATGTTTTTATTCTCAACTTAAAAGAGGCTTGCGAGGGAACAATTTGGTTGGTACTCTCTCTCCTGACATGTGTCAGCTGACAGGGTTGTGGTACTTGTAAGTTATTGATACCTTCATTCTATTTCTTATTGCTCCTTGTGTTTTCTGTATCTTGGGTCATCTTGTGATATATTTTACCATTTTGCTTCAACATGCAGTGATGTAAGAAATAATAGTCTGATTGGTAGCATCCCTCAGAACATAGGCAACTGCACCGCCTTCCAGGTCTTGTATGTATACCATCTAATGCAATTGCGCCAAATTCTGGATAAACTCTACTATGTCTAGTCCAAGAATGTTTAATCTCTTTTGATTGGTAGGGACTTGTCTTACAATCAGCTGACTGGAGAGATTCCTTTTAATATCGGGTTCTTGCAAGTCGCTACATTGTATGTGTATAGAAGTCCAGTGATTTAATTTCTTATGACTTATTTACTTAAAAAATTGCTCTGAATTTTATTTTGCATGCTAGATCTTTGCAAGGTAATCAACTCTCAGGACAAATCCCATCGGTGATTGGCTTGATGCAGGCACTTGCTGTGTTGTAAGTGCTTTAATTTTGCTGTTTCCTCAATCTGGTGTTTTTCACAAAATTGAATTTATTTGAGGGGAGCTTTATGGAGTTTTGCTAACTCAACAGACCCGGTGTTTAATGTTTTGTTTGTCTTATAACGGCGTCGTTATCCTGATTTTGATGCAGAGATTTAAGCTGCAACATGCTGAGTGGACCTATCCCTCCTATTCTAGGAAATTTGACTTACACGGAGAAATTGTGAGTATTTTTGCTTTGTAATTCTTTCAATTTCCTTCATTTTCTTGATTGATTTACATTTCAAAGATGCATATGTCATTTTGAAAATAGTTGATAGTCTTTTGCTACATAAGACAAACTGTTGAATTGCCGTTAAACTTCCATTCATCAATTTATATTTGTATTAATTTAATGTGAACAACAAACAAGATCATTACATTTTTTTTTGGGTAAGTACGAGATCATTACATTACATGATACTTAAAATGTATATTCTACTCAGTGATCTAATTGTCAACTTTCTAATTCCGATATCGGATGTTGTAGGTATCTGCATGGTAACAAGCTGACTGGGCCCATTCCCCCAGAGCTCGGAAATATGACAAAACTCCACTATCTGTACAAATTCTTTTTCATTATCCAAGCCTGTTTCTGTTAATTGATCTCTATTAATGTTTCTTTAACTGGAAATATTGTGGAATATATATGCATTTTGTCTTGGACAATCAGACTATGATATTAAGATCTCATGGCTAGAATGAACTACTCATGGTCTCTTCTGCCATCAGCCCCGTTTGAGGGGTTGGTTGAGACTTGGAAGCAACATTGTTGTGCATCACTTCTGTGATAGGAATGCAATTTCTTGTTCATCAGGTTTTTGTTTTGTAGGGAATTGAATGACAATCAGCTCACTGGGCCTATTCCACCAGAACTTGGGAAGCTCACCGACTTGTTTGACCTGTATATTCTGTTTTTCTTAATGGCTTTGTTTGGAGCAGTTTTTGCTATTCACAAGCCAATTACTAACACGGTATTCTTGCAGAAATGTCGCTAACAACCTCCTTGATGGGCCTATACCTTATAATGTTAGTTCATGCACAAATCTAAACAGCCTGTAAGCTTTTAACCTTGCTCTTGTTGCTTTGTCTTTTTAACCTTGAACTATGTGAATGTGGTAGTTGACCCATTGATTTGATGGTAGCAATGTGCATGGGAACAAGTTGAATGGAACCATCCCACCTGCATTTGAGAGGCTGGAAAGCATGACATATCTGTGAGTTCCATCCTTCATATTTTTCTTAATTTTGAGAAACCTTGCTTGTAATATAGGAGCATGCAGTTTTGTTGAACTATAGAAGATCTTCTCAAGCCAATCAGTTCAATGTTCCCAATCGTCCTGCATGTTCTCATTGGATGTCTTGGAAAAAGAAACTTAAGCTTGTGTTTCCATTGTTGCCATCTTTATACGATCTCAATGGCATCCCTGTCTCACCACTAAAATTGAGCCATCCTGTGGTTTTAATCTAATGCCTGTCATGATGTTAATGAGATCCATTAAGCCTTGACGTGATACTTGCCGACATAAGATGATAATCTGCAATACAAAACATTCATTTTTCATCAAAAATAATTTGATGAAAAAAATTGGTAATACAAAACAGCTGGATTTATCAAACAGTTTAACAAAAGCTTACTATAGATACCAAGTGATTAATAAATCTACTATATATGCAATCTGTGTTGCTTGAACTCTTCTAGGTGCAAGTAACTACTACTTTGAGTTGGAGATGTGACGTGACGTGACATGACCTTTTGGGGAATGGTATGAGATATGGGTCTGGCATGTTAAATCAGACTGGCTTAGAATAAGTCTCCATTAGTATGATAATTATGGCGACATGGTTGCTTAAAAAAATGAGTCTAGTGTCGTTTTTTAATATACTATATGTTTACACATACACATCATTTATCTTAAGAAATAAAACAATAATATTAACAAAAATAAATATTCAATTGAGTTCTGATGTTTTCGTCATGGGAATTAGATGATAACTGCTTGTTTCCAACATATGTACCTAAGTCTATGCAACATATTTAACCATGTTGGCTTATTATTTATCAATAAGAATATGTTTTTCATTTTTGGGAAATAACTAATTAATATTGAAAAAAAAAAAAAAAAACTGTATACGTGTCAGCCATTATTCACACAACTATCAGGTGATGCAATAAAACTTAATGATAAGCAGCTGCTTGTCTAAGCTAAGTTCATTTCCATAGATGTATCTTTTGATTCTGTTTAGTCTAGTAGTTTTCATGTGGAAGTATCTCTCTGGAAATCACTAGGCCATTATTTACACAACTATCAGGTGATGCATGTAAAACGTAATGACGTGCATAGTCTCAGCAAAGCTAAGTTGATTTACAAAGATGTATGCATTTTTATGTTTTTGAATTTTCAAACCTATGCAATGAGTAATTGGTGCTTATCACAGTTCTAATTATCTTTATTTTCATACCTATGCATTGAGTAATTGGTGCTTATTACAGTTCTAATAATCTTATTTACCATCTTTAGGAATCTCTCCTCTAACAATTTGAGGGGTCCTATTCCAATTGAGCTATCACGGATTGGCAATTTGGATACTGTGTAACTACTTAAAACACTTTTGTTTCTGTAATCTCTTTATTGTTCATATTTATCTAATGCAGCTTTGATTTTTGACTTTATTAACATATTCTTTGTTTTTTTGTCAGGGACATATCAAATAACAGGATTAGTGGTTCCATTCCTTCTTCCCTTGGTGACTTGGAACATCTCCTGAAACTGTGAGTTTAACCATTTGGTGATTTCTGGTCTATAAATTTTTTATTATTGCTCACACTCTCAATTTCATTGTGCTAGGAATTTAAGCAAGAATAATTTGGTAGGGTTTATACCAGCTGAATTTGGTAATCTAAGAAGTGTTATGGACATGTAAGGAATGATTTACTACAAAATTATGGATATTACTCTACTTTCTTTCTTCAATCTTCAACTCTATCAATCATAATTTTGTATTACAGAGATCTTTCAAATAATCACCTCTCTGGTCCGATTCCTCAAGAACTTGGTCAGCTTCAAAACCTCTTCTTGCTGTAAGTTATTTTCCCCTGATTCATACTTTGCCTATAGGTTGCTATATTTGTTAATAGTGCCCGGTGCACAACAGGTGAATGTCTGTCAAACCTCTTAGTTGCCCAAGATTTTGATATGATGAAGAATAAATGACCCATTGGCTGCATAGGTTGACATTTTTATGAGGATGTGTTTCTTGCACAATATCCCTTTTTGTTTGAAGCTTCTCATATGCATTTTAAGTGACGTGTAATCAAATTCTTTTACAGATATATATTGTTTTTGGGTTTTTATGTGATTATGCTGTAGTTTTCCATTTGTATCCATTTTAATCTGTGTCTCCAATATGGCAGGAGAGTAGAAAACAACAATTTATCAGGAGATGTGATATCACTGATAAACTGCCTCAGTCTTACAGTTTTGTAAGTTACCAGTCATTTAGTCTTAACATATTAAGACCAGTGTAAAATGCTCTTAAGACCATTTAGTCTTGATGAGTTCTGGTTTTTAAAGTGATGGGCACACAACTCAGCCACATCATTATGTATAAATTCTCTGTATATTTTCTTCTGTTTGTACAATATTACTCTAAGAGCATTATGTCTGACTACTAATATGTCTTACAGAAATGTATCTTATAACAACCTAGCTGGGAATATTCCTACTGGCAATAACTTCTCAAGGTTCTCACCAGATAGGTTAGACAATCACAAACACTGAACTTGTGTTGGCATTTTCAAGTTATTTTCATTACCTGAAATCTTTTGTTCCTACAACTAATGTATGATTTATCTGCAGCTTCATAGGAAATTCTGGTATTTGTGGCTATTGGGTTGGTTCTCCTTGTCATGTATCTCATCCAACCGAGCGAGGTAAGCATACCTTGGAGTGTGGCTATATATTTTCACCCTTCTTAGGTAGAAGAATGAGCAGCCATGAAACTTCATATATAAACTTCATATATAGTATTTCAGTTGGGAAATAGCTTACGTATCTTAACAGTAGGTCTGGAATTAATTGCTATACTTTCAATGATTTGCAAAATCTATATCCTCGCCTTGAAGGCAGGCATTCTCTTTTAAACAAAGCCTGTGTACTCTCTGCCCTCTAAAATTTCAAGTAGATAAATATGCTGCAGAATGTTGTTCCTTGAACTAATTGAGAATGTCTGCTGTTGCATTTTCTTTTGGGATTCAGTACGAAGATACAGTAAAACATGCCAGTTTGAGTTTGTGGTCTGACACACTAGTTCTTAAAACCATAAAAAGGAGAAAAGAAGGTTCATGGTTAATTTCTGATTATATTTTTTGGGAAATGGCAACTTGTACTGGTCCAACACTTAAAACTTGGCAGAGGGGAAAAAAGAGAGGGAGAATGGATCATGAAACTGTGAGAATATTGTGTATATATGTATATATGGTAGTGTAGTGAGATTGTGATTCGTTTCCTTTTTAGTCTTAGGGTTAGGAATACTATATAATCAGATGTATCCTTTGTATTTTTTATCAATTGAATATATAATTTCATTCAAAAATCTTGCATGGTATCAGAGCTGTGTTCGGAATCCTACCCTTTGATTTTTGGTTCGAAGTTTCTCTTTCTGGTTGATTGATCGAAGCTCTAATCTCAAATTCCTGGTTTGTCAATCGAAATTTTCTCCCAGGTCGCGACATTAAGCTGTTCTCTCGCTCGACTTCTCTTGTTCTCTAGTTCATTCTATCTGAAGGTGTGGCCTAGTCGTTCGACCCTCTGGTTTGAGGTTGTGCATCATCTGGTTTGTCGGAAGTTGAGTCGACCCATTTGCTTTTGTTTATCACGATCCATCGAGTCGTTTGACTCATATTGCTTTTCTGAATCTCGGTTTGATCGCTTGACCATCTGGGTGAGTTTTCTGGTTCAGTTAGGTCGAGAGACCAAAACTTTGTGGCCCTCTTCCTCTTCCTCTTCTTCTTCTCGCGATCACTCTGTCTCTGTCTCTCTCTCTGTTCGTGATTCTCTGAGGATTTCAAAAAAAAAAAAAACCTCTTATTTACAGTTTAGCCCATCAGTTATTTAATTATTATACTTCAACTTGTTAGTTAATTGGTTCATTACAATGTCCAATGATAAGATTGTTAGGCCTAAAAATAGGTCACTGGGTTCAGATGAGTGTGCCTTCTGCCATCAAAGGGGCTATGGGAAATACCACTGTCCCAAGAAGGGACGTCTGCTTGCCTAATCTTTTCAGCAATCTCAAAACCTATTATAGGCTCCTTCTGTTGCGTATATTGCATTTGCTCCGGCTTCTAATCCTGACTTGGCTTCCTTGACTGCTTAGATTAGTCAGTTTCAACATATATTGTCTATTTCTCAGCCATCCCCGTCTGCCTCCATTGTTGCCTCTCTTCATTTAGGTTTGCTTGGGTCTTCTTCAAGTATTTCTTCATCTGTCTGGATTTTTGACTCTGGTGTCTCTCATCATATGACTCCCAATCTCTCTTTACTTCAAAATTGTACTCCTCCCTCTTTTCCTATTACTGTCAATACTGCTACTGGGTCTGGTATGTCTGTTGTATCTGTTGGGTTTGTTCTACCGTCTGCTATGTCTACTGTCTCTATACCATCTGTCCTTTATGTTCCTTAGTTATTTGTCAATTTATTATCTATCAGTCAGCTTGATGCCTCTGATTTTGATGTTATCTTTTATTCTTCTATCTGTTCTGTGCAGGATTGGATGTCTAGGCAACAGATTGGGACCGGTTGTAGAGTTGGAGACCTCAATGTAGTGGAGAGCAACTTGCATCTGTTTATGGCAACCTCTCTGATTGTCCTTTCCTCTTTTCAGTTAGATTATCTGTCTAGTCCTTTCTACTTGTGGCATTCTAGATTAGAGCATTAGTCTGTTGATCGCTTACGGTCTTTAGCTTAGTCTGGTATATTAGGTAAAGTTTCTCTCAGTGAACTTATTGAATATCGGGGGTGTAAACTTGCCAAAATGACAGCCTTACTTTTTCATAAAAGTACTTCTATATCTGATATACCATTTTTTTTAGTTCATACTGATGTTTGGGGCCCTTCTCCTGTTCTTACCAAAGGGGGTTCTGCCTATTATGTATCATTTGTTGATGACTGCACTCGTTACACTTGGGTTTATCTTATAACTCATAAGTCTAACTTTTACCAAATATACCGTACTTCCCAGTTTATGGTCACTACACTGTTTGGGTCTACTATTAAATTGTTGCGGTTTGACTTGAGCGGGGAATACTTTAAAATTGAATTCTGTGAATATTTGGCCAAATTGGGTACCATTCACCAAACTTCTTGTACTGATACACCTATCCAAAATGGTCGAGCTAAGCGTAAACACCGTCATCTCTTTGAGACAGTTAGGTCTCCTTCTTTCTGCCTCCGTTCTGGCTCCATTTCGGGTTGAGGCAGTTCTTACTCCTGCTTTTCTTTTCAACCGTATGTCTACCCCCTTTCTTTCTGGTCGGTCTCCTTATGAGGCTCTATTTTCTTAACTTCCCAAATACTCAGTCCTTCGTGTGTTTGGGTCTGCTTGTTTTGTCCTTTTACCTCGTAAAGATAAGACCAAATGTAATGCCTGGTCTGGCTTATGTGTCTTTTTGGGTTATAGTCTCACTCAGAAAGGTTATCACTGTTATGACCCTGTTTCTCGTCGCCTTTATGTCTCCCGCCATGTTACCTTTTTCGAAAGTCTACCTTACTTTCAGCTTCCTCCTCTCACTGTCCTAATTTCCAAAGAGGATTGGTTCATATTGGTCCATTTCTTTTTGAGGTCCCGTCTAATGAGTACATCTTCATAGTTCCCCCTGAGCTTATTCCATCTTCTCCTCCTGTTTCACCTCTGGCTGCTTCTCCTCGGTTTCTTCTCCTCCTCTGTTGTTAGTTTATTCTCGCCGCAACGCTCTTCTTCCACCGGTTGTCTCTACCCCTACTGTTAATCCTCCTGCTTTTGACGACTCTGATCCTGCTGCACACCGATATCCTACTCGAGCGCGTCATCCTCCAAACAGGTTGGGTTGGTCTAATACATGTTTTTCTGTTGCCTATCGTACTTTTTTGTCTGCTATTCACTTTTTTTCAAAACCTCAGTCTTACAAGGAGGCCTGTTAGGATCCTCATTGGGTTCAAGCTATAGAGGATGAGTTGTCTGCTTTACAGAAAGCTAATACTTGGGAGTTGGTTCCTTTGCCTGCTAGTAAGAATCTGGTTGATTGTAAATGGGTCTACAAAGTCAATAGTCATTCTGATGGTTCTCTTGAGTGCTACAAAGCTCATCCGGTTGCCAAAGGTTTTTCACAGGAGTATAGTATTGATTATGAGGAGACTTTTGCTTCTGTTGCCAAGATAATTATTGTTCGTACTTTGATCTCTGTTGCCGCTATTTGTTCTTGGCCTCTTTATCAAATGGATGTTAAGAATGCTTTTCTTAATGGCCATCTCACTGAGGATGAGGAGGTTTACGTGCGTCCTCCCCCTGGCCTTCATCATTCCTCTAGATAGGTTTGTCGCCTTTGGCGTGCTCTGTATGGTCTGAAGCAGTCTCCTCGTACTTGGTATGATCGCTTTCAGACTACTGTTATTGAGTTTGGGTTTCATCCTTGTGCCCAGGACTCTGCTTTATTTCTTCTCCACACCTCTGTTGGGTTTGTTGCGTTATTATTGTATGTGGATGATATAATCATCACTGATTCTGACTCTTCTGCTATATCTATGGTCAAGCAGCATCTTTTCCGCACCATTGAAATGAAGGATCTGGATCCATTATGGTATTTTCTTGGTATTGAGGTAGCTTCTTCTCTCAAAGGTTACTTTCTATCTCAGGCCAAGTATGCCAATGAGGTTATTCATTGTGCTGGTCTCACTGACTCTAAGATTTTTGATATCTCCATTGAGCTTAATGTAAAGCTCAACACTACTGATGGTGTTCTTCTGGATGATCCTACTTTATATCGAGAGCTCGTAGGTTGCTTAGTCTATTTGACCATTATTCGTCGTAATTTTTCCTATGCTGTTCATGTGGTTAGCCAGTTTGTCTCTGCTCCTCGCTCCACACATTGGGTTACATTGGTTCGGATTCTTCACTAGCTTCGAGGTATTATATTTTAGGGTTTACTATTGTTCTCTACTTCCTCTCTGGATTTGGTGGCCTATGCTGATTCTGATTGGACTGGTGATGTTACTGATCGCAAGTCCACGTTTGGTTTTTGTATGTTTTTTGGGGATTCCTTGATCTCTTGAAAAAGCAAGAAACAAACTATTGTTGCTTGCTCTACTGTCGAAACTGAGTATCGTGCTATGGCTCATGCTATTGCTGAAGTTGTCTGGCTTCGTTGTCTTCTCTCTGACTTGGGCATCCCTCAGTCTTCTCCAACCTCCCTTTATTGTGACAACAGCAGTGCTATTCAAATTGCCCATAACATTGTCTTCCATGAGCGGACCAAGCACATTGAAATTGATTGTCACTTCGTTCGGCTGTATCTGCAGTCTGGCTCTATCTTTCTTCCTTTCATCTCTTCGGCTCTGCAACTTGCTGACTTCTTTACCAAGACTAGCACCACTACCCGGTTTCAATTTCTTCTTGGCAAACTCTCATTGTTTTCTACTAAAACACCTTGAGTTTGAGCGGAGGTGTGAGAATATTGTGTATATATGTATATATGGTAGTGTAGTGAGATTGTGATTCGTTTCCTTTTTAGTCTTAGGGTAAGGAATACTATACAATCAGATGTATCCTTTGTATTTTTTATCAATTGAATATATAATTTCATTAAAAAATCTTACAAAAACTATAATGGATGATAGACATGTAACATTAAATTAATTTTTTTCAATCATGATTGTCACATGTCGTACACACACAAATATATATATATATATATATATGCATGATTAGAGTGCAACAAACTTGTTTTCATCAAAGAGAGAGAAACTAAAATGGCTGAGAGAGATGTAAGATTAAATTAGTTATTTTTCAATAATCGTTGTCACGTGTTATACTTGTTCAAAATAAAAAATAGTCATATGCATGATCGGAGTGGCAAAAAATTATGCTCGTTGCATCTTCATTGGCTAATTCATTTCAGTTGCTCAGTCTGAGAATGAGCTTCTTGTTTATGCAGTCACAATTTCTAAAGCAGCTATACTAGGGATTGCTCTGGGTGCCCTGGTGATACTCCTCATGATCTTAGTGGCAGCATGCCGGCCGCACAATCCTACACCTTTTCTGGAAGGATCACTAGACAAACCAGGTACTTGTCATGTGTTATGTAAACATTTATTTTGTGAAAAATTATTACATGGTGGATATAACATAATTGATCCATGGTTAAAGATGGCTATAATTGATCCACAGTTAAAGATGGCTCAACTAGGATTGATTTTTTCACTAAAAACTGAACAAGCCAATTGATACACTTAAATAAGGAAATCTTGTGGTCCGTAGTGTTGACATGATTCGTAATGTTATGTTACTAATTTGTATAGAATGAATACAGAAAACCAGATGCATAAGGTTAAAGTTATGTTACACTGTTGCTTTGCATAAGGTTAAAGTTGTATATATGATGGTTTTATGTAAATAACCTAAAATGATTGATGAATCTAATGATTATAGATTCTCATTGGCTACTGAATCATGTGCCTTTGTTGACAAACAGTTAATTACTCGTCACCGAAGCTTGTGATCCTTCACATGAACATGGCACTTCATGTGTACGATGATATCATGAGGATGACAGAGAACTTGAGTGAGAAGTATGTAATTGGCTATGGTGCATCAAGCACTGTGTACAAGTGTGTTCTTAAAAATTGCAAGCCAGTGGCAATTAAGAGACTGTATTCCCAATACCCACAGTGCCTAAAGGAATTTGAGACAGAGCTTGAGACAGTTGGGAGCATCAAGCATCGGAATCTTGTCAGTCTTCAAGGTTATTCCTTGTCCCCATCTGGGAACCTTCTCTTCTATGACTACATGGAAAATGGCAGTCTATGGGATCTCCTTCACGGTGAGTTTTTTAAGATGTTTGTTATGTAGAAATTTGCGTGTCATGATCATGTAAGAGCCTTGTGGTGAATTGCTCTTAAACCACATCACGTCTAACACACCATGCAATAGTATTATTTTATCATTTGCGGAAGCATAATCACCACATTAATTTTTTGGATTCTTTTGTGATTGACCCTTTTGGGGCAGTAGAGAATGGAGTGGTCCATTATGGACAATGCATTTGAGGAGGTGTTTAGGTACATTGATGGTAGCACTCCTGAAGTTCAGTATTGAATAGCTAGCTCCCCTTCATTTACATGTTCCATTCCCTCTGATCTGTTCTCTACAATCCAAAGGGAAATTTGAACCCTTGAAACTACCTTACATTATAGAGAGACCTTAGTGAAGTGCTTCTATAATTGTGTAACAGCTGAATCATTAGAGATATACATATTTTGTGCACCTTCTAGGCCCTACAAAGAAGAAAAAACTGGACTGGGACACTCGTCTTCGGATAGCACTCGGAGCAGCCCAAGGTCTTGCATATCTTCACCATGATTGTAGCCCTCGCATAATCCATAGGGATGTGAAGTCATCAAACATTCTATTGGACAAGGATTTTGAGGCCCATCTCACTGACTTCGGCATTGCCAAGAGTTTATGCACCTCCAAGTCTCATACTTCTACTTACATAATGGGTACGATTGGTTACATTGATCCAGAATATGCACGTACTTCCCGTCTCACCGAGAAGTCTGATGTCTACAGCTATGGGATTGTTCTACTTGAGTTGCTGACTGGAAGAAAAGCAGTGGACAATGAATCCAACCTCCATCATCTGGTCAGTTTTTTTACATCTTTATAAAGCCAAATTTGTATCTAAAATGGAAAATATTTGTGCTAGCACTAGAATTAACATGAGATGATATAGGTTGATTTTGCTTGATATTTTTTATCTAGTATATTGGGGTTGCGTTGGAAATGTAATTTTAATCCCACATTGGGGAGAAATGCCACACTACTGTTGTCTGTCTGTCTGTATGTATATGTTAGCTTTATGGATCAGAAAGATGTGTAGTTTAGCAAGCAATTTTATATATTTATGCCACACTGGAATAATTTTTGTAGTCACTGAGGAGGTTATAAATTTTGGTTCTAGTTTTGGATGCCTATTTGTATGGCTATTATTTCTTCTCGCTTTGTCATCCTTTTGAATATGTATTCCAGCATTATAAACTGTTGCAAAGAGGAAAAGAACTTTATAACTGGGTTTTGAGAGCTGAAGCCTGGCATTTGCTTTTCCCATTTGCTAGTACTAAGGCCTGGCCATGTTATCTTTGAGCTGATTGAATTGCAAATTGAAATTGTTATTTTAGGTGCTGTCTGAACTGGATGTGAGATGGAATAAATGGTTATTTTGATTGACTTTTTTCTTCTTTGTTACAGATTTTATCAAAGACAGCAAACAATGCAGTCATGGATACTGTTGATCCTGAGATATCGGCCACGTGTAAGGATCTTGGGGCAGTAAAGAAAGTATTTCAGCTTGCGCTTCTGTGCACCAAAAGACAGCCGTCAGATAGGCCAACAATGCATGAAGTGGGACGTGTCCTTGTAAGCCTTATGCCATCCGACACAACACCAAAACAATTGACCCCAACTCCACCCACACCAACAACCCTCCCATCTGCTAAGGTGCCCTGCTACATGGATGAATATGCAAATCTCAAGACTCCACACTTGGTGAACTGCTCATCCATGAGCACCTCAGATGCTCAACTCTTCCTTAAATTTGGAGAGGTAATATCTCAAAACAGTGAGTGAAGACGCAGCAGCAGAAGAAGAATCAAAATGTAGAGGTACCATCTATTATCTCTCAAGAAAGTAGTGCAGTATGTAGTGGGGAGAATCAGGATGTGACAATTTTGTATAAAAATTTTAGTAACCAATTATTGTGGGTAGGAAGATGGAAAGGTTAGACAGCTATTTTACAGATTTTAAATGTCTAGTGCCCCCAATTGATGTATCTCTGCTGTACTGTATCAAATTATTGTAGTAGTCCGGACTCTCTCTGGCATGGGCATTTGTTGTATGGGACCACTGGTTCTGGGCTCTGGCATGGACTGTTTGGCGGTTTCAGGCTGACACTCTGAGCTGAGAGCTGCAGTTATCTGTGTGCTCTCAGCAATAATACGTTGCCTTGCCTTGCCGAGCCGAGCCTGGTGGGACCTGCAGTAACTTTTTTGAGATGTTGATGATGGAGGTCATTTTTAAGGGAATGGCTTCCCACTAGTCTGATCACTGGAGGGTACTGTTGGGTCTGTGAGGGTCTACCACGGGTCTGTTTCGATAATCTGAACTGTGCAATGTGTAGAATTTGTCGAGTATTATATGCTTGTAAAAAATTACGTTAATCGGATATTAATAGTTATGTGATCAAATTAGTTTTGTATAAAAAAAAAAATATAATCCGAACTGTGCAATGTGTAGAATTCGTCGAGTATTATATGCTTGTAAAAAATTACGTTGATCGGATATTAATAGTTATGTGATCAAATTAGTTTTGTATGAAAAAAAAATGGACGGTGAAAAATAAATGGGTTATAGTACTCGATATTTGATCAACATGATTTTTTCACCTTCCATTTTTTTCATACAAAAGTGATTTGATCATATAGATATCGATATCCGATCAATGTGATTTTTTACAGGTATATAGTATTCAACGAGTTCTACATATAAATGATTTGGATTATTGAAATAGGATTCGTGATGACCCTCACAGGCCTAACAGTATCCTCTAGTGATCGGGAGCTATTTCCTTTTTTTAAAATAAATAATAAATAAAAGAAGGGTGCCACGTGTCATGGTTTGTACCACCTATCTCCGACAAACGCAAGGTCATGATACTTCGGGTGGGATATCAGAAGAGCCCATTATCTGTAATCCAATTCTTTATTTTAGTCAACTAGCTATTCAACTGCAGGATTGCTTGCAATATTTACAATAAAAATTAGTAATATTAGAAATGTCAAAAAAATTTAAAACATTTTGTCAAATTTGATAGAAGTTTTGACGACTTTAGTATTTTTGTAAAAGTTAAGATTTAACCTAGTTAAATTTAAAATTATGATTTGAGTTTGATGTGATTGGATTATAATAGAGATGATTACTTATCATGTTTAATTATAAATTCAATTTCACGAAGTCCTATTTTTTGGGATTCGGTTATTTTGCACCGCAGATTTTGATATAATAATTTATGAGTTATATTAGAGATTCTAAATGAATTGTTAAATATTTTATCAAATTTTTTACATGGATATAGAATACATAAATTATATATGTGTGGGTTCATATAAAATATTTGATAATTTATTTGAGATTTATAGCATTTTTCATAATTCATTGCTTTAGTAAGTGGAGCTGACATTAACGTTCTAGGATATATAAATGAACATTATTGCAGGTCATCAAAATCTAGGTGCATTTGTTAGCATTTGAAGTCTGAGTTATTTTTATGTGGAAAATGTTATAAGTCTTAAATTTTTTATCAAATAAATGATCAAATGTTTTATACGGATGTGGAGTTTACAAAAATTGTGGATCTCACATTATGTGAGACATTTTGTCATTTATTTGATAGAAAGTTTAGGGTGTGTTTGGTTTCGTTTGGGGAGGTAAATTTTCAAAAAAAGATTTTGGAGAGTTTAGAAAAATTTTGGTTTGTTTGATTGTATATTTTGGAAATAGTTTTGTTGTAATTGAGTAGATGTGTGTGAGAAAAAATGTTTGACAAGGAGAAAGGAGAGAAAAAAAATAATTGATTGATATGTAAGAGAGAGAAAGTGATTTTAGAAAAAAAATTTCTAAAATCACTAAACTAAACAAAATTTTAAAAAATTTTCTCTAAAATTTATTTCTCAAAAACAAACCAAACAAGGCCTTAGTATTCTTAATATTACTCTTCTTGTTTTATTCCTTTTGTTTTGCTTAGATTGAAGGTCCCGATTTGTCACTTTAATCCCATCGGGTCTGAAGGTTTATTGCCCCCTGCAAAATGCCTCACACAACTCAACAGAGTATTCAAGGTAGTTGTATTTTGCATTTAAAGCCTCCTTTTTTCTCACATTTTGAACAAAATTTCGGGTAAGATGAAAGGGTTGGCCTGGTAGATGAGGCATTTCCAAGCGTGATGTTCAATTTTGTATTCCACTGCTGTTTGTATGGTGTAGACTGTAGTTTCCTGATTGCTCCTGTTTCCTTGTTTCCACTCCAACTGATTTGAAACAGAAAAACATGAAATCAAATTTCAAATCACAACTTCGTCACACCCATCACACTTAAATTAGTAACTTGTTAATGCTGTGTTATTTTCATATAAATTAAGCAAACTCTATCTATGAAAATATTACTTCAAACTTATAAATACAACAATACTAGGGATACAATACTTATAATCTTATTAACAATCTTACTAACACACTTACAAGACTCACAAGTTTTGATAAGATTAACCATCACTTGATATAAGATCCACATCAACTTGTGAATGTGTTAGTAAGATTGTAAGTATTCCTAACATTACTCTTATAAATATAAATAGGGTTTGGTTAACGAGTGTCTTAATGATATTGGTTAACAATGTTTAAATTAATTGTACATTGCATGTTGCATGTACTTTCACATATTATGTACAAGTATTCTAAGCTTTTTATCAAAGGACTTAAGGGCACTCATTAACAAAATTCATATATATATATATATATATATATTATGCTCAAATACCACGAATCAACTTGCCCATAGATAGAGATTGAGGTGCAAATTAGATTGCTCTCTTGAGACAATACATGCCTTATAAAGTAAAAACATTAACAAAATAATAACTTCATCCAAGGATAGAGTTAGGACTCTACCGTGAAGTGGCCAAAAGAATAATAGCGAGTCTCAGCAGGTAGCAATTCCAGGAGTGATCATACGAAATAAATAAATTATTATTCTCTTTCCTATATACCAACCTCATATAGAAGCATAGACCCATCATGCATTTTCTTATTTCCGATGTGTGAATGAAAAATTGAATTCACAAGACAATATCAAATTTTGGTTAAATGCTTTCCTGCTCCGCTTGTTCCAAATAGTTGTAAATTATTCGTTCTTTTATATATGGTGTGATGTGATATTGTAACGAACACCCGCATTGGAAGTGGAATATCTTCCTGCGTTGGGCCTTCGTCTTGGCATTACGATATCTCTTCTTGATTGGTTCTGGCGAACAGGGGCTGGTCGACTGTATAGAACTCAGCGTTTCTGATCGTCCACGCTTGGAGCCCGGCGTGTTCATGTTTCTCCAGAAATTCCTTATAACTGGAGTCGGCTCCGGGGTTGCATAATATAATACTTGGAATCCCGCCTTTTATTTTCCTTGGGCGGGCATATTTGCAATTTGAAATCCATTCCCGTTGGGCTCCAAAAAATTCGCACCAGTATTTCAAAAATTGTGGGGCTACATCATCGATTATGTTGTAAAAAACAGCATCATTGTGGTCCCGTAAATCGATGTGGCCAGAATAATAATTATGCGGCCCCAAAGACCGGGCCCAACATGTTTTCCCAATTCTCGATGGACCTTCAATTATAACGCTCTTGGGCCTATGTGGTCTTTGGGCCTCGTACTTTATATTTTCATCAACCCATTGCTGTAGATCTGCTGGGATGGCCCATACCGTTTCTGCAAATTGATGAACATACGGCAATGGGGGTTTAAACGATATTCTGTCATAATTAGATGACAGCATGTCATAATTTAGCCAGAAACATTTTGGATCGCCATTTCTTACCATTTCCAATGCTTCGTCCTTGGTGCCAGTGGCAAGTGCGTCGCTGTAGACGCGCCCTTGCGCTTCACTCTACAGTTCGGACTCCCTTTTGTTGTCATGGTTCTTAATCTGAACCAAAGAGTCCAAATCCGGCAAATCGTTTTGAGAAACAGATTTTTGAAAAGAAGTGCCAAACATGGACTGCTTTGTCAGATACAGAGTCGCCATCTAAATATTTTTTAATGGGGAAATTTAGGAAACCCTGACTCGGTGTCAAAGGCCACGTGTCCGTCATCACCAAAGTTGCCTCGGCTCGGGAGCTTGGGTACGATTGGGGAAGGTCAGCTATGAGCACCCCCTTTCGCCCGGTCTGAAGACCGGCCTCTACTAACCGTGATATCCGTTTTTGAAAACGTTATGTGTTCTTATTCCAATTATTAGCCTAGAGTTACTATGTTATGCGCACAGCAAACAAGTATAGACTAGATTGCCTAATTTGGAACAACATTGCATATCCGTTCGTTTTAGAAAATGCTTTGGGATTTGCTACTCGCAAGTAGGCTAAAAAGACGGATTTCAATGAGTTTTTCCAACTCAGGCAATCCAACCTTCACCCACAGGCAGTCAAACAGTTTATCTCACATAAGCATCTAGCCACATGGTAAACATGCTGTCATGATAGCATTCACACACATGCGATATGCTAAAGCAGGAAAATACTTACATCGTACTCCGTGCCAAAACAATAAACTAGTTAGCAAACATGCATGGTCCTAGTTCATGTCAAATTGACTAATGCAACACATGCAGGGTGCAATTAGGATAGGCTCGGCTAACCTAAAAATGTCATGTGAAATGCAATCAATTGATGCACGTATTCAATTTGGAATTTGAAGTACAAATGTAGTTAGCATGATGCGCCGAGCCCGGTGCATGCAAGACAAGTGTATGGATGCACGCATGCATAGCAAAAGGTATGCTAAAATAGACATGTCCTAATCTACCATCATAAGCAGGTAAATAAAAGGGAAGAAATAAGTGGGGATTGGAAGACATGCACACACACGCACCCACACTTATTACAGATTTGCCCTCGCCCGGAGGGACCAAAAGAATAATACAAATTAATTAACTACGAGCTAATTAATTATTACAGATTACCTAATTAGTTCACAAACTAACTAAGCTAAGGAAAGCAGTAAAGTCCTTGGGAAGCGGGTCCGATGCAATGCATGTTTGGTCTTGCTCGGAATTGCACTGCCATGCATAGACTGCCTCTGTTTTCCCTGCTCTGCTCCTCTGAGGACTGCCAAAGTCTCTGAATTGCTTCCCTGGACACTGGGGAATATCACCGGCTGAGTAGAATTACCACCGGCTGCTAGATATGGCAATCGGCACAAGATGCATCCATCGACTACCAATGGATGGCCGGTCGGCACTATATTATGCCGGTCGGCCAAAACTGCCTGCAGAACCTGCAACTTACAACAGCAGAGGACAGAACTTGCATGGCAATGTAATTCAAGCAATATATGCACCAAACAAGCCCCTTATCATGTTAAGACTCAAAGGAGGATGTACCTTGATTCTCGGACCACCAATCACGCATTTCCATGCGTGATGGCCCAAAGAATCAAGTGTGCAACTTCGATTTCAAATGTAATGCAATGCACAAACAATCAAAGGCCCAATCCCTATCACTAAATCAAGGACAAGACATGCATGCAGATGCAATGCAACCTAGGCATACAAGCTAAGGATGCAACATGGCAATACAAGACACTTATGCAAGCATGCAAGCAAACATGCAAAGTAAGCATGCAAATCAAATAGAGGGTGGACTTAAACATGAATTAGGCAGCTCTAATTAGGCCCAAAACAGTAGCTATAATGCTAAGGAAGTGAGGCCAAACACACATACACGCATGCACATGTTATGGTCCAACACTTAAGCATCAAAAGGGGCCACTCTCAAGCACACTTAAAAAAGGCATAACATGGATAATTAGCATGCAACACAAGCTCTGAAAATCATGTTAGAATATGGTGCCAAACCAACTCAAATAAAGCAAACATTAGCATGCAAATGGTCCAAGTATCAAGGCAAGCTAAAGGGGTATTGGACCACACTTATCAAGACCAACATGGCATGCATTAAACAACTAAAAACAGATTTTTAGCATGTTAAAACAAGGCCAAAAGACTACTTAGATGGCATCTAAGTGGCTCAAATATGAAGGCATGCGCAAATACACTTTAAAGGAGCATACAACACAAGCTCATAAGGCATCAAAGAGGTATTTAAGGCAAGCATACAAGCATGTTAGAGGGACTGAAATAGCATGAAAAATGATCCCAACCCACTAAATCCATGCAAGAATGGCATGCTACACACTTACATACTTAAGGCCAACAAGCCAAAATACAAAGAGGCCACATAATGCATGTCAAGATCGACCCAAACAACTATGGACAGTCCTTGAACATGGCAAAATAAGCACAAAACCTTCACAAGGCCAAACCTAAAGCATGCTTGAACAAGGGTTTACAACCTAATGCATATTAAGGCATAAACATGGCATTACAAGGTAGGTATGCTAAGCATGCATGGTGTACCAAAACCAACACACAATAATGTTATATCATGGCAATATAAGCATGAAATACAGCCATGGCATGATCAACAAATACTTAAGCATGATGCTCCCTCAAGAGGCCAAAATTGGTCCTTTTCAAGGACAACAAGGAGAGGGGGTGGCCCTCTCCTTCTTGAGACTTCAAGGCACTATCCTTACCACTGAAATCCCTCAAGATTTCAGTGGTGAGGAGGCCCAAGCACCAAAGTCTCGGAGTTCACCAAAAATGGCACAAAATGGGGCCTCTCAAGGCCTAAGGGTGATTAAACACCTCCAAACCACAAAACACTCTAAACAAACAATTTAGAAGGCCCAAAAATAGAACTTTTTTGTATTATACACTAAGCACAAAAACAGTTCTAAGATAGGCTAACAAGCTATGCAAAAAAAAGGATAAAAGGGACTAGTGTCTCACCCTTGTAGACCTCTTCACAAAAGATGATCTTGTTGCCTCCTTGAGCTTCAATCCAGCCAAGAACAGCAAGAACAAGCCTCAGGTCCCTCAAGAACCAAGAGAAGGTGAAAGACTATGTGTTTGTGTGCAATAGTAAGGATAACTACACCTAGAACACACACAAGAGAGATATAGAGATAGGTTATGTATGGAACTTAAACCCTAAAACCAGAGCTTCTCCCACACTTTTCTAACCAAAATTTTCTAACCCTAAAGCCAAGAGAAGAGCCCTCCTCTTATAGGCAAACAATCTTGTAAAGCTTGTTCAATAAGCTTACAAGATGAGCATCCCTCCATATACGTGTATGGAGAGGAACAAAATGCCACACAGCTGTCCTAAAATATCTGCAAAAGCAGATGAACAGTAGTCGGCTGCTCAAAATTGCCATTTTTGACAAAATTGATGGCCGGTCGGCCAAAAAGAGTGCCGGTCGGCCAAATATATGGCCGATGGGCACAAACAGCAGCCGGTGGCCTCAAGCCACGGTCGGTGATGTGTGGGGAGACCTCACAAGGCATCCCCTGCCCTTCCAAGGCAAAACACAAGTGTTTGGTGCAAAACCAGACACAAAACGGTCGAGCTCGGAGATCCTGAGGCAAGGCACGTAGCCGAGACCTCCGGGAACTCCAAACGAACACAAACATAGATAATCACCGGGTGTTCAAACGGTGACGTCCAAGTCTTGAGAACGGTCAAAAATGGGGTGTCTACAGTCACGATATATATTTTTCTTGTTGTTCTGGTTAGCGCAACGGCCCCTCTCACGGAATTCATCCCATTCCGTGTAATCCCTGCGTTTTGAGATGTATTCTAGCACATTCTGATGGTTGTAGGCCCCTTGTACATTCCAATGGAAATGGCGATTAGTTCAATCATGAGTAACGTCGAAAAACCGTTCATCCTGCGTCTGAAAACGGTATGGAAATTGAAACACTGGCGCGAAAATTTAACAGATCACAAACGATGCAGAAACACCAAATCGTGGGCCATACGTATGTTAACTGTTTCGCCTTTCCGCCTACGCTTCCCTTTAAATTTAAATTTCCCGCTTGCGCTTGCCTTTTTAGATTTTTAATCTTGGCCGCAGATCTAGGCGCGGAGCGGAGACACTAGCAGACAACACGCCACAAAATGCAGAAGGGAACACCAATCGGGGGACGACACGTGGCGCGGGGGGGAGCGTCCCAGGTAATATTAATGGGACGCTCCTGGGCACCTATATAACTCACTTCCTCACTCTCTAAGACCAGTAAAGTTTTTAGAGAGTGACTTGCGTCACCCGAGAGAGTAAGTGACGTCATTAAAAGTGAGTTATGGCATCAATGCGACGTCGTTTTAGAGACGTCGTTTTAAATTAATTATTCTCCCAACTCTGTGAAATGGGATATATAAGAACATGCATTAGCCATTGATGCCCCATATAAGAATTGTGTGTCTGACAATTCTAACAGATCGCTACGCTATCATAATGTCTGAAGAAATACAACAAGCCGATCTTACAGATAGTCTCCACGAAAATGAAGAGGGCCACTTGGAAACCCAAATCATAGACGTGACATCAAACTTATCAGTATCCAACATACCGATAACAAATCCAAAGATAGGCGATGCGGTGTGGTAGAAACTCACATTCAAGTCTATGATAATTGACAAATGCAAGTTAAGCTACAGGCCACAGTGTCCATTTAATTCTACTGGTCGCGTCGAAGTCGAAATACGAGACATACGGTTACGAGCGGATGATCAATTACAGGCTCGCTTTATGTTTCCAGTTACATGCCCAGTAGACATCACATATTTTGGAAACGCCTATGCTGCCGCAGATAAGAAAGGATGCCCATGGACAGCGTCGTACAAATTGCTACAAACAAACATCAATGATGATGTGAAATATTGCAAAATGAAAGCCACATTGGCTTTCCAAACATCATCGTTCCCAGATGAAATTATTTATCGGCCGCCATTAATAACTGTTTTGTCCAAGGTATTCAACAACAGTCACATGGATATTTGGCACGTGGAGCGGAAAGTGGCGAAGGCAAGACTAACACGCTCCAATTCCGAATCACATTTTCGATCCACAAAGACATTGTCAGCACCGATGGGCCAATACGGTTCATCGGCCCAAAGAATAATGGCGGCACGAATGTCAGCAAGTTCAATTCGGGATGGGCCTGGATCATTCAGTCGGCGCGACATAATTTTGCCGACCCACGACCCATCACTAATCAACACTGGGCCAAATAATCAGCCTAGCGGCCCAGTTGACATAGGCCCATCAGTAAGCGAGGCCGGATCCAATAACTCAGAATCATCAAGACTCACTACAGACGAGGTGTCTAAATTAATAGGAGAAGCTGTAAAAGCCGCAGTGGAAGGATCCACATCGGCCTAGAAAGCAAATGTACAACGGAGACAATTGTAAAATAATTTGTAACCAACAATTGTATTAATAAGAAATTATTTTACTAGTAACAATATTTCAATCTACAATTCAAATGCGCTCTTACAATCGATTTTGTGCGACATTCCCACACAAAATAACAAATAATTGTGTTTTTTACAATATTATTGTACGCGCCGCTCAGTTGACCTAAACTGTCTCGGAATTCGGATACAACATTCTTTTCGATGTTGATAAATGTTTTAACGCCTTGACGGCTAACAACTGGATATTCATTCGATTGCGCGCGGCATTACAACGGGGACACGCCGCAATACAACAAAACGGTCTATTTTTGTGCCCCTGACCATATAACCAGTTCGTGGGTCACCATTGGACCACAGGAAGACATCTTCAAACTTAGGCGTATACGCAGGATTAGGAAACCGGTCCAACAGAACGACAAATTCACATTGGCCATTGTCAAGTATATCAGATGGATCAATGTCCACAGTTTGTTCTACAGTCTGAGTAGGGGCATCACGCATGTCGCTTTCGAGGCCAGGCGTATCAGCAGCAACTTCGGAGAGACCACCAGTTTGACGTAAAACTACACCCTGGATGTAAAGCCCTAACAGCTTCAATTTTCGGGATAGTCATTCATCCCTTTCAATACTAACCTCCGGCAAATCGAAATGGAAAAAATGAGGCTCATCATACGGGAGAAAATCGTCAATCCTCCAGATGGAATCACACAACGATTTAGACGTGAATCGTTTTTTTTTGTAATAACTTTGTTTCCGTAGTTTAAAATAACTTCGACCGGAAACACCAGATCTGCTGGATGTTGTCCAACGGCGACTAAAATTTAATTTAGTTTTGGCGGTATATGGACGCTGTTGCGAAAAACGGAAAGTAGTCGCCATAATCGATGATGGAACCCATTAAATACATCACATCGATTTTATTTTATAGGCATAATATGTTGACCGTGACATGGGTCAACATGAACAGTTGCTATTTTAAAAACCATGTTCCTGTATAACGGCCCCTCTCACGGAATTCACCCATTCCGTGTAATCCCCGTGTTTTGAGATGTATTCTAGCATATTCTGATGGTTGTAGGCCCCTTGTACATTCAGATGGAAATGGCGATTAGTTCGATCGTGAGTAACGTCGAAGAACCGTTTATCCTGCGTTTGAAAACGGTATGGAAATTGGACAAGAGCATGGAGATGTGGTTGCCCGTCCTCACGTAATTCATGTGCAACCCTCACATAATTTGGTGGCCTGATTGTGAACAGCTCTCTAGTTTTCTCTAACAATCTCTCTTTAGGTATAGAACATTGGGCATAAGTGAGGAAGATGTTCTTGTTTTGAACTCTAAAACGACGTCGTACTGAGGCCATAACTCACTCTCAATGACGTCACTTACTCTCTCGGATGACGCAAGTCACTCTTTAAAAACTTTACTGGTCTTGGAGAGTGAGGGAGTGAGTTATATAGGTGCCCAGGAGCGTCCCACTAATATTTCCTGGGACGCTCTCCCCGCGCCACGTGTCGTCCCCCGATTGGTGCTCCCGTTCGCAATTCGCGGCGCGTCCACAAGTCCTATATTTTAAAAATTAAAAAAACCTACATTAAGAGATAGCTCTCAAGCATGCCCATTTAAAATTTTACCTACTATAGAGTAAAAATAATAAACGGTTTGCAGGTGGCCCAATTTTAACATAATTATATTTTATTGATTTATCTTCCATTTAATATGAGATTATAATTATGAACTTTTAACAACAGGTCCCATATATGCCACCCCCTCCACTTTGCCAGTAGTGAAATACATCATTTGACAATAGTTTGGTGTCGAAGCCTTGCTAACTTCATATATGGGTTATTGTTTGTTTAGTGTGCGAGATTGGATTTTACACTGTTGAAATGAATTGGAGCTTTGTGACTGAAATGGACAATTCAGTGGTTGAGATATGAAAAATCAAAGAACCAGTGAGAGTTGTCTGGTCAAGGTTGGTCGGAAAACCTTTTAGATGCAAAAATTAGGAGATGGGAGAGGAAAAAATGAATAACTATAGAAATAATATTTGTAAAGTGGAATGTCATGTACCCTTTTAAGGAATGTTTTGAGAAAATAGTTAAAAGTTGACTTTTTAATTTTTTTTGACTTTTTTTTTTTTGTAAGAGAGGAAGTGGATTAAAAGTTAGGAAGTAGCTTTTAATCCATTTCTCAAAATAGACCTAAGTGTAGGGTTAGTTCTTTATATAGTTATAGTGCCCTGCTCACGAAATTGTTGGTAAGGGAGCTAGTGTTGTGTACCTCTTGATTGTGGTTGGCATAACTCAAGTCCTTAAGTTGGTTATTCATGTCTGCACATGCTGCTTGAACCATGTCTAATAATTTGAATACTCCTTCTCTAACTATTTCAGCATATGGGGACCACGATAAGGGTCATGTGACTTTCACTTAAGACGTCACGCTTGTGTCCTAATCTTTACTACTGCTTGGTTCTTGACTAGAGTTTCAAACGAGCCGAGTTGAGCCGAGCTTTAGTATGTTTGGATTTGTTTATTAATATTTTAACGAGTTCAATCTTGAGTTGAATAAAAATTTAACGAATTAAGCTCGAGTTGAGTTGGCTTAGGCTCGACTCGAGCTTGAGCCTGTTCATGAGCCTTAACGAGCTAACAAATTTATAAATTTATACTTGCATGTGAAACTAAAGTTACAATTAAAACTTTAATTATACAATTATATATACAATATATATAAACATACTAAAAAAAAGTCCATATTTTATTAAAATAATAATATCTACTACCACTATTATATAAATGTACTATCAATAGTTAACTATTATTTACATTTATATTTTTTTAATATATAAATAGCATATTTCTCTTATCTTTTATACATATTTTTATATTATTTAATATATAACTAATAAATATTAAATGAGTCAGTTAACGAACCGAGCTTATGAACTAAATTTTTGAATGTTTGGATTTGTTTATTAAAAATTTAACGAGCTCAAACTCAAGCTCAAACGCAAAAAAATATTAACGAACCGAGTTCGAACGAGTTCTTACAGAACCAAGCTTGAACCTGTTTACGAATGGCTCTTCATTTGCAGCCCTATTCTTGACCAAGCTGTAGCTCAGCCCTCTTTGGCATTAGGTCTCTTCAATGGGCTGAGTTTAGACAAATGACTTGTGTGGGCTTTTCTATTTGACTGGGTTTGGCCCATGTGTTTGCATGGGTCTTGCCTTACGTATCTCAATTTCTTAGTTGGGTTCCACTTAAGATGGTGAATTCGACCTTTATGATTGGGCTATAACTTTCTGGGCCATCTGGTTGGGTTTGAGAGGTAGTTTCAACCCAATATCTAATCCACTTCATTTAAGAGTAATACTAAAGATCCAAAAAATTCTATTAAAAATTTTACCAAATATCTCATATGGTATGGGACTCGACATTTGGTAAAACTTTTGATAAAATTTTTGAAGCCTCCACCATTTTTGTTCGTTTAATCTTATATCCCCTTCATTTAGCACTGTTATTATTTTACAATTTTGAATCTTGCTTTCAAGAGAATGTGTTGGTCACATCTATGTATATGTTCCCCCCCCCCCCAAAAAAAAAAAAATTTTTTTTTGATTCTTATGCTAAAAAAATCAATTAGTGTGTTTGATTATAACTTTTTGAATTAAGTTTTTTAAAAATTGAATTAAAGATTTTTTATTATTATTTTTTTTAGTGAATATTTTTTAAAATTTAAGCATTTATTTTTTTACATTTTTAGATGCACCTTACTTAAATGTATCTAAAAAGTAAAATATTTGTGAAAAAATATTTTAAAAAATTAATAAATACACAAAAATAAGAAAAATATACTGAATTTATTTATTTATTTTTTTGGGAATTAGTGAATTTTTTAAAGTTTTTTTTCACAAAAATTATATTTTTAAGTGTATTTATGTTAGATGTGTTTAAATTTTTTTAAATTACTTAAAATATTAAAAAAATTTAATAAAAATAAAAAATACAAAAACAAGAAAATTAAATTTTTTGAAAACTATTTTCAAAAATTAAAATCAGACAAAGTGAATAATAATTATTATTAATTTTTTATAAATCAAACAGAGTGAATGGAACTAAGAAAGTGCATAGAAATTTGAACGATACAATGCAATTCATTATCATGTTAGAGCATCTCCAATGGAGCTCGCAAAAAATTTGCCAAAGCTATAATATAATAATAATGATAAAAAGTGGGTCTCCAATGTCTTGCTATTTTATTTGCCAAAGATGTCATATGCCATATTTGTTCTCAAATTTGACAAGTAAAATAACAATTGTCAAACATGCCGCATCAGCAAATATGAACATATTTGTGGCTCCAAATTCAGTTGAAAAAACAGAATTGAAATAGTAGAAAACCAAGTAATTTTTTAAATTTAATTTTTCAAATTGAATAATATTTATTTATTTATTTCTAATTTTTCAAAATTTTTTTCATTTTTTATATTTGTCTAGTTGGGAATAATATAAATATATAATTTTTTTTACAAATAGTTAAAAAAAGGTCATAAAAGACAAAAAATAAACAAAAATAAAATCACAAAAACACTTATATCCAAACAATACCTACAAACTTGGAGGGAAAGTTGGTTAAGAATTGCCAAAATAGCAAGTGATTATTGGAGTACCATTGCTATAATTTGACAAAATAAAACTATTTATTGCTAAATTATAAAATAATAATGGTATTATAATAACAACCATTGGAGATGCTCTTACCAATGAAAGTGAAAAGTTTTGATGATTTAAACGAAGTTTTTTGTAAGTTTGGGCGGAAAAAAAGAGAGTACATATTTGAAAATATTAGCAACAGTTACATTTATAATAAATTGATGAATTATTTTCAGTTTTGACAGTTTCATTTGATCGGACTCTTTTTTAAATTTTACAGAAATATAAGCTGTAAATTGATTACTAGGAAAAGGGTTGTGTTTAAACACGACAATCAATGGCGTTAAGCAAGATACATACAGTGCATAACTATACAGTGCATAACTGCACATGCAGACGTCTTTTGGAAGAAGCTAAAAAAAATAATTTTTTTGATTTTTTAATTTTTTTAAAAAAAAAAAAAACATTTTTTAAGTTAAAAAAGTCATTAAAAAAATTAAAAAATCAAAAAATGAACTTCCCAAAACACCAAAGGTTTGGAAAGTTATTATTTTAGTAGATTATTTTAATAAATTAAAGTCTTTTTTGCCAAAAACTTCATAGACGACGTGTCGAATACAAAACGAAATATATACACAGTATAAAATAAAAAAAGACTGTTACGTTTCGCCCAATTTTTTGACTGTTTGTTTGCTTGTCTGGCTGCCTTTGCCTGCCTCCCATTTCATTTGGTTAGGGCGGGAAGTAGAATTCACCCAAATTGTAATTGTAAACCAAACCACACCCCCACAGAGACAGTCTACTACTATTTTCTCTCTCACCACTCTCTCTCTCTCTCTCTCTCTAGGGTTTTCACAAATTCGAATTCTTCTGTTTCAAATTCTAGGGCTTGTGTGGTCAGTCTGGAATCAAAGATGAGTCTTCGAAAGGGCTGCAAGGTGTGGGTCGAAGATAGAGACTTGGCTTGGGTTGCTGCCGAAGTCGTTGATTTTTTAGGCAAACAAGTTCAACTCCTCACTGCTTCGGGGAAGAAGGTGACTTCCTACCCTATATATATGATCTCCTATTCCTTTTTATTTATTTAAATTTTCATCTGTTTGTTTCCCGAGAAAACCAAGGAAAACAGCGAGGAGCAAAGTGTTTGAAAATGTGAATAAAACTTAAATTAACTAATTTATTTTATTTTGTATATATTTGTTTTGCTCGGTCTTTTTTTTTTGGAAGGAAACTGAACCAAACGAAATAGTATGACGTACGTTCTGGAATATGACAGTTTTTTTTTGATAATACTGTTTCTGTAGGTTTTGGCTTTTCCTGCCAAGTTGTTTCCGAGGGACGCAGATGCGGACCATGGTGGAGTCGATGATATGACGAAACTGACTTACCTGAATGAACCTGGAGTTCTCGACAACCTGGAGAGGAGATATGCTCTTAATGAAATATATGTAAGTGCATTCTCTACGTGAGCTGTTTTCCATTGCCCTGGAGCTGTTTTTTTTTTTTCTTTCTAAGATGATGCTTTAAACAATTCATATATACGAAAGAAAACAATATAAGTTGATTTTAACACATATAGCCATGTTTGTTTGGGCGTACATGTGCTTAGGATTGGACTAATAGTCCAACAAAATTATTAATCCGATGTTTGGTTAAAAAATTTAAGTACGGACTAACAATCCAGATATGTATCCCATATAAGATGGACTATTCAATCCCACATAGGGGGTGGGATATAAATTGGGATAGTAAGCGTAAGTCTGGACTAACTTATCAAATAACCATAATAGAGGTATTATGGTCAATATATTGGATGTCCTATATCCTGTCATATCCTATCCATTCCAATCCCCTTAAACAAACATCGGATTTGATAATATTTTGTTAATCCCTTCTTATAATCCTAACTCAATCCAAACATAGGATAAGATACACAATTTAAAGGGATTTTTAGTCTCAAGATTATTAGTCATTTGAATGCTAATCCAACCTAATCCAGTCGTCCAAGCAAACATGGCTATAGTTTTTAATCATGACAGACATGATTAGTCGTCTAATTGGGAAGATATTTGCCTTCATCGTACGAGATGTCAGTTTCAATCCTATTAACCATGAGATTCTTTAAAGATTAAGTGCTCTTAGAAGTTGTATTAAGACATTTCTAAACATGAAGAGGAGTTAAAAAGGGGATCAAAATCTATTGAACCCAACAATTACTTAGGCTTTTGCTTCTGTTCAATGCATAATGACTGAAGCTCCTCATGTTAAACATATTTTATTGTCTTGAAAGAATTATGCTTACTTGTTTTTAGTACAAGTAGCTACACGGCTCGCTATGACTTTTCAATACAATGCATATGTATCATGTTCGTGGATAATCTTCTGTATATTCTATATATTGCATAGAGTAACAATAACATGTTTGTCATTCTAAATTCTCAAATCAACAACATACCAATGACAACTACAATTTTATGACGATTTCAAGAATAAAATTTAAATTGGCATAAACGACAAAACCTATGCCCAACTCAAGCCTCAGTTCATATAAGTTCTCGTTGCCAATGTGCTACTGTGGTGTAGATGGTATGGAGGGGTTATTCTGCCAGTTGCTTCTTCTACTAGTTGAATAGCTTGATATACATTGTTGGGCCCATTTCCTAGCAGTTTAAGCTCTTGGGACAATTAGTGACTTAACACTACCACTGTGTGGTTCCTCTTCGAGCAGAGGGTGGTTACAACCTCTTGTCTTTTGTCTCAATTTTTCCATTGCTTCTGGCTGTCATCCTCTTCTTTTGGTCTAATTCTGCTTCACTACTCAATAGGTGGGTCTATATGGGTTACCTCCTTATTCTTTTTATCAATTGATTTGCCTTATGATAATTTCAAGTATAAAATTTAAGTTGGCATAAACACATGATTCGATCAAAAGAATTAGTAACAATCAAAATATATGGTCCACGACATTAAGGTGAAACACAGAATGGACTTCGGATTATGGAGTATAGTGACTTTGCTGCAACGAGAGATTTGCAAATGCTGAAGAAAGCATGAATTGGATCCTTGACTCCTTTTATAGCTGTCTTCACTTCCTCTACCAGATTGAAGATTGCCAACACTACGGTCTTGCTTGTCTTTCCTACTCATAACAGTAAGGGTAAAAGAATTATAAAAAATATATAAATTTAAAAATGGAAGTCCAACTCGCAAACATAACATCTTAAAAACCAGGACTAGTCGGGTTAAAGGAATTTTTATAGGATCTATCAGATCATCTAATGGGACTTAACACCAATTACTTTTCCATATATTTTTCATTTTAATTATGTTACCAAAGTCCACCTGGTAGTTTCAACCAGGCGAGCACTTTGATACAGTCATACTCACTGTAGTAAATGTATATTCCCTCAGTACCACTAGTGTAAAGAAGTGGCATCTCCTTAATTTAACTATGGGATTCCTGCAACATTTGGTTTATAATTTTTTACTGTTCTATGTGCCTTTAACCTGGCATTTACATGAGTTTGTTCGTTTTATGTCTTGAATAGACATACACAGGAAGTATCTTGATTGCTGTTAATCCTTTCACGAAGCTTCCTCATCTTTATAACGTGCATATGATGGAGCAGTATAAGGGAGCTCCTTTTGGCGAGCTAAGCCCCCATGTTTTTGCTGTGGCTGACGCATCTTACAGGTTTGTGAACTTTCCTTGGTTCTATTGATCGTGAGTGGTATACATTTCAGTAAGTGGTTTAGTTGGTTCTTTTATCCAGGGCAATGATAAACGAGGCTAGAAGCCAATCTATATTGGTTAGTGGAGAAAGTGGGGCTGGAAAAACTGAGACAACAAAGTTAATTATGCAGTATCTTACTTATGTTGGTGGCCGTGCTGCTGGTGACGATAGAACAGTTGAACAACAAGTCCTCGAAGTAAGATTACACTTAAGTTGATCAGATACATATGTACAGACATAATAGTTATGTACAGCCATATTTATTTGAATTTGAATAAAATACAGGTAACTGCCTGATATTTTTGTCTGTAAGTGAAGTAAGTTAAAAAACAGGTTTCCTTTATATTGTTGGGGAAATTGCAAGATAGTGGGAAGTAGTTAAATTATTTACCAAAAGATGGGGGGTGCAACTTTTGTTGTGGTTTTTTTTGCACAGAAAAAGTTGCACTCGCCATGTGTTTGTAGTTATTTTTGATCTTCTACACTGATTTGTAATTTCCCCTATATTGTTCATCTCCTATTTCTCTACTAAGAAGATTTGTCACAGAAAGATTTCTTTCGACTTTAGTTTCATGTCTAACTTCTTAATTATGGACATTTGTTGTAAATATTATTATTCTTGCCCTTTTTTTTCCATTCTTTTCTGTCTTAAATCTTGACCAACCAACATTCAACGATTACGTTACTAATATTTGTTTCTAATTGATTCAGTCAAATCCGCTTTTGGAGGCATTTGGTAATGCAAGAACTGTTAGAAATGACAACTCAAGGTGGGTTAAAGTTTTTTTTTTATATAGTTCAATTTTTTGTTTCTTGCAGCTTTAATCTGATAATCTAATGCTAGTTTTACTCTTCTCATAGAAGCTTAGCAATAAGCTTCATATTTTTGTAAAATGCCCTTCTCTTTGACCGTCTTAAGATCATATGCTTTCAAGCACGGACACCTCTTTGGAGGTCACGTACTTGTGTCCGACACATGTCATACACGGACATGCTTGGACACGCTCCGGACATGTGTCAGACGCGTTGGCATACTTTGGGGACACTTTGAGGTGGCCATGCTGCGATACGTTGGGACCCATTTTTTAAATTTTATATTTATTTTTTTCACTAGAATAGCATACTAGAATTTGATAAGAATAAATATTTAACATAGAATAAATATATAATATTAAAAAATATTACATATAATAATTATATAAAATTATATGCTTCGCAAGTGTCCTTGACATATCATGTCTTACATTTTTTCCATGTTCGTGCTTCTTAGATCACATGTATGTATACTATTTATTTTTATCCACTCCATTGCTTTTCAGTCTCTCCTTAAATTCAGTCTATTGCGTCCCAATGGAGATGTCTTATTGTATTTGTTTAATTTAATTTTTTTTTGTGGTGTTTTTTTGGGTTACTTTTAAGTGTACTGTTGAAGTTTCAATATTAAGTAGACTCCATTTACACCTGTAGTTGGGCATCTAGATCCCATACCTGCCTTGTCATCAATTTGTATCAACACTTCAACCCAAAATAAAAAAGGAAAAAAAAAGTCATTCCTTAAAGATTCTCTCTCTCTCTCTCTCTCACACACACACACACCCACACACACACATGCATGCATGCACGAGCTCGCACACAGAGCCTAATTGAACCTCACTGTCACCCATCTAGAATGACCACCTTCACTTCCTACCAGAATCACTACTTGTCGCTAGCAGCATTTCTGCCTTCACTTAATCAAGTTGTATCATTTTGTGATTTTGATGCATCTATCTCCTACACCGACATGTGTTGTGGGCACATGGGCAATGATGCGCGACTAACACGTTGGCATAAGTCCGACACGTGTTAGGCTCTAAGGGACACATATACTGCCTTTGTAACCAGTGATACTAAAAAACTTTTAGGCTTTGCAAAATGTCAAGTTTGCTTTGGTGTCACGGAGTTCACCATGAGGCTCTTTACTGTAGTAGTTCACTGCGGGTCCTGTTGCTGTGATAGTGATTCTGTTCGCCTTCTTAACAATGGCAGTCTAGCCATCAATGCACTACTCAAGTGCTTAAGCCAAGTGGCAGGACTTGGGGCACGCTGATGAGTTTGACATGCACCATGCCACCATGGGACCTGGAGTTATAGTGGCTTGGAGGCTAGAGGCAAAAGTTTCACCTGGGGTGATACTCTGTATATATTGCTGTCTTAGGCCAAATCTTAACAACCTTCCTAACAATGGTTGTCTTGCATTTAAAGTTACTTGTACGTCATCTACTTGAGAGGTCATCCTTGAGCCCTAAGCTCCGCACGTGAAATCTTGTACTCCGCTTCCTCTCTCTCTTAGTCTGACTGCTTCACCTCTCTTGTTGCTGCCCTCTTGGTCCTTGGTGTTTGGCATGTCTTACTAAATGAGTTTTAAAAAAAAAAGATTACAGGATGCTAAGAATTTGGTATTTTGTTTTCTCAATAAACACAGCCCAAGGAACTCTTTGTATATATAGATATTTTAAAAGATACAACTGTACAAATGAACAGAATACTGGCAAGATGACAGAAATTGCTATTACATAATTAGGGGGATATGCTAGTAGAAATACTCTTTATATGGAACCTTTCATAGTCTTGCATTTTGCAAAAGGATGAATGAACATAACAGATTTAGTGGAGTTTTTCTGTGGCATGTGAATCTCAAGGATTTGTATCTTTTACAAACCCCCACAAGCAAAGCGTGGAAGTGATCGACAAGACGACACATTGAGCTTGGAACTGAGAAAGGAGAAGTGAGACTTCAACAAAGTTTTAGTAAATAACTTAGCAATTTGAAGTTTGGAAGTCACAAATTGAAATCTTAATAAACCAGCAACTGCTTTTTTGCGGATGGAGTGATAATGAAGAGCTATGTGTTTGGTGCGGGCATGGAAAATTGGATTTGCTGACGTGAAGATGGCACTTCAGTTATCACGTAATGTAGTTGTAGGATTGTGTAAAGGGTTGAGAACATTTAGGAGGAGGTAACTAAGTCAAGTAACTTCAGCAGCGGTAAGAGCTAAGGATCAATATTTTGATTTAGTACTGGAGCAAGTAACAATGGGTACCACGAAATAATCAGTTCAGGCTCATATGTACCGCAAGTGGTTTTCTATGCAAGCCAGTATACTAGGTGTAATTGACTCAGTGGCTCCAAAATCCAATTCGCTACAACTAGGCTTGTATTTAAAACCATGACAGTGCTCTCTAGGCGAAAAACGTTAGTATCTTTATTTTGCCTATGCCTTGTTGCAATTGCATTTATGTTCCCCTGCATAAATGAATAAATTTGGTTAACTTATGCAGTTTGGTGATATTATGTTGATTTACTTAACAGGGTTGGCACTTGACATCTTGCCTTTAAAAGAGAATCATTCTTGCTTAGTTTTTAACTTCTTAGTTTGCTCTTGTAGTCGATTTGGCAAGTTTGTTGAGATCCAGTTTGATGCAAATGGTAGAATATCTGGTGCTGCAATTAGAACTTATCTGCTGGAACGATCCCGTGTAGTTCAGATAACAGATCCTGAGAGGAATTATCACTGTTTTTATCAACTGTGTGCATCTGGAAGGGTAATCTCTTCGCCCTTTTGCGCTCTCATTTCATTTATGTTTATTTATGTATATTAACTGAATAGAACTATTCATCATGATGCTCGAATGATTATATGTTCTTGTCCTAATTTGAAGATGAGAAATCCTTGTATTGTGATGATTGATGTATATACTTATATATATGTATGGTTAAATTACAGTTTACCCTGTTTGTTTTTGGGCAAAAAACACGGTGCCCCTTGAACTTTGATTTGTGACAATGAACTCCCCTGCGGTTAATACCAAAATGTAAAAATGGATTGGGTGGTTCTATTCTTATACCATAGAAAATCGCAGTACACACTGAACAAAAGTCAAATGTTCGGACATAAACTTTTGAACAAAAATGAATTGTTCATATATATATTCTGTTCAATAGTTTATATCTAAATAACTATTTTTGATTTGGTAGTTTTTGTCCGTTCATTTGACTTTTATTTGGAAGTTTATATCTGAACGGCATAAATAGTGTGTACTGAGCTTTTTTGTGGTGTGGGAATAGAATTTCTCAAATGGATGGCTGCAATGAAGAAATTAAAAAGACAAAAATAACCTTCCTTTTCTTCTATTTTTGCTTCTCTCTTCTATTGTTCAGTTCTTTCTTCTTCTCTCTTTATTTGTTATCTATGTAGCACGGACACGGACACGGACACGGGACACGACACGGACACGTAAAAATGCAAATTTTTAAAAAATAGGGGACACGACACGCTGGGGACACGTTTAATATATATAATTTTTTATATATATTATATGTAAAATTAAAAAATATACTATATTTATTTATTTTTATTTATTTATTATATGTAAAATTAAAAAATAAATATATTATTTGTATTTATTTATATTATTTATTAACAAAAAAAAAAAGGTATAAAAAAGAAAAAAGAAAAAAGAAAAAAAGAATAAAAGAGGGAGTGACGGTAATAAAGGAAGAGGGGAGAAAAAGTGAAGAGAGTCGAACAAAAAGAATGGGAGAGAGGAAGAGGCGAGAACAGAGAGCAAGGAGATGGGAGACGAGAGGAAGAGGACTCGATCAGAGATGACGATCAGAGAGTGAGAGGCAAGAACAGAGAGAGAGGAGATGAAGACGATGAGAGATGAACAGAGAGAGAGAGGAGACGAACAGAGACGCGAAAGAAATACCTCGATCAGAGACGAAGAGGCCTCGATCTAGGCTTCAACAGGTTCTTCCTCTTTCTCTCTCTCTCTCTCTCTCTCTATCTTCAATGGGTTAGGGTTTCTCTGTCTCCTGGTTAGGGTTTATTTCTGTTTCCAACGTGTGCACGACTTGTCAAGCGTGTCTGAAAGAGTGTCTGCCTGCAAAAATTCAAAAAAAAAACAGGGACACGTTAGGTCGAGTGTCGGACACGTGTCTACCGCGTGTCCGACGCGTGTCCGTGTCCGATACGTGTCCGACACCCATACGCTGCCTCCAGAGACGTGTCCGTGCTTCATAGTTTGTTATTGTTGTTACACCGTCTTGGGTAGAACTCAACATCAAAAGCTAGCTGTTAAGGTGAGGGTACCCTCATGGTTATATACTTCACATTACTTCTGTACTCAGGGCAATGTGGGACTTACGGCGCTTCACATTGATATGCTTTTTTTTTTTTTTTTGTCCCTTTTCTTTTCTTTCTTGGTTCTATGAATCCTTGTTTCTGCTAGAAACTAAGTAGCTTATAATGAAAATATTTGTGAAATGCGTTCATGTGTTTATGTTGATTTTGTGTATGTCCACATGATGCAAGCTTTAATTTTTGTTTTTTCGTTTGAACTTTTGAAAGTGCTTTTCTTCTATCTTGGAACTTACATAGAAAAGATTAAGCTTTGGCTTTAAGGAATGTAGAGCCAACTGTGGGTTGTAATGTTCTGTTTAGGTGAGATATATTTGTGTAAATCATAATTTAAGCTTCTTACAGGACACATTGAACTGTTGCCTCTGTCTTCATGTGTATAGGATGCAGAAAAGTACAAGCTAGGCCACCCCAGCCACTTCTACTACTTAAATCAAAGTATGACTTATGAGTTGGATGGAGTGAACAGTGCAGAGGAGTATATGAAGACAAGGAGGGCGATGGACATTGTTGGCATTAGTCAGGAAGAACAGGTTTTTAAAATATTTCTTAGCATGGGCACATTGCAATCTTGCCCTTTTCAGTTCTACCCTTGTGTTTAGGATGTTCGCTTTGTTGTCTTTTACATCTGTTCTCATTATGTCAGGAAGCCATATTCCGGACCTTGGCTGCCATTCTACATGTGGGAAACATTGAATTTTCTCCTGGAAAAGAGCATGACTCATCAGTTGTAAAGGACCAGAAATCTAGTTTTCATGTGCAGATGGCTGCCAATCTTTTTATGTAGGTGATACCATGTGAGAGCTTGAAAATGATTTCTTTATCAACTTGACTAATCTAAATTATAAACTTTGAAAGTCCGTTGATTTCTTTTTCAGTTCTGAAATTAACACTCTGAGGTCTTTGCAACTTTCACGCCTTTTCTTTTGTAATTTTTCTAGGGATTGTTTGATTTAATGGATTTAGATTTTACTCTTCGTCACAGAACTAGTGGGCATGATACAACTTTGTATAGAAAATGTGACTCTCTAAGTCACTATTGCTATTATTGTGCATGTCTTGATAAAAGTGCTAAAATCAATTCCTTACTACTGTGATGGTGTGTAAGAAAATTGTCCCAGACATGCTTGATAATGCACCGCAGTGGTGGTGCTGGTTGATTCTTTTTGAAGGCACACTAAGGGCTTGTTTGAGATCCACACTCAAAACTAATCCCCCGGGGGGGTGGCGGTGTTTCTTGGCCAAAAAGCCCAATTTATTAACAGCTCTAATCTCATTTAAGGCAAGGTTTTTTTTATCTATATACATTTGAAAACAGTAAAAGTTTTACATAAAGCATCTAAGAATTGCCCCAATCAAGTTAGATTCCAACATAACGGGTATGTCCTTATTAAGTAAGAACCTGGATATTAGCTGTTTTAAGTACTTAACTTCGAGTGAAAATATTTAAATAGGAAACTTTGATGACTTAGCAACTCTTTCATAATAGAATATTTAAAAACATTTTAACTTTTAATTAATAGAGCATTTTAGCATTCTAGAAAGACTAGAATGACGTAATTAGTTGTAACAATAAATAAGAAATAACTGAATCCATAATCAATCAAATCAAAGTTTCTAAGTACGTACAGTTCCTAAACAAGTCCTATGCTTAAAACTATCGAGTCATCGACATTTAATTGATGTGGATTTATTTTTCTTCTCCTGTTATGTGCATAAAGTGTTAAAAAGTGTTAATGCATCAGGTGTTAAGAGTTGTTACATCTTAAATTATGTTGGTCTAATGTACTCTTCTTGTATTTTGTGGAGCCTTGGATGCTTGAATAAGAAATGCATCATTTAATTGGGACTTGGAGTATCAAAATGAATGTATAGCTTTCAATCGGATGTAAGTTAATTGAACCCGACTTAGTTAGCTGTTGAGCTTTTATAGTTTGGTTTTTTTGTTGATGATGCAACTTCCCGTGTTGTTGTCTTTTGATAATCTCAGTTGACTGAATTGCATTTATCACTGTATCTTTAACTATATCTTTGATAATCTAATTGACTATTCTTGTATTTACGGAGCCTTGGGTGCTTGAATAAATGCTTCATTTACTTGGGATTTGTAGTATAAAAAAGAATGTATCAATATTAGTGTGATGCGAACTAATTGAGCCTGAGCCTGACTGACCTAGCTGCTGAGCATTTTGTGTTTGTTTCTTTGTTGATGATGCAATCTTTGCTTTTCCATTTATTGGAGGTTGTTGGCTCATGACAAACCCAGTTGACTAGATTGCATTTTTGCTTAGGTGTGATGTAAATCTATTGCTGTCTACTCTGTGCACACGTTCAATTCAAACTCGTGAAGGGATTATTGTTAAAGCTTTGGATTGTAATGCTGCTGTTGCAAGTCGGGATGCTTTGGCAAAGACTATTTATGCTAGGCTGTTTGATTGGTATGCTTGTTATTAATGTGTTGTCAGTAGCTTTTTATTTTTCTTGATTCGAAAATTCGCTGTGGTTGCTTGATGAGTATGCTTGTGTGGCTTCTACATTTGTTTCTTTTAGGCTTGTTGAGAAGATTAATAGGTCTGTTGGGCAAGACAAGGATTCTCAGATACAAATTGGTGTCCTTGACATATATGGATTTGAATGCTTTAAAAACAACAGGTGAATTTTTTTTCTCATAAATGTTTTTGAAATTACTTCTACTCACTTTTTTTCATTTTTTATGCAGTTCAGCAATTAATTTTTGAATGTTGTCTGTTTTTTGTTATTGTATTTGGGAGGAAACATTCAACTCCTTCAGTGAAGAGAAAAGAGGAACAAAGAGAGATGAAGTTCATTAGGATTTAGGAAATATGAAGGTCATTGGGAAATAAGATTTGATGACAGAAGAAATATGAGGGGAAAATAAAAATAACTCGAAATAAACCCACCCATGTCCTGGGAAAAAACTCTAATGGGTTAAAAGTGTTCTATAATTGGTTGCAACACAATTTTGCCCTTAAAAAGTCTCCACAGCTGCAATTGTGAATAATCCAATCTGGCAGCTCAACTACTGGCTCAGAAGAATTCCCTACAATCAAGATTTTTTGAAAAACCCAAATCGAGAAGAGAATCACTGTTTTATTGGAAACTAATTTAACGTTAATATTTGTTAAATCTTTAGATTCTTTTGGTGTTTTGCATATGCTTAGCATTTATCTATACTCTCTTACCAATGCAGTATGAACTAAATATATATGTTTTTCATGAACATGTACATTTACTTAAGTTTGTTTTGAAATAAATTTTATTCACATATTTGTTGCGACAACCTTTGATTGTCAATTATTTAGCTCTCATCACTTTTTATTTACTTATTGTTAATAATTTATTTCAAATTTATTAAGGTGGTTCCATTACTTTATTATCCAAGTTTTCTCCATGGAAACCATTGAGAATTTTCTTGACTCTAGTATTTGATTCAGTTGTTGGCCATATATCTTGTCCTAATTGATTGGTTGCCATATTTATTCTACAGTTTTGAACAATTTTGCATTAACTTTGCAAATGAAAAGCTTCAACAACATTTCAATGAGGTGGGCAATGATGTTTCATGAAGGTTTATAGATTTTAAGCTGTGATATGTTGACTTAGGGTCTCTTTGGTATAATTTTCATTTGTGATGTTTTTGTTTTCTGGTTTAAAAAATAATGAGAAGTTCAAATACACTCATTACTTTCATTCTTTTGTGCGAAAACATTTTTTGACATTCAAGAAAAAATTTAAAACTATTTCTTAAATAATGTGTTGCTTTCGAAAAACTTTCTTGAAAAAGTTTTTGAAATAGTTTTCCAAACAGGTTTTCTGTATCAGTTTATCACCCCCCCCCCCCCCCCCCTCTTCTGTTTCTGAGAGTATAATGTACTTTTTGAAAATGATACCAAACATTCCCTTAATTTTTTGACATTTGTTGCTGTGACATTTTATGTTTTGTGCTTTTTTCAGCATGTATTTAAGATGGAGCAGGAGGAGTATCAGAAAGAAGAAATTAATTGGAGCTATATTGAATTTATAGACAATCAAGATGTTCTCGATCTGATTGAGAAGGTTTTCCCTCATTTCATTTGTCAAATTCTTCTATTTTTCGGACCTTTTAATGTATGAAATTTATAAATGTGTCACTGCTATAAAATATAAGAGGACATTCAAATTTAATGATATGCATTTGCATTCAGCTTACTCTTAATATGGTGTTTCATTGTTAGAGAAGCTTGCTAGTATTGAGGGATTTTGTCTTTATGTTTGTGGTAAATTCGACATGGCTTGTTTAACATGCCAATACCATGTATGAAACTTCATTGCAACTCTTGCAATTTCGAAGTTGTGATGACTGCTTGCAATTTTTCTGGGCATGTTATTATGTCTCTCTCAAATGGTAGGTGTTGCAACAAAGAAAATGAGGAAGAAAACAACAACTAGACAGCTGAGAATTGAGAAAAAATAGTAAATTAATACACCAAATCTATAACAGTAGGAATTTTGAAGGCTAAACCTTAGAGATTAATTGTCCTTCAGTATTCTTTGACAAGCAACTGTCCAAAACTGAATCTAAACCATAACTCATCACCCTAATATTTTCCATTCAAAACCGTTATTAAACTTGGTGAAAATTCCTTTCCCAGGGCAACATATCATTAAGGCAGTCACCTATGTATTTCCATTAGAAGTGTCGTTGTTTTTGGGGAGCTAAAATGCAGTAGGGTGTTAATTAAGCCTAATACGTGTTTATTAATATACAAATACAATATTATATATCACATAATACATAGCAAATTTTATCGTTTGCACAGGTTTTGCAAATTATGAGCAAGTTGAGCTGCATTAGACAATTAAGGTGTAGCAATGACACTGCTCTCCATTCTTTCTTGAACATGGTTTCATCCACTTCAATAGATGTTGTCCTCTTGGTGAATACTAGATTAGAAGCAATGTGAATTGTACCTTGATTATCACAATACATAGTTATAGGCAACTATACATTAATCTCTGTTCCTTCAAGAAATTGTTTCACCTATATAAAGATCAAATGAAGCATGAGCCAGAGCTCTATACTCAGCTTCAACACTAGACCTAGCAGTGACAATGGGCTTCTTAATCTTCCAAGTGATTAGGCTCCATTGGTGGATGTCTTGCCCAATCTGAATCTGTAAAGGCTCAACATGTAAATGACCATTAGCTCTATACAGAAGCTCATGATCTGGATGAGTTCTAACTAACCAATGATAATCGTCAGTTTAGACAGCAACTCCCCTTGATCAAAATAAAGTTTGATATTAGAATCCATGTGTCTCCATAGATTGACCTTAACAAACTTGTTTCTCTAGAATAGTTAACTCAAGGTAGGACCAATGACAAGGTGATTTTCCAAAAAGAAGAGGTATCAGATCCCAGGTGCCTTTATAATGGAGTGCCTAATGATCCTAATTCTCCTCCATGGCTTGCCTCCAACCAGGATAGTGAAAACCTCATGAACAAACTTAGGAAGGTGGACAAAAAAACAAACTTAGGAAACCAAACCAAGCCAAGCCTTAATTCCCATCAAATGGGGTCGGTTACATGAATCCTTCTTTTCCATGCGGCTCTATCAAAGGTCATTTCGTTAGTCAAATTAAGGGGGGGGGGGGAACACTTAGGAATGTCGACAAAAAAAACAAACAAAATTGACGAGAACAAAGAGATGGAGACAAACGAATGAATGATCATTGGATACAAACTATGTAATATGATGAGCAGTACAAGTGCTTTACTTTTGTGCGGTGCAATTGGAAGAGCATTAGGACCATTAGAAGTTGCAAATATGGACCGAAAAAAAGGATTAGGATTCCGCAAAGGATCTCACAATGTGGAAAAGTCTCATTGGTAGGCAATTTAGGTGCATGTAAAGATGGCAATCGGTGAACATACTTCTGCAATGCTTTCTGCATAGGAAAAGGAGGTGGAACTAGGTGAGGAAGACAAAGAGAGGTGTCACGATCCCATCTTACCCCAAATGAAAAAGAGTTGTGATAAGCCAGTAGTCCTAGATTACCAGGGGCATAAGGAGTACATAACATTGTGGCTGTTTGGGAAGTGGGTTTTTATGTAGGTTTTTTTAGTTGTAGGATATTATTAGATAAAATTTTTTTGGTATTTGGGAAGATAGTTGGGTTTTTTTGTGGTTGGATGTGATGTTTGTGAGAGAAAAAGTGAAATGATTATGGGGTTGGATGTGATATTTTGTTTAGATTTGTTTTTTTTTGATTTTGTAAAAACTGTCTTTTTAGTGGAAAAAATAAAAAAAAAAACCTAAATTTTTTTTTCCCAAACACCGCCATTACATGAGAATACACTCTTTCCAAAGTTGAATATTCACAAGCTACAAAACACCCAAAACATGACTTCCATTCTATTTCAGATATGTACAAATCCTTATACGAAAACAAAGGCTCTGTTTGGTTTAGATTTCAAAACATAGTTCCATCACTGATTTGAGTGTGGTATTTGGTTGCAGCTTTCAAATCATAATTCTACATCCATTTCTCAAAGCTCATAACCAAACACACAACTCAAAACTCTTTTCAAAACTAAAAAAAAACTTAATTTTTATTTTAAGTATTTTTTATTTTTTTTATTTTAAATATTTTATTTTATTTTATAGGAATATTTTTAATATTTTAATTTTCATAAAAATATTTTGATATTTTGATATTTTAATTGTAAATATTTTGATTTTCGGAATATTTTTAATATTCTTAATATTTTTTTTCGGAATAGTTTTAATATTTTATTTTCTAAATATTTTTAATATTTTAATTTTCTAAATAATTTTAAAATATTTTTAATGTTTATACATGCATAAAAAATGAATTGATAGAAAAATTAATTAACATAAAATAATTGACATAGAAGTTTTTTGAAAAAAAAATTATTCAAAAAAATTACTTAAAAACAATTAATTGAAAAAAAAAATCATTTTTTTATTTGAGTATTTTAAAAATAATTTGATTATGACTGTTGATCAAAAATACGGATATCAAGTTATGAGTTGTGTGTTTGATTATCAATTATACGTTGAATTAAGTTTTGAAAACTATTTTAAAAACTCATCATCAAACAAATTTTTTTATTTCACATGTCACATCAAACTTTCAAAACTTAATTCCACACACAATTCAAAACACAATTCAACACTCTATTCAAAAATCATAACCAAACAAATTTTCTACACTCAAATTATAATTTCAAAACTCACAAACTCAAAATACAACTCATACTCTCAAATCATATTTACAAAATTATACCAAACGCAACCAAAGTTTTTTCAAACTTGCTTTTTATTACCTCCATACATATAGGGGAAAGTGTAGAAAATAATTAATGTATAGAGAAATACAGAAAGAGAATTGTATGTTTATTGATTGATATTATGTTCTTACAAGAGCTCTCTTTTATAGAGAGAAATGGGATACAATGGAGCCATAATGGAGTACTATACCATAATGGATCACTAACTATATCACTAACTATATGGGGCACTAACTATAGCACTAACTAATGGAGCACTAACTAATGTGGAGTAGGTGGAGTATTTGTAGGTGGAGTAGGTAGAAATTGTAGGTGGAGTAGGTAGAAATTGTTACATAGAAATTGTTACATTCAACAGCCCCCCTCAAACTCAAGGGGGTTAGGAACTAACCAACTTGAGTTTGGAGAGAGTAACAAAACAGGAAAAATAATCTGACAAATAAAATAAAAGTGGATAGGAGACACTGTATGGTCGTGTCAGACCGTTGTAGAAGACACTATATGGCTGTGTCGGAACAGTTTACCGAGTCTTGTCGGACCCATATAGGAGCTAACCGGAATCAATGTCGGGACAGTTTACAGAGTCTTGTCGGACCCATATAGAAGCTAACCGGAATCAAAGTCGGGACAGTTTACAGAGTCTTATCGGACCCATATAGGAGCTAACCGGAATCAAAGTCGGGACAGTTTACCGAGTCTTGTCGGACCCTCATAGAAGTCGCATCCTCAAAAGGCGTGCCCAATCTTATCAAAAGGCGTGCCATCAAAAGACGTGCCCGACAGCCATCAAAAGTCGAGCCATCAAAAGGCGCGCTGATTTGTCGTCTGGCGTTGAGAGGCGCGTAAGGAGCGTGTCTGCCTTGCCTATTTAAACCAAGGCGAGGCTGCCGCTGATGCAGAACAAACCAGTTGAAAAAACTCTTCGTTCTCTCTGTAACACTTCTGAGAGAGCTACTCTGTAACACGCTGTTGCTCGGAAAATGGCTTCTTCTTCCAGCCCCGTTACCCAGAACATAGCCTCTTCGTCCCGTGGTCTTACCCTCTTTCCCGACCTCAACGAGGCCACAACACAGAATATGGCCCTTGAACCTCAACCAAGCGCCCCTGGTTTTGCGCCGTTGAACTTTCCGATGCTGTCTGTGGAGCAAAGAATGGCTGCACAATCGGATATTGAGGCGAATTATTACACACTGAAGTCATGTGTTGAGACCATGACTGCGGTCTCAAACCTGTCGCACCGGCTTTAGAGTAGGACAAATGAGGTGCAGCAGTTAAACGCCCAACTGGCTCTGCTCCAGGGCATGTATAAGGATGCCCGAGCAGAGATATGTGGCTGAAGGCAGAAAACAAGGAACTGAAGCGGAAGGCCACCGTGATGCTCAGATTTGGAGGTCCGCCATATGTGACAGTGGAGGAGGAGCACACGGGAAGTGAACGTGCTCGGCGGCGTGGGAAACACGGAGGCAGCACCGGCAAGGGACGCCCAAGACAAAGGCAAGAAGAAGAGAACAGCTTAAGGCGAAGAAGTGAGGCCGGTTGTTTGTGTTTTTTTTTTTTTTTTTTTTTTTTTTTTTTTTTTTTTTGTAAATGGTGATCGGGTGTGATCCCTATCATGAATAAAATGAGTTTTGTTGTTTGTGCAAATCGTATGACACGAAGGTACGAGACTGAACCGAAAAATCAGTTGGAATGAATGGAAGCCTCGTTGGTTTTTTTTTTTTTTTTTTTTTTAATGGAAAAAGAAAGATAAAATAAAATAAAGAAAGTGGAGATTTGAGGGAGTCGGTGAGTGAGGTGCAAAAGGTGAAGATTGAAGGTTTTAAAAATAAAAATGGGTATTGAGTGTGTGCAAAAGTGGTGGAGATGAGTTAAAAAGTGGACATAGTGGTGGCTGTCCTTGAGTAGAGAGAGAGAGAGAGAGACCGCACTAACATTGAGGATCAGAGTGGGGTTTTCTGAACCTGTGGAGAGGTTGTGGAGGGCTTCACCGAATTTACTCTTGGTGAGATATCAACATCCATGTGCTCAGGGCTGTTCACTGCACTCACAACAGTGCTTAACCTGTGTGTCTGTAGCGGTTTTATATTCTCCAAAGATTTTAGGGAGAGAGTGAGGAGATGAGAGGAGAAAGAGACCGATCTGAAGCTATGTGAATCTGAAGAACAATGAAATCCCAAAAATTGATTCCTCAAAGCAATGCTTGAAGAGCCCTGTAAGGAAGAACCTGCCATTAGGAGATTCGTATGCAGGTGTCATCCCCAAATGCATCACCCGGACGAGAGCGACCTGAGCCTTTGCCAGCAAATAGCGGCATAAGGACTCTGAATCTTCAATCATACCAAAGATTTCAGCCTCTGATTCATAGTATGAGCTGAAATCGAGGAAGAGATAGAAAGCTCCCTGGGGCTCCGATATTTTAACACCTTTCAATTCCCCAAAACTCTTAACCAAATAATCTCGGCGCTCCTGAAATGTTTTAACCATAGGAGAAACGGCTTCCCCACCAGCATAGCCCAATTCTAAAGCAGCAACACCTGCCTTTTTAGATATACTACTGGCACCTGAAGTGGATTGGCTTTGAATCTTTCCACATGCTGCAACAAAGTGTTTAGGACCAGCAAGATATCCAAGTCTCCAACCAGTCATTGCAAAGGCCTTAGAAAACCCGTTGACAGTCAGTGTCCTCTTCCACATCCCTGGCAAAGATGCAAAGCTTGTGTGCGTTGCTGGTGCATAAATAATGTGTTCATATATTTCATCAGACAGCACCAGAAGCCGGGATGCCTTGCCACAATCTGAGCGATCTCTTCAAGCAACTTCCTTGGGTAAACAGATCCTGTTGGTTTAGATGGGGAACAAAGAATCAACAGTCTCGACTTCTCACTGAGTTTGGATTCAAGATGCTTTGGATCTAAGAGAAAATTTTCGGAGATGTGGGTAGGAAGAATCACAGGGGTCGCATCAGCCAACCTTGTCATTTCTGGGTAACTCACCCAAAATGGAGTGGAATTATAACCTCATCTCCAGGAGAACAAACAGCGAGCACGGCTTGAAGGATGCTCTGCTTTGCTCCATTGCTCACCAAATCTGATCAGGTGTATAAGTGATTCCATTCTCCTCCTTCAACTTGTGACAAATTGCTGAGCGGAGTTCTAGGTTCCTGCATTTGGCGTGTACCTCGTGTAACCTTCACGAATTGTATTAATCCAGCCTCTGCTATTACAGGTGGGTATCAAAGTCGGGTTCTCCAGCTGCTAACTTCATAGATTGAAGGTATGTGTATTGATAGAGATTACAGCGGAATAGGTTGAGGTCCGGCGGACGGCCAAGGCAAGGTTGCCGCCCGCCGGTAAAGTCCAAATAGCTCCGACCTTAGCTCTGATACCATGTAGAAAATAATTAATGTATAGAGAAATACAGAAAGAGAATTGTATGTTTATTGATTGATATTATGTTCTTACAAGAGCTCTCTTTTATAGAGAGAAATGGGATACAATGGAGCCATAATGGAACACTATACCATAATGGATCACTAACTATATCACTAACTATATGGGGCACTAACTATAGCACTAACTAATGGAGCACTAACTAATGTGGAGTAGGTGGAGTATTTGTAGGTGGAGTAGGTAGAAATTGTAGGTGGAGTAGGTAGAAATTGTTACATAGAAATTGTTACATTCAACAGAAAGCTTAATGAACAGTATTAAAACAAAGTGGTAAGGTGAATGAATATCAACAATTTTCAGAATAATAGCATATCTAAACAAAAAGCTTTAACCTGCTTAAATCATATTGTAGTAATGGACTTTAGGTTTCCAATAACAAGATAGTGAACATCCATTGAAACAGTTGGAATGTAAAATGAAAGAATTTAGGGATGGGATTTAGGAAAAAGAAGAGAGAAGAGAGAAGAGAAATTTTATATATGTTGCATAATCATTGTCCCTCAACTCTACATTAGCAAAATATATATACAAACACTAACATAGCAATATGACCATGGTACCTTCAACTTATGTAAATATTAACAAGAGAACAAAAATAAGTATTCTAACACTCCCCTTCAAGCTGGAGCATAGAGATCAAACATGCCCAGCTTGACTGATAAATGATGAAATGAAGGCCATGCCAAAGGCTTGGTTAGAATATCACCCAGTTGATCTTCAGAACGAACATAAGGAGTCACAAGTTGCTTGCGTAGTAATAGATCATGAATAAAATGGCAATCAACTTCTATATGTTTGGTGCGTTCATGAAATACCGGATTATTGGAATGAAGGTATCAGCCTAAGACATGCTCATAGGAGTGGGAATAGAAAAGCCAAAATTTGAGAAAGAGACTGAACCCAAAGCATTTCAGAAGCAGTATGAGCCATGGCACGATACTTAGTCTCAGCATCAGAACGAGTAACAACAATCTGTTTCTTGCTACGCCAAGTAAAAAGATTACCACCAACAAAGGTACAATAGCCCGAGATGGAACGTCGGTCAGTCCTATTACCAGCCCAATCAGCATCACTGAAGCGAGTGACAGACAATGAGGAAGATGGGCGATAGAGCAAGCCTCGACTTGGAGCACTCTTCAAGTTTTGCAAGATACGACACACAAGCAGGGAGCATGCATAAACTGACTGACCACACCCACGACATATGTAATATCTGGACGAGTGACGGTTAGATAGATTAACTTCTCAACCAACCAACGATAACAACCTATATCGGGAAATAAGTCTCCAGTTTCACCATCCAGCTTGATGCTAGAATCCATAGGAGTATCACTAGGGCGAATGCCTAAGAGGCCAATCTCAGTAAGAAGATCAAGAACACACTTTTGTTGAGAAAGAAGAGCGGGCAACTTCAATCTCAAGAAAATACCGAAGATGGCTCAAGGCTTTGCTGTGAAACTCTTAGTAGATAAGTGGAACGGTAAAATCTATAGGCGGAACTGTGAAATCCATAGGCAAGCATAACAACACTAAAGCAATCAAACCAGGTCCGAGGGGACTGTTTAAGACCATACAAGGCCTTTCGCAATCGACAAACAAGATGGTCTTGGCAGGGAACAACATAGTCAAGGGGTTGATCCATATAGACCTCCTCTTGGAGATCACCATGAAAAAGACATTCTTGATATCAAGTTGATATAAAGGCCAAGACTTATTAATTGCAACGGAGAGAAGAATCCGAACAGAGTTAAGACGAGCCACAAGAGAGAAAGTTTCCAAGTAATCAACACCATAGGTTTGTGTGTAGCCTTTGGCTATCAGGCGAGTCTTAAGTCGCTCAATAGTTCCATCAAAAAGATACTTGGCAGTATAAATCCAACAACTTACAATAGATTTGCCAGACGACAAAGTTGTAAGTTCCCACATCTGATTCTGATGAAAAGCATGCATTTCCTCATCCATGGCATGTTTCCAACTAGAGATGGACATAGCTTGTTGATAGTAGCGGGGAATGGACTAGACAAGCTACAAGCAAAAGAGTGAAGACTAGAAGAGAGACGATCATAAGAAACGAAATTAGCAATAGGATGTTGAGTGTAAGTGCATTTACCTTTGCGGATTGCAAAAGGAAGGTCATTAGAGGACATATCAGCAGGTGGAACAGGGACTTCAGACAAAGGAGATGAACTGGTTGGGCCATAAGACACAATGCAATAAGCTTGAGACCGTTGATAAACTGGTAAAAGAGGGGTAGAGGCGAGACGAGAGGGAGAGGATATATGAGTGGAGGAGGAAGGAACACACGAGGGAAGAGTAGGAGTGAGAGAGGCTGGCTCCTCCTTACGACAAGAGAGAAGATCAGTAGATAACTCTTGCCCAGAGGAAGAAAAAAAGGAGTAGACTCAAAAAAAGTAACATCAACACTGACAAAGTACCGATGGGACTCGGGATGATAACGCTGGTACCCTTTTTGAGTACGAGAATAGCCTAAGAATACACATTTGCGAGCACGAGGAGATAACTTATCCAAATCGGGGTCAAGAACATGGACAAAGGCCACTTAATCAAAAACGTGAGACGACAAGGGAAACAGAGAATAGGAAGATGTGTGTACAATACTAGAAGGCATGTAGATATTAAGAAAACAAGCAGTAAGAACTATATTGCCTCAAAATTGTTTGGGAACATGCATTTTAAACATCAATGTGTAAGTAACATCTAACAAATGGCGGTGTTTTCGCTCTGCAATACCATTTTGAGGAGATGTATGAGAACAATTAGTTTGATGAATAATACCACGAGCATCACAAAAAGTAATTACAATAGACTGTACATATTCTAAGACATTATCAGACCGAAATATTTTAATACGTTTCCCAAATTGAGTAAAGATTTTATTATAAAACTTAGAGATAAATAGAAGGCAAATCAGATATCTGTTTCATTAAAAAAACCAAGTCATCCGAGAGTAATCGTCCACAAAAATAACAAAATAAAAAAAATCATTAACAGTGAAAATTTTAGGACCCCAGATATCTATATGGACAAGAGCAAATGACTCAAAACACGACTACTACTATGATTAGGAAAAGAATTACGATGATACTTCCCAAATTGATAGGCTTCACACTCAATCTGAGAAATATGACTTAAACTAGGAACAACTAACTTGAGCTTGGCTAAGGAGGGATGACCTAAGCGAAAATGCCATCGAAGAGGAGATATAGTTGCACTTAACACGGCAAATGAAGGGTTAGGAGAGGGCTCCGTGTCCAAAAGTATAAGCCATCATTCTCATGCCCCAAACCAATCATGCTCTTGGTCTGGAGGTCCTGTAAAACACATGAAATAGGAGAAAAGGTTATTGAACAGTGGAGAGATTGAGTCAATTGGCAAACAAACAGTAAATTAAATGGAAACCTAGGAACATAAAGATCCGAAGGTAACGAAAGGGATGGAGTGGGGTGAAGAGGACCTTGACCACTGACAGGTCGAGAAGATCCATCACCAAGTATAATAGAATGATCAACAGGTCTAAGAGTATCAAAAAGTGAGGAATTACTAGAGATATAGAACTAGCACAGAGTCTAGGAGCCAAGGCTGAGTGGACTTAGCCACACACGCAATATTACCTGAACTAGCGTAGTAGCGGTAGAGGATGAAGGTAGACTAGGCCGGAGAGACTGGACAAGAGCGGTAAGTTCACTAATTTGAGTAGTGAGTGTCTCATGAGAATCAACCGGAGAAGCAACAGAACTAGTGGAAAACAAGGAGGATTGTGAGGATAGAGCATCCATATCCTGATGGACATGGTCAGGTTTACCATGCTTCTGCCAACGTTAAGGTTCAGTATGACCTTAGGAACCACAATGAGTATACATGCGATCACCACGTGTGCAAGAACCAAGTTCACTACTACCTTCACCCCTAAAACCATCACGCGAGCCACCACCATGGGAACCAGCCCCACAAGAACCCTGTGAACTAGAATTAGAGTGCCGTTGACTAGATGGGCCAAGAAAACCCCCTTGATGAGACCCACGATCACCATTACTTGAGACCAATGCAAAAGATGACAAGGTAGAGGACCCAGAGGCGGATTGTGCCTATCCCAAAGAAGAACGCAACAGCCGAGAATAGGCATTAGCAGCGTAAGGTACGTCTCACTGGCAAGAATTCGATCCTTGATCCCCCACAATTTAGGATCTAAGTCGAAGAGTAAAGAAGCCATCATAAACTTCTCCTAATGTTGCTTCTGTTTGTTCACATCAGTAGTGAAGGGTTGATGTTGCAATAACTGATCTCACAAGGTCTTGAGACTACTATAATAATTGGGAAGGGACCGGCCAGATTGGCACATAGCAAAAATCTGTTCATATAACTCATAGACCCGAGTGACATTACTTTAATTTGAAAAGGATTCAGTAATGGAGTCCCAAATTTCCTTAGAGGTATCACAAAATTCCACGGTAGTAACAACATGTGGTTCCAAGATATGCCAAATCCAACCCATAACACAAGAATCCTCACTACGCCAATCATCATAAGTTTTGTCGTCAGTAGCAGGAGGGAGTTCGCTAATGAAGTGGTATTTCTTCTTACCAAATAATTGGCACCATTCAATTTCTTGATAATAATAGATTTAGGCATGTCATCATCCATACCCACAGCTATAGTCTCAATTTCAACCATGACAAGCAATCACACAAAATACTCAACACAAGAGTATGAATGTAGCAGAATCCTTGCAAATAGGAATTACCCACACCAATCAACACTTACAACAATGAGTATAGACACTGGAACTAGTTCAATCAATAAGAATCCATGACTACAGAGACATGAGTGGGGAGAACCTATGTCTACCAAACAAATTTGGACCCAAATTCAACCAAAAACACCAATCCACCAACACAAATCAACACTTTAAGATCAAACAACCCTTGCTAGATTTCAGTAGGTAGAAATTGAAAAATAAAACTGCCGAATGTGTACAGTACCAGAATGAAGCCAAAATTGAATCAAACATCAACCCAACAGTAGTAAATCAACAAAATAATAGCAAATAACACTGTGAGAGTGTATTTCAGCTCCTAGAGATAGGATTTCAACAAGCAGATCCAACAATAACTAGTCCCAAATTCAAATTTGAAGATTGACACCAAAAAACACGAAAAACATTCGAAAATAGAAAACTCACATCAGGGATGATAAAAAAATTTCACAAAAATCACCATAAATTTGAGGAGGAAATATAGGGGTGAAGGACCCCGTCCGTACAGTGCTTATGTCATTTTGACGGCTGATGACATTAGCACGTCCCGGTCACCTCCAATTGATCTCTAGAGTCTGTAGAAACCTTTCTAATAAAGAATAGATTGCTCCGATATCAAGTTAGAATGTAAAATGAAGGAATTTAGGATTGGGATTTAGGAAGAAGAGAAGAAGAAGAAGAGAGGAGAGAAGAAAGAGAAATTTTATATATATTGAATAATCATTATCTCTCAACTCTACATCAACAAAATATATATAAAATATATATACAAGCCCTAACATAGCAATATGACCATTGTACCCTCAACTTACGTAAATATTGACAAGAGAACAAAAATAAGTATTCTAACAGAAACAAAACAAAGGAATAATCGGCCTAGGTACCTGCTGGAAATTTGATTATTATTGCCTTAATATTATGTTAGTGGATGTATATAATATGTTAGTGATGTATATAATATGTTAGTGGCTGTTAGTGGACATATAGTGGCAATATATAATGCAGCACCATCTTCTCCACTACCCCAATGGCCAACCCACTAGAGAGTGGAATGGGTTTGGTGACAACCAATCACCTTCCCTCAATTGTGTATAAATTGAGGTGAGGAGGAGGGGTAGAAAAATCAAGAAACAACAACAACACATCTGTGAGAGATTGTGAGAGTTTGAGAGTTCTATAGAGAGTGAAGGTGAGGTGTGAGTGTAATATCCCTCCGGGAAAAATTCTATAGTGATAGCTCTCCGTGGACGTAGGCAATTGCCGAACCACGTAAATATTGTTGTGTTCTTGTGTGTGATTGATTTTGAGTTGGTATCAGAGCAAAAAAACACAGCAGCCCTAAAACCGTCATAGCCATGTCGGAAGTCACGTCGAAACCACCTCAACCCCTGCCGCTGCCATTCCAGTGAAAATGGCCAACAAGGCTGCAAATTACCAGCGCAGGTTTGATGATAAGCCACGGGTCTGGTGTGATTTTTGCAACAAGCCTCGCCATACACGCGAAACGTGTTGGAAGATCCATAGCAAACCTGTCAACTGGAAAAGCAGCAAACAAGGAGAGAAGAATTGTGGCTTTCCTACTGCTAATGAAGCCGATTCGGGTCCCTTCAACAAAGAGCAGATTGTTCAACTCTTAAAGCTGATAAAATCCAACTCCTCATCCGGTACTCCTAGTGATTTTTTGGCACAAACAGGTAGAAATCCTAAAGCCTTCTCTTGTCTAAACTTCTCTCCGTGGATCATAGATTCCGGTGCCTCCGATCACATGACTAGTTTTTCCCATTTATTTAGTACCTATTTCCCTTGTTCTGGTCATGACAAAATCAGAATAGCCGATGGTAGTTTTTCACCTATTGCAGGAAAAGGATTTATTAAACTAATTGAAAAAATTAATCTCAATGCTGTTCTTCACGTCCCCAACTTAGCCTGTAACCTTTTGTCTGTCAGTAAACTATCTAAGGATTCTAATTGTCGTGTTACATTTTTTGAATCCCATTGTGAATTTCAAGACCAGAACTCGGGGATGATGATTGGGCGTGCTAGGATGCTTGAAGGTCTTTACTACTTTGATGAAGTACCTGTTAGTAATAAAAAAGCTCAGAGCTTTAATAGTACTAGTTCAATCTCTGTTCGAGAAAAAATAATGCTATGGCACTATAGGCTAGGGCATCCTAGTTTTCTTTATCTGGAACATTTATTTCCAGAATTATTTAAAGGGATTGATTGTTCTTCTTTTCATTGTGAAAGTTGCATTTTTGCAAAATCTCATCGCTCTACTTATTTGCCAAAACCTTACCAGGCTTCTAAACCTTTTTATTTGATTCATAGTGATGTTTGGGGCCCTTCTAAAATCACTACTCTTTCTGGTAAAAAATGGTTTGTTACATTTATTGATGACCATACCGCTTATGTTGGATTTATTTGATGAATAAAAAATCTGACGTGAAAAATTTATTCACAAATTTTTACAATATGATTGAAAACCAATTTCAAACCAAAATTGGTTATTTTACATTCTGATAATGGAACAAAATATTTCAATGAGCAGTTGGGTGAGTTTTTGGCAAAAAAAGGGATTTTTCATCAATCTACATGTCGGGATACCCCTCAACAAAATGGCATTGCAGAACGAAAAAATAAACATTTACTTGAAGTAGCACGTGCTATAATGTTTTACATGCATGTTCCTAAATATTTATGGGGTGAAGCAATTTTAACAGCCTCTTATTTGATAAACAGGATGCCTACAAAGGTGTTAACATACAAAACACCTTTTGATTGTCTCAAACATTTTTTTCCTGACACGAGGTTGTTTTCTGATTTATCCGCCAAAGTTTTTGGATGTACTGCCTATGTTCATGTTCCCAGTCAATTTCGTTCAAAACTTGACCCCCGTGCTATAAAATGTGTTTTTTTGGGTTATTCCTCAAACAAAAAAGGGTATAAGTGTTTCGATCCTCAAACCAAGAAATTTCATGTGAGTATGGATGTGTCATTTGTGGAAACAAAATCCTATTTCCCCAACACTTCTCTTCAGGGGGAGACAAGTGGAGTAGAAGACAATTTTTGGGATATTTCTATCCCTCTCCCCAATGTCATTTATCCTACCACAAAAACCACATCTGTTGATAATGATCACTTAGGAGAACCAAGTTCTATGGTGCCTAGTCAAGAAGATTCTTGTTTAGGGGGAGAAGTACTACAAAATGATCTAAATTCTGAGCTTCAGGTTTATACTAGGAAGCGATTTCATCTGAGGAATAATGACCCGAATGTCCATCCTAATGACCCGAATGTCCACCCGAGTTCTGGCATCGAAATTTTAGGTAATCCTATTCCTTCTATTTCCGACCTTGATGTTCCTATAGCAATTAGGAAAGGTGTCCGAAATTGCATTAAACATCCTATTGCAAATTACCTCTCCTATCAAAGACTGTCTAAAAACCATAGAGCTTTCACATCTAGGATTTCACACTTGTTTGTTCCAAGGAATATACAGGAAGCATTGGATGATCCGAATTGGAAATTAGCAGTCATGGAGGAGATGAATGCTTTAAGGAGAAGTGGTACTTGGGAGATAGTTGATCTACCCAAAGACAAGAAAACAGTTGGGTGTAAATGGGTGTTTACGATAAAATGTAACGCAGATGGAAGCGTTGAGAGATACAAGGCGAGACTGGTGGCTAAAGGCTTCACTCAAACTTATGGGATTGACTATCAGGAGACGTTTGCTCCTGTTGCTAAAATAAATTCCATTAGAGTACTGTTATCTCTTGCAGTAAATTCAGATTGGCCTCTACATCAACTTGACATTAAAAATGCATTTCTCAATGGTGATCTTGAAGAGGAGGTGTTTATGAGCCTATCGCCCGGGATTTGAGCAGAGACTTGGTAGCGACAAAGTATGCAGATTGAACAAGTCATTATACGGACTCAAACAATCACCAAGAGCGTGGTTTGAACGCTTTGGAAAGGCAGTTATCAGTTGTGGCTTCTCGCAGAGTCAAGCAGATCACACAATATTTATAAACATTCAAAAGACAGTAAAATTGCAATTTTGATTGTTTATGTTGATGACATCATTTTAACTGGTAATGATGAAGTAGAGTTAGCAGCCCTCAAAGAGAAACTCGCAAAAGAATTTCACATTAAGGATCTGGGAGCCCTCAAGTATTTCCTCGGAATGGAATTTGCAAGATCCAAGGAAGGTATATTCGTTAATCAGAGAAAATATGTTCTTGATCTCCTTGGAGAAACAGGTATGCTTGTTGTAAGATGGTGGAGACTCCGAATCGGCATAACTTGAATTACAAGCTGCTAAGGCTGAAGAAGTCAAAGAGAGGGAACAATATCAGCGACTTGTAGGGAAATTGATTTACTTGTCTCATACGCGGCCTGATATTGCCTTGCAGTCAGCATGGTAAGTCAGTTCATGCACTCACCAGGGGCAGAGCACTTTGAGGCCGTTTATAAGATCTTAAGATATTTGAAAGGAACTCCAGGGAGAGGCTTACTGTTCAAGAAACATGGACATCTTCAAGTTGAAGTATACACAGATGCAGACTGGGCAGGAAGTGTTATAGACAGGAGATCAACATCCGGATACTGCTCCTTTGTAGGGGAACCTAGTTACATGGCGGAGTAAAAAACAGAATGTGATAGCTAGAAGTAGTGCAGAAGCAGAGTTCAGAGCTGTTGCCCATGGAATCTGTGAAGTAATGTGGATTAAAAGAATTTTTGAAGAATTAAAGCTTTCTTACCCGACACCTATGAAGGTCTATGTGACAACAAAGCAGCTATATCTATAGCTCATAATCCAGTTCTACATGATCGCACAAAACATATAGAAGTGGATAAACATTTCATCAAGGAGAAAATCAATGCTGGCATAATCTGTATGACCTACCTTCCAACAGGTGAACAATTAGCTGATGTGCTAACGAAGGGACTGCACAAGAAGCAATTTGATAAGCTGACTAGCAAGCTGGCTATGGAAGATATCTTCAAACCAGCTTGAGGGGGAGTGCTGGAAATTTGATTATTATTGCCTTAATATTATGTTAGTGGATGTATATAATATGTTAGTGATGTATATAATATGATAGTGGCTGTTAGTGGACATATAGTGGCAATATATAATGCAGCACCATCTTCTCCACTACCCCAATGGCCAACCCACTAGAGAGTGGAATGGGTTTGGTGACAACCAATCACCTCCTCCCTCAATTGTGTATAAATTGAGGTGAGGAGGAGGGGTAGAAAAATCAAGAAACAACAACAACACATCTGTGAGAGATTGTGAGAGTTTGAGAGTTCTATAGAGAGTGAAGGTGAGGTGTGAGTGTAATATCCCTCCGGGAAAAATTCTATAGTGATAGCTCTCCGTGGACGTAGGCAATTGCCGAACCACGTAAATATTGTTGTGTTCTTGTGTGTGATTGATTTTTGAGTGTACCAATTAGACAAACACACATGCATGTGGCAAAGGAGATCTCAATCGTCTGCTATTAACCCATTTATTGTCTCTTAGTATCTGGGACTAATCTGGGATGCCATTTTTACGTATGTCATACATAAACATAGGATATCCATTCATATCAAATATTTTAATGTATTCCAAAGTATAACATGATTTGAGTTCCAATTAAGCATTTGAACTTAATTTCAAGATAATACTACTCACCAATGGCTCGTACAAGTAGGATGATTCACAAAATTATTGACATACACAAGTACGAAGAAGCAATGTTCATTGAATACTCTATTCTAGCTTGTATGAACCTCAAGTTTGAGATTAATTCAAGTGTCATCTTAAATTCAAATCATTCTTCATTTGATACAAGTTTGAGTATTCATTAGAGCCTTTTCTAAGTCCTAATACTCGTTCTGAGGGTTAGAAGTGGTCCCAATAGGTTAAAACAATAAAAGAAAAATATCACCGAAAAGATTGGATTCCGCAAGTGTGAGTATCCTGGGCTGCGCTTGCGGATCTCTACAGTTTGCCATCCGGGTCTTTTAAGTATTAGGATTATGTTTGATTTTTGACTCTTGTGTCGTGTGTCCTAGTCTGTGCTTCTTTGGGTAGGAGAATAACACTAGCAAATATTTTATGTTCAGATATGACTTAGTAACCCTTCTTTTAGAATGCTGTATCTGGACAAAATATAGGAAGCGCACCCAGACTGCAAGTTTTGCGATTATATACGAAATGTATTTTTGGAGGTCGGGAGTGGATATGTACATTTTCCATTTCTTCATTTATTATTATTAATACTAATTTTTTTTTTCTCTCTCCTTTGTGTTTTTTGTTTTTCTTGAATACCTGCTATTCTTTAGCCTCATGTTTCTGTAAATGCTTTTGCAGAAGCCTATTGGAATAATTGCTCTTCTGGATGAAGCTTGGTACAATATGACTTTTCCATTGGCAATTGGTGTGTGTTGTTCTTTTAGATTACTTCAATTCTGTCGTATCCTTATTTTCCTATTTATGCAGCATGTTTCCCAAATCAACACATGGAACATTCTCAACCAAGCTGTTCCAGAATTTTCGGGCTCACCCAAGGTTGGAGAAGGCAAAATTTTCAGAAACAGATTTTACCATTTCCCACTATGCTGGCAAGGCATGTCATACGCATTGAAGTTGTGTTGTGGTCCAGAAATTTTATAAACATAGTTTTAACTTTCCTTATAATTCTGCAGGTTACATATCAGACAGATACTTTTTTAGATAAAAATCGTGATTATGTTGTGGTGGAACATTGCAATCTATTGTCTTCTTCCAAATGCTCCTTCATTGCTGGTCTTTTTGCTTCATTACCGGAGGAATCTTCAAGGTCGTCATACAAGTTTTCTTCGGTAGCCTCTAGATTTAAGGTATGAAACTTGCACATCAATATGTCACCCTGTCTTTTTTTAGTGCATAATAACTTAGTAATTCTGTATTGACAAAACAATATGAATGAGGAAGGTGAAGAAAGTGGATAAACTAGGGGTTTGAAAAGTTCTTGCATCAGATACTCCATTGATTACATAATTGACAAAGTTGATTGTTTTGTTTGGGGACAGATTCATGATGTGATTGACATCAGTCTGTTAGTTTGCGAGTAAAATTCAGAGCAAGTAATATTTGAAGGAGTTGGTTAATCAGATTTATTACATTGATCTGTCCACAACTTTTGTTGTCCTTGGGATAGGTCAACCTTTTTTTATTTATAGGAAAGGACTATATAGGGGTGAGGGATAGATAGAGTTACGTGAGGATTGACTAAATAGGGTGGTGTCCTTGCTATAGGTCGTTTGAAGAAGAGTATGGAGAAAGATGTAGAATCGTTTGAATGAGAGAGAGTTCTCTCATTCTATCGTCTAGAAAGATGTAGAATCGTCCTTTTGTGCCTCAACTTTTGGAGAGAACAACTTTCACATGAGAGGGAATCTTTGTATATAATAGCAAGACGTTATTCCCATTAATGAGAGAATGTCGGATGGGGTGAGATTGTGGATGTAGCTTTTGCATTATTTTTGCCAAGTGGATGCTCTTATACTCAAACCCATGCTTTTATACTTGTTGGTTGGGGAACTTTGGACTATACCTAACAATTACTTTGGGAGGCTCCTACATGTGAAAAAATGATCTTTCATGGTCTTTAGATTTTATTATTATTATTTTTGTTATCTGCTTGGATCATCATGTTGATTATTCAGTGGCTAGTTGTTGGCCAAATTGGTGGCATCACTTTGGGTAGAGTTGCTTCAAGGCATGGCATGTGATGCACAATAATGGCATTTTGTAGTTATTGACGTGTCATTGCAAATTTGCGATTACATGAAATTTTGTTGATTATGCAATCAACATGTTTCTTCTTGTTAGACTAGAGATCACACAGAATGACATAATATCTATTTTGTTTATTATGAAATCGGAAAATTTGTGAATATATGTTTCTTCCTAACATCCATGTGAATTGAGGAGGGCACAACCCTGTCATGTGCAAAGCTTGGTTCTTTGTGGAGCCCACCACTGCTGGAAGCAGTCCTTGGTAATGCATGGAACAAGTAGCATGGTGAGGGTAATGCAGTGTTATTAAAGGCGACAGGCACACCAAGGCGCCAAGGTCTCTTGAGGTCTTGGCTCAAGGCGCAGGCTTCACCGAAGTGAGGTGCACCTTACACGGAAAAAAAAAAAAAAAATTTAATATAAGTAAATAATTTAGTATTCAACATAAACAAAATAAAATGTTAAACATTTAGTATTTTTTGGAGATTAAGTTTTAGGGTTAATTTTTCTTCTATCATTAATTTGGGTTTGAATGCCCAATGTATTGGATTTGGGATTGAATGCCCAATGTATTGGCATCTGTAATAAGAGTAGGGATCTTCTGTAGCTGCACCATATTAAATCAATGGTTAGATTTTAAACAAAACCAATTAAAGCAAGAATGAAAAAAACCTCAAGACACAAACCTTGGGCCAGTCAAGCGCCTTATCACAGTCGCTTGGCCTGAAACACTGCAAGTTGCAAACCTTGGGCCTGGACGGGACTTGAGCCTATGCGCGCCTTATTGAAGTCGTCTGTCTTGGAACACTAGAAGGCGCAAACCTTAGGCCTGGACGGGACTTGAGCCTAGGTGCGCCTTATTGAAGTCACCTGGCCTGGAACGCTACAAGGCACAAACCTTAGGCCTGGATGGGATTTGCGCCTAGGCACACGCCTAGGTGCGCCTTTAATAACACTAGGGTAATGCATGGAACAAGTAGCGTGGTGAGGGTTGGATCAGAGCCACTTAGAATGAATGGAACTTGAAATATTTGGAAGAGTTCTGTATCCCCCCCCCCCGCGGGCGTGTTATGTGATTTTTTGTTGTTTTCTTTTCTCTTTTCTAATTTCCCTCTTCTAAACCTTTGGAAGAGGTGACAACCCTTCCTATCTTATCTTCTTTCTTCTCTCTTTCTATGTATATCTTTTCATATTTGGGAATAAAAGAAAATCATGTAATTGGATTTGAGTTTGATTAGATTATAGTTGAAATCAAGATAATAGTGGGAATAAAAGAAAAATTAGCATACAATTAGATTTAGAATCTAAACAAATCCAAGTTTGATTAGATTATAATTGGATTTCTATCCAATTTAAATTTCAAGTGGCAACATTGGTCTTTTAACAAGACTTTAATGGCCTATCCAAAAAAAAAAACAAGACTTCAATGGGCTTGGGTATCCAACTAGTTGGTAGCCCTAGTTTGGGCTATTTATTTGACATTATTGTCTTTGAGGGCAAATACACATTGTAAACATTTTGCAGGCATGGTAATACATATAAACTTAGTAATAGTTTCTTGTATTGTTTTGTTTAGTTGTTTAGATAGCCTCTTTGAACATGTAATCGTAGTTGTTAGTAAACCACAGGTGAAGATTGGTTAGCTATGAATTTGGGTAGATAATTTAGCCTCGTGACACCAGGCACCTTGTTACTCATGATCAAGGTTTCAAATAATGGTAGTAGTGTGGCAGTGGTTGTGGTGCAGTTTTAGGATGTAACTGATGTTGCTTAACAATAGCGGACAATAGAGTCGTGATTCTTTCTTCTTTGCACAAGTCCTATATCGATACGCATGTTTTTATTCCAAATCATATATATTTGGGCTCATAATAATTTGTAATGATTTTTTTGGTATAATTAGTGAACATGATTTACTTTAGGTAGTTAATTCTATTGTTAAGTCATTGTCAAAAGGAACATATCTACTTTCTTTCAATAATTAGTTTATTTATTTATTTTATTATTATAGTTAAAAAGACTCAAAAAATCAAAAATTACTAAGTATAGCTAATGTCAAATGAAGCATGTAGAATCTTGATCAATAATACTTTGAAATGGAATATCCAAGAAAGTCTCAAACAACAAAGCTGAAATAAAACAAGTACATGTAGGTGAAATTTATTTATCTAACTCAAATTAAGCCACAACATTAATAAAAAATAAAAAAATTGGAAGTTATATCGAGAATGAAATACACAACCACCTTTGAATTTACCATGAAATGTTGTCGTTTTGTAGGTTAGGAAGGTAAATCTAAGTTGAAATAGGAATTTTAGAGGGCTTGGGCTTATAAAAAAGAAAAAGGAAAATAAAATTGATACTTTAAAATGTTCATTTGTCCAAACTGCGATTGTGGAGGCCGTTATGCCTATATTGAAACCCTTCTACACTGTTACATAATGACTGTAACATAGAGGAGCGGTCAATTTTTTAAATGTTGACGTTGGTGGTCCCCTTTGCATGGGGTGCATGGTACATTGGTGTTTGGATATTGCTATATGCTTTGGGCAACATGCTTGACATATGTGAAGCTCCTATTGGAAACCCATAAAATTATTAGAGAGTTTAGAGGATGACGTAAGGTTGGGCAATGTTGGGTTAGTTTGCGAGCCATTTTGGGATTTTTGCAGAGTGTTCAATAAGAACCTTTGGACTAGATGCCCTTGATTTGATAATGTTGATTCCGTTTGTGCACTACGATGAACACTAGTGACCCGTTGAAGAAATGAGCAATACTTCTACACTGTACCTTGTTGTTTCGGGCTCTTGGCAAAAGCCTTAGGTTTGATTCGTTTGGGCTCTATGACGGCCCTTCATATGGCTAGGTCCCTTGTTGAGGCTCTATGATGTCATGTTGGGATAAACACCTACTTGGAGGCTCTCAGCCTTGGAAATTCTTGATTGTGCTACTAGTAGGGCCATTGGTGCCTGATATAAGAATGATATACCCTTGATTGAGTGCTGGTAAGCTATTTGTTTGTGTATTACTGTTTTGGCCAACGTGGGAGGTCAAGTCTTCCACTTTTTGTTTCATTAGAGTTGGTGTGGTTTTCTAACTTTTTATGTTTTAGCTTTCTACTTCTGTTTAATATTTTAATTGTATTTAGGCCTTTACTGGTTATGTTTATCTGTTGAAGATTTGGTTGCATTGTTATATCATGGTCCATCTATATCTATATCTTGCCTAATAGAACTTGCTATGTGTGACTGTTCTGTTTTTATTTGTAGCAACAACTTCAAGCTTTAATGGAGACTCTCAATTCAACGGAGCCTCATTACATTCGCTGTGTGAAGCCAAACTCTTTGAACCGACCTCACAAATTTGAGAATCAGAGTATCTTACATCAGTTGCGATGTGGGGTCAGTAGCATCAGAATTTCTTCATTTCATACAATTTGTTATTTGATGAATTACATGATGTTATGTACCATCTAAAGTTCACCTGTTTTCAAAGCATGAGAAAACACTTTTTGTTTTGGAAAACAAAAATAGTTACCAAATGTGTTTCCATTTTCAATTTCCAAATTTTTTTAAAACAAACAGAAAATAGTAAGTTTAGTGGCTAATTTATTTGAGCAGATACTAACAAAGTTGATAAAATTTGGAATTGGTGAAAATTATTTAGCACAAATATCCATCTTTTTGCTAAAACTACTCTTCTGTTTTTCATATATTCCCAGCATGATTGTTATGGGATGTAATTTGCAATGAATTCAGGCTAAGAAATGGATAGGTTTAGACTGTATGCACAATAATTTTCACTTGAGTATTGATAGTGTTCATGTGGCAATTTTGCCATTTGAATGTAATATCTGTGTTTAATTTACCACGACACAAGCTTATATACTAATACTATGGTGAGAGGATGATTCTTATCGATGTTTTTAAAGTTCTTTATGATAATTGTTTGATTTTCTTCAGGGTGTTTTAGAAGCTGTTCGGATAAGTCTGGCTGGTTATCCCACTCGGAAAACTTATCATGAATTTGTGGATCGTTTTGGACTGTTAGCTCTGGAAATTATGGATGGAAGGTGGGTTTGTTTGTAAAGCTTATGCAAAGTATTTACACTGAATGATTTGCATATATTCTTCATGTTTCAGCATCCATTTCTGTTTGATTTTTCATTTGAAAGTACGATGTTTTTTAAGTATCTACAGGAACCATTGAGTCAAACATGCTAATGTATAATTGTTATTATATTTGCATTGCCATATCCTTTTTGGTATAGAAGAGGATATACACATGATTAATTCAAGACCCAAAAAACTTACGAGTTTAATGCTGGTCACCTTTACATTGTTAGCCCCTTTGTTATGGGGCTAGCATGCTTTGCTAAATTCCAGTGGAGCTCTTGGAGCATAGGGTATGACTTGCTGATATACTAAATTTTTTTTCAGATTTTTATGGTTGGTAGCATGCAATTGGGTGAACAGCAATCTGGCATATCATCGTATTGGATGTTACTTCTGAATTTTTTCAATCCAGTTCTAGTGTGATACCAATTACTGTCCAATGTTGTGACCAACTTCCATCCATGGGATTGACTGACAATGTGCTTGTTTGGTGCAACTTATTATAAGCTAATAGTTGATAATCAGAAAACAGAAGCCAAAAGCTCTCTCCACCAACTTCCGAATAATCAACTTATTTAAGTTATTTCTGCCTAAAAAGTAATAAGCATAAGTTTCACCAAATAGTCTTACATAGACTTTAAAATAAAAAAAGCTTTTAGCAACTCATATAAGCTGCACCAAACAACCCCAATGCTTTGATAAAGTTGAGTACTTAATGAAAGAGATAAAATGAGTTACATAGTATACAAATGCACCCCCTCTTTTTTTTCAAACTAGGGTAGGGGTCCTAGGGGATAAAAAGTGGCAAGGTAAATATCTAAGATGGTTGTATATTGCTATGAGCATAACACATACTGACTGATCTAGATGGCTGCACGATTTTCGTAATTTGATTGTAAATCAAGTTGCCGTATTTGGTTTGTTGTGCAGCTGTCCATATGCTTGTTAAGCGTTCTAGGCTTTGCTTCACTCATTCAATTTTTTAACAAGCTCCTCTTTCCCCTAGTTTTGGATATGTCTCCAAAAACCTAGAGAATTTCACAATTTTGTAGTCACAAAGATCCTTCAAAATTGTTTCTTTGCTACCCTCTACCCCCCGAGCATGAAATATAGGGGAGAAAAAAGAAAAGGGAAAAGGAAAACTTATTCTAGGTTTGTAATTGAGTGCATCTTCTAAAATACTACTCCCTCCATCCCAAATTGTTTGTCTGGCAAGAAAAACAAGAACTTAAAAATAATGAATTTTCATAACGAAATTTTTAAATTTGTTTTACTACTTAAAAGATCTCATTAAGTACTTTTAATTTGTGAAAAAAAAAAATAAAAATTTTGACACAAAAATACATTATTTTTAAGGGACAGAGGTATTATCGAACAGGATTTGTGTAGCTGAATATGAATAGTTGGGACAAGGCTTTGTTGAGTTAGACATATGAGTGGATACACTTAACTGGATCTATGCATACATGTAATTAATTTTCTCTATGACAAATGTGGATTCATTAATATATGTTATGCTGATGATTTTAGATGTAGGAGAGTAACTTTTTTCTTGCTATTTGATATTTGTGTGCTTAGCCTATCTCACCCCCCGCTCCCTATTGATGTTTTAACAGTTATGACGATGAGAAAACAACAGAGAAGATACTTCAGAAATTAAAGCTTGAGAATTATCAGGTATGCTCCCATAAATTTATATTGCAGTTGGTATCGCAAAATTTGTGTTGATCTTGTGTTTTTTTTTTTAAAATTCCTTTCATGTTCAGTTTGTTGAATGTTTCAACTGTGAAGTTTTTAAGTTTTATGGGTGGCAACGTTGGCTTATTGTTATTTATTTTTTATTATTGTTATTTGTTTTTTGTAGTTGGGAAAGACAAAAGTTTTTCTTAGGGCTGGTCAGATTGGAGTTTTAGACTCACGACGGGCTGAAGTTTTGGATGCTGCTGCAAAGTGTATCCAGGGTCGGTTACGGACTTTTGTTGCACACAGGGATTTTGTCTCAACCAGGGTTGCTGCAGTTTCCCTTCAAGCTTGCTGCAGAGGTTCTCTTCCACAATATAGTTTATATTTGAAACTTTTTGTTTTGCATGTCTTTATTTTTAAAATTTTATACAACCTTTTCATTGCTTTTATAAGGACAATTTTTCTTCCTCTAACATAGAGCTTAATATTATTTGAAGCAAGGTTGAAAGGTGAGCAAGTGATCCTTGTGTTGCTCTATGATGCCTTGGATTAGGTCTGAAGGATGGGGGTATAGGTATGTTAGGGTTATGTCAAATTCTGTTGGGGGTTTTGTGAATATTGTATAATTGTAGGGAAACTGTTGTGTAACATATGCACTCACCACTGGGCTAAGAAGCACGGACACTTCTACGGAGGAAGCGTGTCATGAATGTTGTGTTAGATTTTTTTATTATCCTTGAATAAATTATTTATATATATGACATATAATAATTTATAAAAATGTAAAACTTGAATGTGTCCGCAATGTGTTGTGTCCTACATTATTTGAAAATTGACGTGTCGGTGTTGTGTCCATGTTTGTGCTACTTAGATTAATAGTTTGGATAGTTTGTAGGTTCAGGTCCAAAGTGGAATTCCTAACTTGCCCATTTTGTTCGACATACTATGAATTGCTGTTTGTATGGAGGTGGAAAATTGATTTGGTTGGTAATTATGAAGCCTCCGAGTCTTGTAATCAGCAAATTAATATATTACGTGATCTTCACCACATTATAGTTAACTGTAGTTCATCACTAGTGTTAATCTTCAATATCCTCCATGCTGCCAACTGCTTTATGGGATGGTATTAGTGGATTTAACTAATGTTAAGCCATCAAGAAAATGATTTTTCTGTTTTTGAATTATTTCACCCGTGTTAATCTTCAATATCCTCCATGCTGCCAACTGCTTTACAGGATGGCATTAGTGGATTTAACTAATGTTAAGCCATCAAGAAAAGGATTTTTCTGTTTTTGAATTATTTCAATAGTCACTTGGAAATGGGAATGCCTCCTCCCCCTCCCTTATTAGACAAGATGGCCTATTGAAGTTGTTTAACTCTATAATTACAAGAAGACCTCTCTTTTATTGAAACTTCTACTGGACTTTACCTTGCTCACGTCCATTTCTATGCCATCTAATAAATTTCTTCTACATAATTTTTTTCCTCGGTATCCTACTAACGTTTTGATTGTTTGATCTCTGTGTTTGAAAAACTTAATTTGGTGCTTCTTTTGGCCTGATATGCCATATATTTTAATACTCCCATTAATCTAATGATGGCATTCTTTGAGGCCCTCAATGCCAATTCAAAATATGTGACTATGTGGAACTTAAGTGGATGCAGACATCCACCCATTATAGGTTTAAATGAGGTTATAAAAAATAAACACGCACACTTAATAATCTCAAAATCAGAGAAGAAGAAAAACTAATGTGTCTCTACAATTCCCATGATCTGTAGCAATTTGCCATCTACAATATCCACAGCCACCACCTCAGTCACTATGTATTAACACTTTAGGCACCCCATTGTCAGACATCATTCCAAAAGTTGGTTACTGTGATACCATTTTTTCATTTATTTTCCCATTTGTGTTTTTTTTTTTACTAAGCCATTTGTGTTTTAATTGACTTGGTGTATTCATTCTTGATTTCCTTGTGCATTATATATTAGTGATTGTTTAGTCATATTTATTTCTTATCTGATATTTAATCACTGGAACTTTAGTGAGCTTAAAGCAAGAGTTCATTAACTTGTTCTTCTTCTGCATTATTGTCTTGCTTTGCTTTAGATTCAGCACTGTGACACTGATAATTTTTTTTAAAAAAAATATTTTTATTTTGCAGGCATTCTTGCTCGAAATGCATATGCAGTAATACGGGAGGCAGCAGCTGCTATTTTAATACAGAAATATGTTCGCAGATGGCTCTTAATGGGTGCCTATATGCAACTTTGCTCTTCTGCTGTACTCATACAATCCAGCATCTGTGGTTTCTTAACTCGGCAAAGATTCTTGTACAGAAAGGAACATAGAGCTGCCACTTTAATTCAGGTAAAATTGATTAAGGTTGGCCAGATGTTTCTAGTGGTAGGGCCTCTTTACTGTTGCATGAGAAAAAAATCTGTAGTGTATGTGTTTTGCATGTACTGTAATCAAGGTTGAATTAAACAAAAATTTATATTTTATTGCTTTTACAAAACCCTACAAGATAATATGGTATTGCATGCCCATGGAAAGTACATTTGTGAACCCTCTTAAAGCGAAACTCTTCAAAAATAATATTTTTTTAGCTAATTCATGAATTATTTAATGGGAAATTTTTTTTAAGGTCCCTAATATTAAAATTTTATAAGATAAAGGACATACAATATTTATAGTAGTTAAGGACCCTCAACATTTTTACAGAGAAAATTCTATTTAGAGAAATTTTGCCTGACTTGGAGAAATTTCAATTTTCACAGAGAAATTTCGATATTTCTCTGTGATCATACCAGAGAAATTTCAAAATTTCTCGAAGTTGGGGCAAAATTTCTTTGAGTCGGGCAAAATTTTTCTAAGTCAAATCTTGATGGACCTTAGCTAATAAAAAAAAATCTTAGACCTCTCCTACTATACAAAGTTGAAGATAATCTATTTGAGGGTTGAAAGGGGGTGGACAAAAAAATTTAGGATAAAAAGTTCGCTATATGTCCTGTAATGGAAAGCATTATCAGATTGTTATTCTTAAAGCATCTAAAAATAAAGCATCATGACCAAGAATATTTGTGAAAAAAATTAATCTTTATTTATTTATTTGTTTATTATATAAATTGGTGAACAATTACCAGTTTTCATATCTTGAATTTGCATGCAATGTGGCCAAGGTATACAATAATATAAGGAATGATGAACAAACACTATGTCAGAATTTTATTTTTTGATAAATAAAGCATTTATTAGAAAAGGCATCAAGATGATGCAATGAATACAACACAGCGCCCCAAATGGGGAAACCCTAACCAAGCACTACCCAATTATATCATCTAGAAAATCTAAAAAAACAAACAAATCTGGATCAACTGATCTCTCCAACCAACTATACAAAACTACAAGAAGCCGATTCTCTAACCAAAGAACACCATGATGAACCTCTTGAAAGGTTCGTCTATTTCGCTCCAACCATACAAGCCAATCAAGCAAAACGGCGCCAACAGCCACACCCAGCGCCTTTGACGTCCAATCCGAGCACCTTGCCAAGCCCAAAGCATATCCAACACCCCTTGGGGCTGAAACAAATGATCCACAGACTCGTATTAGCACAACACATACAACACCAATTCACTAACACATGCCCATGCCTAATCAGATTGTCCAATGTGAGATTCCTCCCCAAAGCCGATGTCCACATAAAGAAAACCACTATGTCAGAAATTTAAAAAAATGCTTGTAATGTCTGGACAAACACTATGTCAGAAATTTAAAAAATTTGTTGTTAGACTTAGAAAAGGGTTTTTGAGTTACATATTTGTGATTGACTATATTTCGAATTAGTACTATGGTTCTTGAATATCGGTTTTTTTTTTTTTTAAATTTTTTTTTTTTAACAATGCATTCTGCATCCTAGTTTGTAAATGGTATTGGATTTATGAAAAAAACCAATTTATAACTGACAACATCAACTTTTGATTTTCTTTTGTAAGATAACTTTTGCTTTCTTTTCCATTGCCATGGAAGTTGCAGTTTGCCTGTTGTATTTGACAACTCTCTATTTTTCATCCTTTCCTGACATTTAAGTATGTAACAATCCATAGGCTCAATGGAGAATGTGCAAGGTTCGTTCTACTTTCCGTCATCGTCAAACAAATATTGTAGCAATACAATGTCGTTGGAGGCAAAAATTGGCAAAGAGAGAGCTCCGGAGGCTTAAACAGGTTAACTTTACTAACCGTTGTAGAATGGTTTTTACTTCCAATTCATTGTAGTCTTATTTGTACGTCAATTATATTAAGTTGATGTATTGGTTTTATTAGTTTTATTTGTACGTCAATTATTTGTTTTCCTTTTATTTTATGTATGCATACCCTGTAGTCTATGATGTATTAGTTTTCCTTTAGGAAGTACATTCTATCAATCGTTAATTGCCCAGAAAGTCAGTGATGGATGGTTTCCACTATTACACCACTCTTAAGTTACTTTGTAGGGGTATCAGTTTAGGTGTTCTGCTGATTATTCGTTAGAGCATAAGAAATGGGATAATTTTTTGGACTGTACATAACTGGTACTTTTCAAGTGATCCGTATTGAGTGGTTTATCACACATTTATATATAATTAATCCAGGAAATGTCTGCATACTTTTCTGTGGTGTCAATTGTTTTCTACCAGGTTGAAGTATCACCTTTTTGTGCATGTATATCTTGTACAGGAGGCTAATGAGGCAGGTGCCTTACGCTTGGCAAAGAACAAACTTGAGAAGCAGTTAGAAGATCTCACATGGCGGTTGCAGCTTGAAAAGAAATTACGGGTATTTAAATTGTTATTCTTGTTTACTTCTATTGTTTCTTGAGTATTGTGTATCTGTCATTCAAGTTGTTGCAACCATTGATTGCAAATTAGCCGTTTCATTGTTACATTTGAGTGGTTACATGTGAGTTCATTCTGTAATGGTAACATACTGGGATGCAGGTGTCAAATGAAGAGGGTAAAGTAATGGGAATTTCAAAACTTCAGAAGTCAGTGGAATCTTTGAGCCTTGAGTTAGCTGCAGCTAAATTGGCCACAGTTAATGAGTGCAACAAGAATGCGGTGCTGCAAAATCAATTAGAGTTGTTTGTGAAGGAGAAATCTGCTTTGGAAAGAGAAATCGTTGCTCTGGCTGAACTAAAAAATGAAAATGCACTGTTAAAGGTGATTTGGCACTGCACTTTGTATTTCCTTGTATTGCATGTATATTTGTTAATTGTGTTCTTGATGATTAACCAATTGATAAACCTTATTGTGTCATCTAGAGCATACATGGCATATTTCCTATAAACCCAAATGGCTGCAATTAACTTTGTTAGGCTTCATATATCCATACGTTGTGTATTGGACCCCACCAGTGGCATGAGTTAATCATTTGGGCATACTTGATGAGCATCCATATTCTTGTAATCCAGGCAACCCTCTCACCTGTCTTTTACTTGAAGCTAATAATCTTTTTGGACCGTCCATTCTTACCATGGTATACTTCACCTCTCATTATACTTCCACCCTGTTGGTGTTATTTATTCCATCATATGGTTTGATTATTTATCCATCAAACACGTGGATTAATTCCTGGGCTTTTTGCCTTCTATAACATCTTTCCTTATCATGGAACTTGGAGGAAGGAAACAGGTAAAGAGAAAGAATGACAGCTGATCTTGGTTATTTTAGTATCTTATAAATGCATTCTTGGGAAGGTGGCCTCTCAAAGTTGTTATCAAACTTTATATTTTGCACTCTTTTTGTGTTAAAATTACTGCAAATTGACTGCTGGAAATTGATTCTTTGGTTTCTTTACAGAGTTCTATAAATACCCTGGAAAAGAAGAATTCAGTGCTTGAGCAGGAGCTTATCAAGGCTAAAGATGATACTAATGATACCATGAAAAAGTTGAGGGAAGTTGATAAAACATGTTCACAGCTGCAACAGAATTTGCAAAGGTGTTCTATAACTACTTGAAAGATTATGCAGCTTAATAGCTATCTTTTTTTTCCCAATAACAAATAATTCATGTACTTGACTACTATGCTCATGTCTCTATCATCTTGCTTGTCAAAAAGCTGCTTTGCATTCCTTTTTCTTCTCAAATATGTTTTTAAATTGTTGTGCCTTATTTTGATCTCTTCCTGATTTGAAAGAGATGTTTTGTGAATACAAGTTTGGAGGAAAAGCTCTGCAATTTAGAGGATGAGAATCATGTGCTGCGTCAAAAAGCATTGAGTTCTCCGAAGGGCAGCCGTCCTGGTTTTGTCAAGCCATTTTTGGAGGTAAGATTTGATTCAGTCATTACTTTACATCGACATTCATGTGCACATGCATATAGCATATGTAGTGTGTTTGTGCAACCACGTATGTGCATCGGTGTCGCGTGTCTATGTAAATTTTGCTCCTTTTTAACCTTTTTTTAGTGTTATGACCTATAGCAAATGGTTTACAATTTGATGCATGTTCAGCTATCCCTTCAATAAGAATATGAAAAGAAAAGGAAAAAAAGAGAGGACAAATGAGAAGAAAAAGCAGGAAAATAGAAAGAAAATTGTAGATGTGTAGATTTTCCACCTTTTTAATTTTTGTAATGTTATGACCTATAGCAAATGGTTTTATAATTTGATGCATATTCAGCTATCCCTTCAGTAAGAATATGAAAGAAAAGAAAAAAAAAGAGGACAAATGAGAAGAAAAAGAAAGAAAATAGAAAGAAAATTCCAGCTCTACTCTGTATAGGATGGTTTAGTTGACTTTGTACTTGGAAAGTGGGAACTATGGTTTTGTGATTAGTTCCTCTTTGCTGATGAAACAGAAGTACTCTGCTGCACTTGCTCTTCCCTATGCTGATCGGAAGCCTGTATTTGTAAGATTTGTCCCTATCAGTCATATTGTTTTGCATAACTAGGAAATCTAATTTTGCGTTGTTGTTCTCATATATTACCTTTGATGCAGGAATCCCCTACACCCACAAAACTTATAGCACCCCTTTCACAAGGTTTATCTGATTCTCGTAGGACAAAGTTAACCACTGAAAGACACCAGGTTTTCTTCTCCTATTGTTTATAATGTTACAGTTTCTTATTTCGGACTCACTTTGCTTGCTCAGAGTAAATTACTTGATGAGTTCTCTACAGCACTAAATAGGGTTTTAAAAGTAATATTGTTATACAGGAGAATTATGAATTTCTCTCAAGCTGTATTAAAGAGGATTTGGGTTTTAAAGATAGTAAACCAGTGGCTGCTTGTGTCATATACAAATGCCTTGTTCATTGGCATGCCTTTGAGTCTGAGAGGACGGCAATTTTTGACTACATTATTGAGGGCATTAATGAAGTTTTGAAGGTGATTCACTCTTTCCATTCCTTAAAAAATTTATAGAGACATTTGGTTTTTTTTTTGGGGGGGGTTCTTGATTCATGTTTCTTCGCCTACATTGCCTTTGGGGTTAAGAATTTTTTTTTTTTTTTTTTTTAAAAGTAGTGGAGTAGATTGTGGAATTGTTGTTAGATTTAATGATATGCTATAACATCATTTCAGGTGGGAGATGAGAATGTTACCTTGCCATACTGGTTGTCTAATGCCTCAGCACTTTTGTGCCTCCTGCAGAGGAATTTACGCTCCAATGGGTTTTTGACAGCTACTTCTCAACGTTCTGCTGGCTCTTCTGGGCTGAATGGACGGGTTGCACAAGTGAGTCATATAGTTGTACAATAGATGTATTTAAATCTTTGTTACTCTAATAATTAGTCTTTAGTGTGTTTTCGGTTAACTAACTTCGATGTTATTGTAACACGGTCTTGGGTAGAACTCAACCCCAAAAGCTAGCTCAAGAGGTGAGGGTGCCCTCACACTGATATGCTTGACATTATTTTACTACTGGGGCGATGTGGGACTTTGCTTCACACCCTCCCTCATGCCTAGCATGCTTACTCGGCAACAATTGCGGCATGCAGGCCAGGGACACACACGCTACCCTTACCTAAGTACTTCGATTTTGATACCATGTTACATGGACTTGGGTGCTGGTGTATATCTGAGCATCAAACCTTCATAAATTTAAATCTTAGGATCTTGGGATACGTATCCAAAATTAGATATGGGTATGGGGATGCATCATATACTCTTATATATTACATATTATATAATATTCTTGAATGAGATGGTGTAAATTATATAGAAATATACTAGAAATTAAATAGGATTCAGGAAAAATATGAACCTTTTATATCTAATTCCCGTGAGAGGCTAAAAATATTGCTTTACTAGCAAATATGAGTTTCTTTTTTTTCATATATTGTAACAAATTAATGGATCCAAGTGTCTAAATTGGGTCCGAGTGTCGAACACATATCTCACACCTTTACCCATGTCACATCTAGTGGACACGGATACTATGGGGGAAATAGCAGAGTCCATGTAACATTTACATGGTCTTGGGTATAACTCAACCCCAGAAGCTAGCTCAAGAGGTGAGGGCGTCCTCACACTTATATGCTTGACATTATTTTAGTACTTGGGCAATGTCGGACTTCGCTTCGCAGTTATATGATGTATTCTTCAATTTTAACTAAAGAAATCTACTTGCATCAAAAGATTCAAGGGGAGTTCTTCAAATAGTGGACAAACCCATTTCACTAAGAGTGAAAGAAAATTTCTCCTATTTTAAGAACTTTTCCATCTTGTAGTTCTTAATTATTAATGATTTAGGAGTGCTACATGGACTCTTCTATTTCCTCCCTTGGTACCCGTGTCCACCTAATATAACGAGAGTAAGGGTTTGGGATGTGTCCTACACCCGTACCCAATTTAGACACTTGGATCTTTTAATTTTATATGATGATTGAAGAAGAAAGAAGTTCAGATTTACTAATAAAGAATATTTCTTGCCTCTGACATGGATGGGAGAGAGATTCCATCTTATCTGTAAATCATATTTGATTTCAAGTACATTTCTAAATAACTTATATCATCTTATCTAACAATAGTATAAATTATGTAATATATGTAAGTGTTTTAAACATGTTCACATACCTGTACTCAACTTTTGGATATATATTCCAATATCCTAAGATTTAGGTTTAAGAAGGTTTCATGCTTTGATACGCACTTGCACCGGATACTCAAACTGGAGTCCGTGTAACACAGGATCTAGCAAAATAGATTCGGCATGTTTATTTACTTCTTCATTTTCTTTTTCCCTTGTGAAAAAGGTTAGTACTCTGTTACTCCTTTTGGGAAAAAGGCTCCACAATGTTAGTGCTTTTGGGAGTTCCCACTTTTTAAGGGGACATGTAATTGGTGCATTCAAAGAAGATTAATATTTTGGGGCAGTCTTACCTGATTTCATCTTTGAAATACAAATGTCTTTGTGATGTAAAAAATAAATTGTTGTTAGTTTCATTCATATATAAAAACATTTATTTATTTGTTGTCGTGACATTTTTGTTTGTTTTTTTAATATTCTTGTTTTCTTGTCCATATTGTGTTTTACCCATGTCTTGTGCTTTCGCTTGTTATATCACATGCTATTTACAAAGTGCAATTCTCTACCTTATCCTTTATCTTTCTCTAGTTTCACCAATTGATTGATTGGCGTTTCTTAGTTCTGCTTTGTTCATTTTTCAATCTTATTAATGTGTTAAATTGAAAAATAAAATGTGAAGAAGAAATTTTAGATTTGATTGTAGTTCGTTGAATAAAAGTATCACACTTGGCATTTTTAAAGTTTGTCTTTTTGCTTATATTAATTATTTTGTAATGGTCCTTCATGCTTTTGCTGTTACCATATTCTTAGTTATTAGTTATTTCATGAGATTGAGATTTAGTTGATCTCTGTTTCACTTCTCAGAGCCTAAAATCTCCTTTTAAATACATTGGATTTGAGGATGGTATTTCACATGTGGAAGCAAGATACCCTGCCATACTTTTTAAACAACAATTAACTGCTTGCGTGGAGAAGATTTTCGGTTTGATTCGAGACAATCTGAAGAAAGAAATATCACCCCTCTTGGGTTTGTGCATTCAGGTGAATTATTTGTTTCTGGTTAACTTAATGCATTTTTCAATGTTTTATATTTTTCTGTTTGTATCTTCATCTTGTAATGATGTTAGGTACTGTTGTATGCTCCTTGATTCTTGCTTTTATTTGTTGCTGTTTGAATCAAAGATTAGGTCTCGTCATGTGGTTACAGATATTATGCAGAGTTTCATAAATGCTAAACTATTTCAGTAAGTTGGTAAATTGAGCATGACATTGTCCTGCTACATTACTATTTAATGATATGACCATGACACAAAGTTATTGTGTGATGTAATTGTTGGTAGTATAAGTTTTGCTGTTTTTGTTATTTTTCCTGCATGGATAAGTCAGAAGAGTCACTTGCTATTAACAAGTCAGTAAACTATTTCTTGATTATCCAGCATTATCTTTTATGAGTTTTCATGTCTATCCTATTCTGCACTTTTTTCACGGTGTTCATTGGCATTGTTCATTTCTAAATCTTGAATTTAACATGTTAGAGTTCCTGTAATTTGGAATCTTGTTGCTTCAACATAATTAATTGTCAATAAAACTGTTATTATTATTATTTTTTATCATAATGGTATCAGCTCTTATTTTATTGCATTTTGTTTGAAGCTGATAAGTAGTATGAACAAAATGCGATACTCAAGAAGATACTTTTAAGACACTTTTCACCTAGAAGAATGTGATAGTAGCATGTGTGTTAATTCACTTTTTCTAGTAAATTTTTACCTCCAACGGTGGGTTCAAATTCCATTCGTTGATGTTGACATAAGGAAATGAGACCTAGCATTAGGTATGAGTTGCGAAGAAGTCCTGCAATAAGAATACATTAGTTGATGTATTCAAAGGACGTGTTCTCCTCTCTCTCTCTCTCTCTCTCACACACACACACACGTACACGTTCACCAAAATGGAGGCTCTCTTTTAGTGACATGGGAAGAAATAAAGTGATATGGTCTTGTTAGTACTTGTTTGGTACCTGATTCAAGACACAATCTTAAACATGCTGTTATATAAACCCATAAGAAAAACTCTTGGCTTCCATCTATGATTTGGGAGTTTTGATTAAATAGGTAGCTATACATTATCTGTGTGATGGGGTTGGAGAAACCCTGGGAGTTTTTTAGGGATTTAATATAGAACCAAGATTCTTTTATTTCTGCCCATAGGTTTTTTCTTCTCCACATTATCTATGAAGGGTTGTGTATTTTTCCATATAACAAAAAGGATTGGTTGGTATGTACATCCTTATTTTGTAGATTTTGAGTTAAAAAAATACATAATAGAAGTTCACTGGATAAATGAGGAGCACCCTTGTGAGAACAGCAACAGCAACTAAACACATGATTCCGGAAAATACTGCCATGCTCAAGCAATGCATTAGCAATTATTTGTGGTTCAGGATTTATGAATTTCCATGTGTTGAATCTGTCTGACTATAACTTAGTGAACACCATCCTTCATGTACTTTCTTCTATCAAATCAAATCACTTAACTTATTTAGTTTATTATTGAAAGGAATCAATTAAATTAACGAGTTCTTGAGTTCATATACATTGAAATCTTTTCTTTATGGTTCAACTACATGGTCAAAAGCTATGAAATGCAATTATGAGCCATCTGATAGTACACTAATTTAGTGAATTATAGAGATTTAAAATTGCTTGATGAATTAAGGTAACTGCCAGTATATTTTATCTGTCTATATATCTATATAATATTTGTTTTCTGAAAATTTTGAATGAAATACCCTCTTTTCAACTTAAAAAATTTCAACCTTTGCAATGCTTAATTAGGCAACTGCTTGATGGTGTATTTTATTTATTTAATTCATATATTTTTCATCTGTAAAGGCACCTAAAATCCAACGCATGCATGGTGGAAAGTCATCTAGATCACCTGGTGGTGTTCCTCAACAGTCACCAAGTAGTCAGTGGGATAGCATCATCAAATTCTTGGATTCTCTTATGAGTCGTCTACGTGAAAATCATGTACGTTCAACATTCTTTTGCTATCAGTTTCTCTTTCATTGTTGTTGGATATTATTGTGGACTTATGAATTTTTTATTTTTTTAAAGAAAGAAAATTTGTGTATTTTATCTAGGTAAACCTTGGTGAACTATTCTTGTATTTATTCATGCCACTTGCATAGCAAAGTTACTCAAACCTGGAACATGATTTATTGTTTAATTGCTGTATTTCTCCAGTTATCTCATTGTTTGCTGTGATCCTTTCAGTTAAATGAATAACCAAGTTGACATGAACATCAATATGGTTATAAGAGGCTAATTTATAATTTACTGAGATTTGCTCCAGAATACCAATTGGGTTGGACATTCAGATATTGCTTATGGCTTTTAGAGAATGTTGTATGATTTATGTACATCGATACATCTAGTAGACAACGAAAGAAGTGAAACAAGAATTAGAATAGGAATATGTATTGTAATAGAAATTCCAGTCTTCCAGCAAGTCATAACAATCACAATGTGTCATAGAGAGGAAGTTGTGTTGCTTCGTGTTTTGTTTCCCTAGTGTGGTTTGTGTTGAATGTAACAATTTCTACCTACTCCACCTACAAATACTCCACCTACTCCACATTAGTTAGTGCTATAGTTAGTGCCCCATATAGTTAGTGATATAGTTAGTGATCCATTATGGTATAGTGCTCCATTATGGCTCCATTGTATCCCATTTCTCTCTATAAAAGAGAGCTCTTGTAAGAATAAATCTATCAATCAATAATATCAATACATTAATTTCCTACATGGTATCAGAGCAATAGGTTAAGTTCCTAGTGTTCTTCGCCTTCTGGCGGGCGGCAACCTTTCCTTGGCCGCCCGCCGGACCTCAACCTATTCCACTTGTGTTTCTACACATACCTTCTTCCATAGCTGAGCTCTTACCCCTCATTTCAGCCTCTGTAGATCGCAAAACAAACAGCAGCTTCAGCAAAATTATCTATCTGTAGTGGGTCAGCCACAGAGTCGCTTGGCTCCAAATCAACAGCAGCTAGGTAGCAATCTGCCCTCTGCATCATCACAGTCAAGCCGCAGATTCTGCTTCTGATCCTGGCTGGAAAGAGCATCTACTTTAACATCCAACCCATCATCCCCTCCAAATTTTGATTGACTCTCTCTTTGACTATTCTCAGCTGCAACTTTACCTGCCGATACTTTCTCACCAACTAAATTCTTTTCAACTCAAAGTGCTCTCTGTACAAGCCACTTCTTCATTCTTCTCCAAGTCTTGAATTCAGTAACTTGGAAAGCCATGGCAGTGCCTGTGTTATTAGTGCTTGAGCTTTGTTTCTTAATGATGGGTGGTCTTGTTGTTGTTGTTGTTGAGTCCTTTTCATTCTCTGAGGCTGACAAGATTGCTTGGTTGCCTGGACAACCCTTTGTGGGGTTTCAACAGTTCTCAGGCTATGTCACTGTGGATGACAAGAAACAAAAATCTCTCTTCTACTACTTTGTTGAGGCTGAATTTGATCCATTTTCAAAGCCTCTTGTTCTCTGGTTAAATGGAGGGCCTGGGTGTTCTTCATTGGGAGTGGGTTTTTCTTATTCAACTGATGCCTCCTCCTATGAGGCAGTCTCTGATCAACAAACTGCCAGTGTAACCAAAATCTCTCAGCAGTCATTACTCCATCTCCAACCCTTCATCATATTTCTTTTGAGATCCTTCTGATTACCATACTCTCCCATCAATCTTCACAACCAGAAAACAGGGAGTGTGCTGACTGCAAAAGCAAGGGTCCTTAATGGGCTAGTGTGAATCTGGGCATCTTTGTATGCATGCAATGTTCTGGAATCCAATAGCTATTGGGAAGCAGAGCTGCTCCCTAATTACAACAGAGTTGGGATTGAGAATTTTATTCGTGCAAAGTATGAAGAAAAGCGATGGGTTGCTACAGATGGCAAGCCAAAGTCGCCTTCTAGATCACTAGAAGAAAAGGCTTCTGTGCAGTGGCAGAGACCTGGGAATAGAAGTGGGAACGGATATGTCAGCAATTCTGAAAATTCATCCGAGGAAAGGAAGAACTTTCAAGCTAGTACGAGGGAGACTGTTCCTGCTGCAAGGATTAGTATACCTGTACCTCCTAAAGGACCTGAATCAGTCATTCCACTACCAAAGTCTCAAATGATCATTCAGAAATCAGAATCAGTAGTGTCGTATGCTGAATCAGCAAAGCAGGCAGCAGACTCTAGTCCAGCTGTCTCTCCTCCTAAGGTTGATTTTGCTACTGACCTTTTTTGACATGCTTTCGATGGATGGTCCAAGTGAAAATGGCTCAGAGGCAGCATTTGCTGATGATAATGCATGGGCAGGTTTCCAGTCTGCTGCAGAAGGATCAACAGCCGATAAAACTGTCTGTACAAAACCAGATGATAACCATACCCAGTCTACTTCTGGTATTGAAGATCTCTTTAAAGACTCCCCTTCACTAGCACCTTCTACAGCATCGGAGAAGCCTATAAAAGATGTTAAAAATGATATTATGAGCCTCTTTGATAAGTCCAATGTGGTATCACCATTTTCTGTTCATCAGCAGCAACATGCTATGTTGGCTACCAGTTTCTTGGGGTGATGATGCCAGCTGCTGGAAATATTGTGTGACGCCCCGAAAATCGGGAACATCAGATACTGGATACTCTTCTGTTCGGCTCTACAAGATGTTTAAAGGAACCGAATGGATCCAAAAAAAGAGAAAGCAATTGCAGTAATGTCACCAACCTTATTTTATTCATGTCGGGGATCAAACCCGATCACCATTTTACAAAAAAAAAAAAAAAAAAAAAAAAAAAAAAAAAAAAAAAACCAACAACAACAAAACAACCAGAACCCATAACCACCACAAACAACCGGCCTCACTTCTTCGCCTCTTCAGCTGTTCTCTTCTTCGTGCCTTTGTCTTGGGCGGCCCTTTCCGGTGCTGCCTCCGTGTTTCCCACGCCGCCGAGCACGTTCACTTCCCGTTGCTCCTCAACTGTCACATATGGCGGACCTCCAAATCTGAGCATCACGGTGGCCTTCCGCTTCAGTTCCTTGTTTTCTGCCTTCAGCCCACATATCTCTGCTCGGGCATCCTTATACATGCCCTGGAGCAGAGCCAGTTGGGCGTTTAACTGCTGCACCTCATTTGTCCTACTCTGAAGCTGGTGCGACAGGTTTGAGACCGCAGTCATGGTCTCAACACATGACTTCAGTGTGTAATAATTCGCCTCAATATCCGATTGTGCAGCCATTCTTTGCTCCACAGACAGCATCGGAAAGTTCAAAGACGCAAAACCAGGGGCGCTTGGTCCAGGGGCGCTTGGTTGCGGTTCAAGGGCACCTGCCCCGGCCATCTCTCTTGTGGACTCGTTGAGGTCGGGAAAGAGAGTGAGACCACGGGACGAAGAGGCTATGTTCTGGGTAGCTGAACGGGAAGAAGAGGCCATATTCAGGGTTGGTTGTAGCGGGTTACAGAGTATCTCTCTCAGAAGTGTTACAGAGAGAACGAAGAGTTTTTTCAGCTGGTTTGTTATGCATCAGCGGCAGCCTCGCCTTGGTTTAAATAGGCAAGGCAACACGCGTATCACGCGCCTCTCAACGCCAGACGACAAATCGGCACGCCTTTTGATGGTTGTCGGGCACATCTTTTGATGGCACGCCTTTTGATGGCACGCTTTTTGATGGCACGCCTTTTGATGGCACGCCTTTTGATAACATTGGGCAAGCCTTTTGAGGGTCCGACAAGACTCGGTAAACTGTCCCGACATTGATTCCGGTTAGCTCCTATATGGGGCCGACAAGACTCTGTAAACTGTCCCGACATTGATTCCGGTTAGCTCCTATATGGGTCCGACAAGACTCTGTAAACTGTCCCGACTTTGATTCCGGTTAGCTTCTATATGGGTCCGACAAGACTCTGTAAACTGTCTCGACATTGATTCTGGTTAGCTCCTATATGAGTCCGACAAGACTCGGTAAACTGTTCCGACATTGATTTCGGTTCTCTTCTACAACGGTCCGACATGACCCCGTAAACTGTGTTCTACAACGGTCCGACATGACCCCGTAAACTGTTTTCTACAACGGTCCGACATGACCCCGTAAACTGTTTTCTACATCGGTCCGACATGACCCCGTAAACTATCTTCTACATCGGTCCGATATGACCCCATAAACTATCTTCTACAACGGTCCGACATGACCCCATAAACTGTCTTCTACCTTGGTCTGCCATAACCATACGGTCTTCTACAACGGTCTGACACGACCATACAGTGTCTCCTATCCACTTTTATTTTATTTGTCAGATTATTTTTTCCTGTTTTGTTACTCTCTCCAAACTCAAGTTGGTTAGTTCCTAACCCCCTTGAGTTTGAGGGGGGCTGTTGAATGTAACAATTTCTATGTAACAATTTTTACCTACTCCACCTACAATTTCTATCTACTTCACCTACAAATACTCCACCTACTCCACATTAGTTAGTGCTCCATTAGTTAGTGCTATAGTTAGTGCCCCATATAGTTAGTGATATAGTTAGTGATCCATTATGGTATAGTGCTCCATTATGGCTCCATTGTATCCCATTTCTCTCTATAAAAGAGAGCTCTTGTAAGAATAAATCTATCAATCAATAATATCAATACATTAATTTCCTACAGTTTGGTTTTGTTGACCTTACAACATCCAATGGGTTAAAGTTTAAGCTTCATTTTTGTTTTTGTTTTTTTTAATACTGAAGTAAATCAAATATGGCATTAATGATACTCTTGTCTCAGCAAGATGAGGTACAGCTAATTATTTGAATTTAACAAGACTATTATTGCTGAGTGGTAGTGTTGTATTGCTTGCTCTCTATTTTCTTCCCTAATTGTTTTGGAGAAAGTTTAATGTTAATTGAGCTCGTACACAATCAAATTCTGGTCTACATAAACTATTATTTTATATTTTGGGCAAACTTTATTTTACCCCCTTTGTGTGGTATGATTCAGGAGCACTTAACGACCTCACATTTAAAAATAGAAGAGGAACCCTCGTGTGGTTTTGAACTTAGTTGCATCCATTACACTTTTCGTCCAAATTGACGGAAATTGTGTCACACATGCATAGTTTTAGAGTTCGGAAGAAAAAATTGAAGTCAGTATCAAATTTCAATGTAAAATACAAATTTTCCCTTCTGTAAATCTTCCTACCATGTGAAAAATTCCCAACCACTCCAGCCACCTCCTACGTATGAAGTGAAGTCCTACATTGCCCAACCACTCCAACCTATGTAGGACTTCACTACATTACCTATGAAGTGAAGTGCTACATTGGTTGAGGTGGCTGTTTTGTTTTGTTTGTGTGTGGCGCTCTTTTTAGGGGGTGTTGTCTTGTATTCTTTAGCATCTCTTTGATGGTTTAGTTTCTCAATAAAGTTTTATTATTTATCAAAAAAAAAAGTCCTATGTTGCCTGAATATGAAAGTAGTGTGCAGTATTCTAGTTGTTGTGGTGAGGGTACCCTCACGCTTATATGCTACATATTACTTTCATACCCAGGCGCCCAGTCTCCCTTTCCCCCCACTATGCTGCCCCTTCATTTTGTCTATTCGATTTGGTTTATGTGGATTATCTGGAGATTGCTAATGTTAAATACATGGGCATTACAATGCTTTTAATCAACATAAAGTTTGATGCCTTTTGCCCCTGTGGTTTGGATGATTTCATAACTGAGATTATTATGCTCTGTGTTGCCAACGACATTTATGGTTTCTGAAGCTTGGTCCTTGACAACACTGACTTCTTTTCCATTTCAATAATGCTAGAATGACCATCTTCTTTTACCACATTTTTATTTACCATCTGATGTGACACACACACATTAGTTGGATATTAATGGCATTCATGTGGGACTCATCATTGTCATTAATATCTAACTAATGTTAATTCATGTGGGGTGTGAATTCATTTTATTAATTTTTTATTTATAACTCCTTTGCATTTTGTCAAGCTTTGCTTTGCCTCAAAATCTGATTTTCTTTCTTTCTTTTCTAGTTTTGTTTTTGTTTTTTCCAAAGAACAATAAGAAGAGTATAAATGTCTTTTTATAGACAATGATAATGGAGTTGGGGTGGCATTTTAGTCCATAACCATATGAGAGTTCTTTTGCCTTTTTTAAATGTTAGAAGGAGAGGTGCTCCTCCTGGGCTTTATCATAAAGTGGATTTTTTTCCAAATATTTAAGTGGACATAATAATTTTTAAAAACTGAATATTTAACTTCCTGAGAAGAAAGTATTCCTATCCTATATGAAATATTTGAATGAGTGGGAATATATGCATAATTTTTCATATACCTAGAAGATAAACTTGGCATCTGGATTATTTGGACACATCAGAGTCTCCATTATGAACAGCTAGTCTGATATGTTTGAATCATAGTTACCAGCATAGGAAGTAGAAAGAGGAAATAATAGGGGAAATGGAAGTAGGAAACATAGCCAAAACATATATAGGAAAATGATAGTGGGAAAAGATTAAATATTGGAAGGGAAACCTAATAGGAATCCTAGCAAATAACTATTGCAAGACGGGAAGGAAACATTTGGAAGATTAATTGAAAATTTAAACTTAAGCAGAAATAAGAAAGAAACTAATGAGAATCACTTGTGGATCACAACAGGAAGCACATAAGGAATAAATATGAAACATCATTTCTAAAGTTTTTTTTGGAGTAGTTTCCATAGGGTTTTCAAAATAGTTTACACAGTTTAATGCCAGTTTCTTCTTAGTTTGTGAACTTTCTTTGGAGTTTACTTTTCATGGATGAAGCATTTATTACCTGTTGTTTTGTGTTACTGTTGTGTGCTGTGACATTGCCTTCTGAATTTGTAAATCAAACAATGTACTTTCAGGTTCCTTCATTTTTTATCCGTAAGATCACTACCCAGGTTTTTTCTTTCATCAACATATCACTTTTTAACAGGTATGTAATCTTGATCCTAGAATTTACCAGTGCTTTTTGAATTGATGATCAATTTAGGCTTAGGTATTGAGTAAAAAAAATTTCTTCTCAGTCTTCTGCTGCGACGAGAATGTTGCACATTTTCAAATGGAGAATATGTGAAATCTGGTTTAGCAGAACTAGAAAAATGGATTCTCAGTGCAACAGAGGAGGTAAATAGCGTGTTTCTCTTTTCAAGTTTTTCTGGCGCACATGTTCTACAGAAGTTGAATATCTTTCTGAATATGAATCATTACTAAATGTAGTTTGCAGGAACCTCATGGCACGAGCTAAATTATATTAGACAAGCTGTTGGATTTCTGGTATAAGCCATAACTGCAATTGAAACCTGTAGTGCTTGAAATTTTTAGAGCTGTATTTATGTTAAACATCTTGCAAATCATTTAGGTGATTCATCAAAAAAGAAAAAAGTCTCTGGAAGAGATTAGGCAAGATCTTTGTCCGGTATGATCTTATCTTACACTGCTGAAAGTTGGCTATTATTTCTCTCCTGATATCTCTTTGCACATTTCCAAAACTTAATTGTCATCGTGATCTTGTGCAGGCATTGACTGTTAGACAAATCTATCGCATAAGTACTATGTATTGGGATGATAAATATGGCACTCAAAGTGTATCAAATGAGGCAAGTTTAGAGTTCCTTCTCTGTTTTGTAATAAGTGCGTATCATGATGACCCACTGTTTGTGAACATTGTTTGGTTTACAGGTTGTTGCTCAGATGAGGGAGATGTTGAACAAGGATTCTCAAAATCTAACCTCAAATTCATTTTTGTTGGATGATGATTTGAGGTAAACTAATAAACCTAACATGGTATCTGGAATTGTTTGTTTCACACGGTTCATTGAATAAATGAGGGGTAGTGTGCTACTTGTTGCTTCAGATCATAGATGTTAGACTTTTCAAACAAATTGTAATCTTCGTTATGCTTGTAAAAAAATTGTGCTTTGTCATCACGCTTATTGACAAATTTGTGAGTGTTCTGTGAAAGCAAAGTCTCACATTGCCTGGGTGCAAAAGTAATGTGCAGCATATTGAGGTGAGGCCCAGGCGTCATGAGACTTCGCTTCATTATCATCATCAATGATAGTGCTTTGACACCAGCATCCATTGATGCTACTAAAGCTTGCAACTCTTTGAATTTCTAAATGGTGACAAAAACCCAATGGTTATCGTTATTCCAGGAGTTCCACATTTCCATATCTTTACTGAGTATAGCTTTCTTTATATAGCTGTCCTATTAGTTGAATATATTGCCACATGTGCCAAGTAAAACATAAAATTACTGATCAAAATTTTTACCATGGAAATGAACCCGAAAAACCCAAAGTTTTACTATTATTTTTTTGTTTTTCCTGACTGGGAATTTCACATTCATCTTAAATTTTTTTTGCTCTGTTGCAGCATTCCATTCTCTACTGAAGATATATATATGGCACTTCCAGCAATAGATCCTTCAGATATTGAGCTGCCAACGATCTTGTCTGGGAATTCTTGTGCGCAGTTCCTGTTCCAGACTACAAAGTAAATGTTTCATGATAAGACTCCAAAAACATCATTTCTTTTAGCAAATGCTAGCTTTATCTGAAGGGAACAGTTCCTCCTGTATCTCAGGTCTGAGTTAGACTGGCTTTCAATTTTTAGACCTGACAAATACAGGTATCTGCAATGCTTTTATATTTTGAAGGCCTAACCATCAGACAATGGTGAGTTTAACTTAGCCAACTGCTGGAATGTGTTCAAAATATCCCTTTTCGTGACAAGGGATTCCTTAGAAGTTGAATGGGGATTGATTAGGTCGCCCCATTTAATTACACGTGTTAGGAAGTAGTGATTGTACAGTAAAAAGTAACAATTTGCTTAAAAGGCTTCTCTATTTATGAAGCTTATTTTTAAGCTCTACTCTGTACAGGATGATCCTATTGGAAATGCATTCATGTTGTATTTTGCTTCTGGTTTAGTCTTCTTTTCTTTTCTTAATTAAGGACCACCCCTTCTTTCTTTCCCCATCCTTTCTTAATTAAGGATTCTCTTGTATCAATACAATGTACAATTATAATTAGCATCATGGAAATTTTTCTGACAATTTTAGTGAGCATTATAGTGAAATATTTCTGGACATTCTCAACAGTGCATGATTCATATCCATGTTAAGAGTTGGGCCATTGTATTTTGAGACATTTTGTTGATTTCATGCTTCATGACACCGAATGGTAAGCCTGAGCTTTGAGGTAGGGATGGCAATGGGGATCCTACCCTATGGATACCTATAGAGACCCAATCCAAATATATGGATTTTCCCCACGTTTTTTACCCATCGGGTTAATTAAATGGTGTTTTTTGAATACCCATAGGATATGGGTCAGGAATGGGCACCCGCCCATTTCCCCATATCTGCATTTAGGGCTCTCATTCTCATTCTCACATACACCATTCAATCCTCTGTCTACCAAGTCCTTTCCTCTCTCCTCGATCTCGATCTCTCTGTAAGAATCATTGCCTACGCCTTCGTGATTCTTCTTTCGTCATCAATTTTCTTGGAGAACAAATCCAGGAATTGAATTTGTTCAAGGGTTCATTCTTGTCAGCGAAGGCAACGATCTCCGTCGGATTTGTGAAGGCAACGATCTAGCTGCGGCGATCTCCATCGGCGTTACCATGGTGGTTCTCTGGCATGGTGAGTTTCTCTATCTTGTTCTCTGTTGTATCAGAAGTTCTTTCCCAACTTGGTACTCCACTTTTCTTCTACTATTTGAACTCATTTTGCTTGGTGCTTATAGGGTTATGTTGATTCTTAGTTCAGGGCTAGTTTGTTGCAATTTTCACTTTTTTTTGCCAAAAACTTTAATGGGTTTTATTTGGTTTTAAGTCTGTAGGTAAGAAGTTGTGAAATCAGTACCATAACTAGTATTTCTGTTGAGAATTTGCAATTGTGTGCATTTTGTAAGTGGTTTTTGCACACCCACCATGTGTTTGTGTGTTTGTTTGAAAGAGACAAAAAACTGCAGTAGACTAGAATTTGGATGTGCAATTTGCTTGACTACATGACTAATTTATTATAGAGGAATGGGGATGGGGAATTAATATCCACTCCATTAACCCCCATTGCCATCCCTAAATTCAACTAGAATCAACACTTGAGCAAGGAAAGCCTACTTTTCAATTGGGCTGATCTACTACCTTACTTAACACATCTAGGGCAAATCTTATTGAAACCAAAACTTGCTTCGCAGCCAAATATCAACATTTTAAGTGAAGCACAGAAGGCCTATGAAGAAAAAAGGAAAAGCACTTTAAATAATAAGGAAAAGTAGAATGTGGAACCTTCCATTCTTATTCAGAACTTTACTCCACCACAGGATGGCTTCCAAGAGATTCTTTTCCAGCCTACTCCCATCAATGAAAACCAGACTTAAGTCTGGCATACAAGCCTCTTCTGAATAAGGAGTCCAAGAGACCCAAGGATTTGAAGCTGATCTCTGAATAGCATCTAAGACATCAAAGTTAACATATGCAAATAGTTGTTTAGAGCAGTCTTCAGCAACTGCAATGGCAAAATTCTTTGAGTCAACTCCAAGCATTTCCTCGACTTCTCCCTGACATAGAACAAGTTAGATCATTTATTGCTGTTGGTGATTTTGTCTTTTCTTTTGACAAAATAATACAGGATTCTCTAAGATCCTAATTTAACTAGAAATGTAATCTACCAAAGAGTCCTTGCCCATAACCTCATAACTACACCAATATAGATTGCATCTTCTATTACTTGGTATGTCATTTGTTAGACTGAAATTGGTATGTCATCGTTATCAACTAATCTAGTCAATCAACTTCTAGAATCTATGTCATTGTTGCATCTTCTATTACCTAGTTGCTTTTGCTTCAGTAAGTAGGAAGGGAATAATAAAAGATGATCTCACGAGATTGTTAGACTGAAATTGGTTCACATCTAATTCAAGTTCTATTTGATTAAATTCATTCAAGTTCATATTTAATGCTTCACTTTGAATGTAAATGATATGGAGTATTTACCTATCTGATGTCTATGATGCCAATGAAATGGCCTTTTTTTTTTTTTTTTGTATCATTAATCATTTTGACATTTGGTGTGTAGTGAATCATATTTACAATCACATGCAACAAAGCCCAGAACTAGCTGTACAACAAATGGCTGATGTTTTTGATTCGTGTGAATTCTGTGTTCATTTTGTGTCTGTTTTATGTGGTCTGCTAAGCTATCTGTTAGTCTATAGTGTCAAAATTTGTGCCATCTCATGTGGGCTTTGATTAAAAGTCTTCTCTGTTTTTGTTCTCCCCTGTTTTTGTTCTCAGCTTATGGGTTGTAATAGTTTAGTGGTCTGATTTCTGTGTTGCTATTAATTGTTGATTACACCTACTTTCTCAATTAATTCTTGCAACAAAAAAAAAAAAACCAAAGCTTTTTATAGGCAGTTTATGGGCAGTTTAGAGTTGAAATGTCAAAGAATGAGTATTGTTGAATTGGAGTTTTTGTTGCTTTTAACTTTAGTTTTTTTTTTTTTTAAAAAAAATTATTTCTTTTGCTTTTGGTTGAATTAGTGTGTCGTAAATATAGATGTCAATGAAATTCGATTGAAAAATTTGTAAGAAATTTGAGTCTAATTATATTTGAGTTACTGATTTCATCTAATATTAAGTCTCTCTTTTACATGATTTTTTAAAGATTTTTTTTTTCTTTTATTGTCTTTAAAATGTTTTGATGTGGTGCCATCAGGTGAAAACACTCATAATTATATAATTTTTAGTTTTTTTTTTTTCAATCATTAAAAACTTATTTGATTGTCTTGAAATTATATATTCGATTACTTTAAAACGAACTTCTTAATTAATTAATTAATGTGTATTTAATTTTGTTGTTAAGTCAAAAAAATTAAATTAAATATATATTTAGCTTTGGTTGTGAACCTTAGGAGGGGAGAAAAAAAAAAGATCAAGTTGGGCTGGGAAAAATTCAAATCCATTAAGAGATGGGGAGGGTAGTACCTATGAGGGATAAGGAATGGGAAAAAATAATTATAAGAAAATAGGGATGAAGAATTAATGACCACCTCATTGCCCTCCATTGCCATCCCTACTTTGAGGGGATGGCACTGCTTTTAAGTTCTTATGGATGATCTCCCTTTGCACTACTTGAACTTCTTGTCACATTGCTTAATGTGCCATTTCCTTGTAAGCTTCCATTGTGAGATATGCTTCTAACAGAATTGCAATCCTTGCTGTCAAAGTTTGTTTCACCTTGATAGCAAGGCTTAATTGTCAAGATTTATTTGAGAGAAATACACACTGAGGAGGAGGCAAGGAGAGGTTTTGGGAGTAGCTGCTTTTCAGAGATCAGGTAAATTTGGCCCTTCTGCATTGTGCTTTCTTTATAAATTCTATGAAATATAATTTTGCTTTGTACAGACAGAAAAGCTAGTAAATCTTGTTTGATAATATGTTAGATGATGGAATAGTATGTTGGACTTGGAATTATTACACAAAAAGTGGAAGAATAGAATTAACCTTGTGGAATTGCATACAATTAAGAGGATCATCGTCTAACCTTCTTGCATTGATCAGGACCGGCTTTTGGGCAAAATACACAAAACAGCCACTTTGGGCCCTTCAAAAATGTCCCACAAAAGGCTCCAAAACTATAGTAAGTATTGTATTGGTTCAAACAAAAAATAAATAAATAAATAAATCATAATGGGATTTTTTTAAAAAGTAATGATGTTTTCTATCACAAATTTTCAATCATAACTTTAAGAAAATAAATCAAGACACTAAAAAAATTAATTTTTTTTTTTTTTGGTATCACTTATGGTGTATGGTAACGCTTTTTTTGACAATGTGTCGTATTTTATACATTTTCACCGTTTTATTGAAGACGGTTTTGAACATGATTCCTTTATATTCTTCCTTAAACCATGGCATATAATTAACAATGCACTAGTATTAAAGCCAATGATTAGAGGCATCGGGGGCACAATGCTCTCGACCTATTCTCAAACTTTAATAAGTAGGACGACGCGGTTGCTCTAGAATTTCACCTCTGACTATGAAATACGAATGCATCCGACTGTCCTTGTTAATCATTACTCTGATCCCGAAGGCCAACATAATAGGATCAAGCGCATGCCCTGGCATAGGCGTGGCCTGTGGCCTGGCCATGCTGGCCAGCCTTAAAGGAGGTGCCCCCTCCCTTATAGTAGCTTCTTAAGCCCTTTTGCATGTCACATTGCATGTCACATTGTTTTGTATCACTTATGGTGTATGTTATCTCTTTTTTCGACAATGTGTCATATTTCGTACATTTTAACCACGCAGGGACCATCACAATACTTTCTGTGGGAGCCGAATAAATAGAAGAGTCAGAAGGTGCGTACCCTAGAAATCAGATATTATTTGGCTCCATATTGCGTGACTAGGATGCCGAATACGTTAGGAAGGCTGAATAGCCGGAGGTCAGTAGCTCCGAATAAATAAAAGGGGAATGGGATAAAAGTAGGCTCAGGCACCGAGGCCCAGAAAGCAAGTATAAATACAAGAACCACATATTTAGAAAGGTATGTAAGAATCACTTCACTTCACTTAACTTAGTAAACAAGCTATCCTGAGTGTCTGAACTGACTTGTCCGTCGGAGTGCTAATTCCGGCACCCCCAACCGGAGTGTTTGTATCTTTTCAGGTGACTAGCTGAGGATCACTAGCGTCTCCCAGGATCTGAAGAGTATTTCCAAACCACTTCTTCACAATTGGCGCCGTCTGTGGGAATACTCAAATACATCCATGGCAGGCGTGACTGAAGATCCTCTGATAACCACTGACGAGACCACACAGAGAGATGACCTCACTCCAGCAAACTCGCTTGGACCAAAAACCATCGCAGCAAGACTTGCCTTGGACCTCTGCTCATCTTCAAACCCAACGCAAAAGACAATACAAGCGACCATGGCACAAGCTAGGCAAACCAAACAGAGGTTGGACAACATCATCGCTGAGAATGAACGCCTTCGTCGCGATCTGGCCTCGGAAATAGCAAAATCCAAACAAACAGTGCGCCAGGCTTCTGAGCGACCCCCGAGGGCAGATGATCGATGATCTCGAGCCCGACAGCAAGAAACTGACGACCGCTATGCCTCAACAGATCATCTTGAGGAGTTGGCAAAGGACGAACGTCTCCAACAATGCGTCCGGAGAAGTGCGATCAAAACACCTGCCCTTCCGAAGGATGCATTTCCGCTTGACACCGTCCACATGATATACAGCCTGCCAGCAGCCTCGGCCGTGCATGCGATCCAATCACATCCAGGCCCCCAACAGTAGCTCACGCCAGCAAAGCGGCTCCGAGAAACGCCAAGTATCACCTTTGACGACTCTGATTTGATCGGCGTAACACTCCCTCACATCGATCCATTGGTTGTTGAGCTACGCGTAAACCGGTTCACCGTCGAACGCATTCTTATCGACCAGAGCAGTACTTCGGAGGTTATGTATTATAAAACCTTCATCAAACTCGGATTCAACGAGTCAGACCTGACTCCGGCTCCTTATCCACTATTCGGCTTCAATTCGAATCTAGAGTACCCATTGGGAAAGATCGGCTTACCCGTTCGAGCAGGTTCCAGAACGGTGGATGTGGAATTCTTGGTCGTCAGGCTGCCATCGCCGTACAATCTCATCATGGGGCGATCGTGGTTGCATACCTTGCAGGCCGTCCCAAGCACCTATCATCAACTGCTACGTTTCCCAACAGAACACGGCATTGAGCAAATCCGTGGCCCAGAAATCGGCTCAAGCATGTTATCTCCTTGCCGCCAGAACGCCAAAGGAACTGCAAGTAAACTCCATTGAGGTCGATCGGGAGATCCTTGATGACGTTGGGCGGCATCCAAATGAGAAGGCCACGGAAGGTTTAGACCGAGTTGACATCGATGGAAGCCCAGAAAAGTTCTTCATGATCGTGCCTCTCTGAATCAGGCCGACAGGCAGCAGCTGATCTCTTTTTGCTCAACAACCTCGACGTCTTTGTGGACTCCGTACGAAATGTCGGGAATAGACCCATCAGTTTCACAGCACCATCTGAATGTCGATCCCAAATGTAAGCCGATCATTCAGAAAGGCCGGCGGTCAGCCGCGGAGCACACTCGCCGTTGTTGAGGAGGTAGACAACTGCTTGACGCCGGGCAATTAGAGAAGTCACTTACCCTAGTGGCTCTCCAATACAGTGGTGGTGAAGAAGAAAAATGGGACTTGGCGAGTGTGCGTCGATTTCACGGATCTAAACAAAGCTTGCCCCAAAGACTGTTTTCCTCTACCCAAAATTGACCAGCTTGTCGATGCGATGGCACGCCATCAACGCATGAGCTTCCTCGATACTTACAGAGGCTACCATCAAATTGCCATGCATCCAGATGACCAGGACAAAACTGCATTCCTTACCCCAAGAGGAGTCTACTACTACAAAGTTATGCCTTTTGGGCTGAAGAATGCAGAGGCAACCTACCAAAGACTGGTCACCGCCATGTTCAAAAAGCAACTCGGCCACACTATGGAAGTATACATCGACGATATGGTGGTCAAGTCCAAAGAAGAACAGAATCATATAGCCGATCTAGAAAAGACATTCAGCATCTTACGCAAATACAGAATGAAACTGAACGCTTCCAAGTGTGCGTTCGGAATCGGCTCTGGCAAATTCCTGGGTTACATCGTCAATCACCGAGGAATCGAAGCCAACCCGAGGCAAGTCACAGCAATCTTGGAACTCGGCTCCCCGTTCAGTAAAAGAAGTCCAAAAGTTGATGGGATGGCGCTGCACTCAACAGGTTCATCAGCCGGTCTACAGATCGCTGCCGACAATTCTTTCAGACACTACGGCAGGGTAAGGCTTTTGAATGGTTCGCCGAATGCGAAACAGCTTTCAACGGACTCAAGACCTACCTTCGCTCAGTACCTCTCTTGACAACACCCACCGCTGGTGACTCGCTCATTCTATATCTGGCAGTTTCCGATAGGGCCATCAGCGTCGTACTGTTAAAAGAGGAGGAGGGGGAGCAACAGTCAGTGTATTATGTGAGCAAGGCAATGGTTGACGCCGAAACACGCTACCTTCCGCTAGAAAAACTCATCTTAGCCCTAGTCATGGCGGCAAGAAAACTGATGCATTACTTCCAGGGACATAGCATTGGGGTGCTAACAGATTATCCCCTCCGATCAGTACTACGGAGTGCAGAAGCATCAGGACGTGTTTCAAAATGGGCTCTTGAACTCGGCCAATACGACATTCAGTTTTTACCTAAAACCGCAATCAAGGGGCAGGTGTTGGCTGACTTTGTTGCCGAATTCACCGGCGAGCTTGCCAACCTCAAACCTGACGAAGTTCGACCAAAGGCTGAAGTTCGACCAAAGCCGAACTGGAGAATTTATGTCGGGGATATTTGGCAATTATACTGTGATGGATCGTCTAACCAAAGGGCAGCGGCGCCGGAGTTGTAATCATGTCTCCGCAGAGAGTAATTGAGCAGCCGTCAAGCTTGGCTTCGAAGCATCAAATAACGAAGCCGAATACGAAGCCCTTCTAGCCGGTCTGCGGAATGCGCACCTTCTCGGCGTCTGCTTGTGTTTTGTGATTCAAAATTGGTAATCAGTCAGCTAAAGGGGGAGTACGCGGCAAGAAACGACCGTATGGCGGCCTACATGAAAACGGCCAATTCCTTGCTGGCAAAATTTGACCATCACGAACTGAACCAAATAACACGCGACCAGAACACACACGCGGATGCCTTGGGGCTGCCTCTGCCATCAATTCTGAGATCAAACGGACCATCGAAGTAGGTTTCATCCGGAGCCGAGTATTGGCCCTTCGGAGAAAATCTATGTCAACGTTATAGAATCCGCACCAAGCTGGATGGACCCCATTGCTGCATTCCTCTCTTTTGAACAACTCCCAGAGGACAAAAAAGAAGCACACAAGCTGCGAAATAAAGCCCTGCGATACTATCTGGATCCGCAATGAGGGCTTTATAAAAAGTCCCTCTCTGGTCTATATTTGGAATGTGTGCACCCCGACAAAGTGGAGGAGCTTCTGACAGAGATACATGAGGGCAGTTGTGGTGCCCATTCTAGCGGACGCTCCCTGGCCCATCGAGCTATAACAGGGGTATTATTGGCCGACAATGAGAGCTGACGCGGAAGTTATGTAAAAAAATGCGAACAGTGCCAAAAGTTCTCCCATTAACCCATCTGCCTGCCGAAGGGTTGAACTCTATCACCAGCCCCTGGCCGTTTGCTCAGTGGGGACTTGATATCGTAGGACCATTGCCGAGGGCCCCAGGGAACAAGCGATTCTTAATCGTCGCGACAGATTACTTCACAAAATGGGTCGAAGCGGAGGCTTTAACACATATACGAGATGCCGACATTAAACGCTTTGTATGGAGAAACATCATAACACGATTCAGCATTCCGAGAGCTCTCATATCAGACAATGGCACCCAGTTCGATTGTGGCGTATATCGAGAGTTATGCAGCAAATATGGCATTCGGCCTTACTTCTCTACACCGGCCTACCCCCAAAGCAATGGTCAAGCCGAAGCCTCCAACAAATCCATCTTGGACGGCATCAAAAAGAGGCTGGAAAAAGCTAAAGGCAAATGGGTCGAAGAATTGTCGAGTGTATTGTGGGCTTATCATACTACGCCGAGGAGATCCACTGGAGAAACGCCGTTTGCTCTATGCTTTGGAACCCAGGCAATCTTACCCCTGGAAATCGACCTCCCAACTCTGAAATCGCAAGTTTTTGATACGGGCCGAAACGACATGATGCTTGCCCTGGATCTGATTCTAATCGAAGAACGAAGAGACCACGCCCTGGCATCCATGGCACGGTATCAGCAGCAGCTCGCCAAGTCATATAATCAGCGAGTTCAGTTGCGTCGATACACGCCAGGAGAGTTGGTCCTAAAGAAGGTACTTCTAGCGGACCGGAAACTGGCCGATGGAAAATTGGGTCCAAACTGGGGCGGCCCCTATCAAATAGAATCCATCGCAGGAATAGGGGCATACTGGCTCTCAGACATGTCAGGAAGAAGCCTGCCACGACCTTGGAATTCAACACATTTACGTAAATTCTATCATTGACCCGACTTGTGGGTTTGATACTTGTACATATTCCACCGTTGCAATACAAACCTTCTCGTTTTCTCAAGCTCGCTGTCAAGCCTTTAAGGGCCGATTAAGCCTTCTGAGGCCGAAATAAAGTCTCCGGATTCGGAGCGCCCTTCGTGGACATCACGATTGGCCAAAATAAAGTCTCCGGATTTGGAGCCCCTTTTGGTGCATGACACCTTAGGACCGATTAAGACTCCGGATTCGGAGCGCCCTTCGTGGATATCACAATTGGCCAAAATAAAGTCTCCGGATTCGGAGCCCCTTTTGGTGCATGACACCTTAGGGCCGATTAAGATTCTGGATTCGGAACGCCCTTCGTGGATATCACGATTGGCCAAAATAAAGTCTCCGGATTCGGAGCGCCCTTCGTAGACATCACGATTGGCCAAAATAAAGTCTCCGGATTCGGAGCCCCTTTTGGGGCATGACACCTTAGGGCCAATTAAGACTCCGGATTCTGAGCGCCCTTCGTGGATATCACGATTGGCCAAAATAAAGTCTTCGGATTCGGAGTCCCTTTTGGTGCATGACACCTTAGGACCGATTAAGACTCCGGATTCGGAGCGCCCTTCGTGGATATCACGATTGGCCAAAATAAAGTCTCCGGATTCGGAGCCCCTTTTGGTGCATGACACCTTAGGACCGATTAAGACTCCGGATTCAGAGCGCCCTTCGTGGATATCACGATTGGCCAAAATAAAGTCTCCGGATTCGGAGCCCCTTTTGGTGCATGACACCTTAGGGCCGATTAAGACTCCGGATTCGAAGCGCCCTTCGTGGATATCACGATTGGCCAAAATAAAGTCTCCGGATTCGGGGCCCCTTTTGGCGCAAGACATCTTAGGGCCGATTAAGCCTCTTAAGGCCGATTAAGACTCCGAATTCGGAGCGCCCTTCGTGGATATCACGATTGGCCAAAATAGTCTCCGGATTCGGAGCCTTTGTGAGAGATGCATTCGGACCACTTCACTGGCCGAATAAATATTCACTGAGAATTGTTCTTAATTCGAGCCGGTCAATGCATGTTTAAACATTTGCACCACGCAACACAAAACTTGCCAGTAAGTTGAAATAATACGTTTAATTAAGCACATAACATTTTAAGACCAAATACGAACGTTGAAAATAAAAGAAATTCTATTTGTTCGGCGCGAAGTCTGTTCTCGCATTCCAAAGTCTATTTATTCGGCACTCTCATCGTCGCTCTTCTCAATTTCGAAATCGGGATAGGGTAAGTAGTGATGATGATACAGGGGCGAAGCCGAATCAATGCCCACAGCTTCGAGAGCTTTCTCAGTTTGAAGGGCCTTGATCCAGCCGTGCTTGAATCCACGATTTTCACATCGGTAGACCTCCTCGGCAAGGTCTCGTTTGGTCTTCTCTATCCCGACCTTCAGGCCGTCCTGAAACCCTTTTCATAACCCGAGGTCCGTTGGGTCACTCTCTCCTCAACGACCAATTTAGATTGACCGGCCGCCACCGACGCGCTCGTTTGAACATTCTTCAGCTCCCGAAGCTCACGCTCAGCCTTTTCTGCGCGAATCTCCAGACTGCGATTCCTTTCGTCCTTTTTCTCACTCTCACGTCACGCTTCCCGCAGATGCATGCCGATTTCGTAAGCAGTATATAGTCCTTTCACGGCCCCATGTATGTCGTCTCGAAATACTTCGAAATCTTGATGTCCGACCATCGATTGTTAGACTTCCGGCGGGAAGATCTGTCGAACGAACTCGACTGCCACACCTGGGTCTTTAATGATAGAATCCGCCTCTGTCATTGGTCTATTCCTCACAAAAACCGCAAAACTCAACGGTCGTGGCGTCGCATCAGGCTCGATTCTCGGTCGCGGGCGCGGAGAATTTCCCGTTGTTGCCTGTCCTTTCGGGGCGATCTGCTTCGACGACTAAAGGGCTGCTGTGTTTCCCGATCCTTGGACGTTCTTCTTCCCGTACGCATAGGTTCGCTACTGCGCCTCATTGCGACGTCTAATTCAGCCAATCTTCGTCCCTCCCAAGTTGCCTGAATGGAAATAAGTAGGGCCTCTGGCGTGCACCCGCCCCATTTATCCTTTAATGTTTGCAGCTCTCCCGAGGCAACGTCAGTAATCCCAAACGTCAAAAGTCGGATGACAATTGTCCAGCCCCCGAGTTAGGCCCATTTGGCTTCTCAAGCTCGTGCCCTAGCTAAGGCAAAGGCGGATTTACTAATCTGGTCAGCCATGTTTTCAAGTGCAAGCGCCGATCAATCTGTGCCTGAGCCAGTCCACGAGTTAGGCCCATTCGGCTTCTCAAGCTCGCGCCCTGGCTAAGGCAAGGGCCGATTTACTAATCTGGTCAGCCATGTTTTCAAGCGCAAGCGCCGATCAATCTATGCCTGAGCCAGCCCACGAGTTAGGCCTATTCGGCTTCTCAAGCTCGCGCCTGGGCTAAGGCAATGGCGGATTTACTAATATGGTCGGCCATGTTTTCAAGAGGAAGCGTCGATCAATCTGTGCCTGAGCCAGCCCACGAGTTAGGCCCATTCGGCTTCGCAAGCTTGTGCCCTGGCTAAAGCAAGGACCGATTTACTAATCTGGTCGGCCATGTTTTCAAGCGCAAGCGCCGATCAATCTGTGTCTGAGCCAGCCCACGAGTTAGGCCCATTCAGCTTCTCAAGCTCGCCCTGGCTAAGGCAAGGGCCGATTTACTAATCTGGTCAGCCATGTTTTCAAGCGCAAGCGCCGATCAATCTGTGCCTGAGCCAGCCCACGAGTTAGGCTCATTCGGCTTCTCAAGCTCGCGCCCTGGCTAAGGCAAGGGCGGATTTACTAATCTGGTCGGCCATGTTTTTCAAGCGCAAGCCACGAGTTAGGGCCCATTTGGCTTCGCAAGCTCGCGCCTGGCTAACGCAATGGCAGATTACTAATCTGGTCAGGCCATGTTTTCAAGCGCAAGCGACAATCATGTGTCAGCCAGACGAGTTAGGTATTCGGCTGCTCGCAAGCTCGCTCCCTGGACAAGGCAAAAGCAGATACTAATCTGGTCGGCCGCTACCTAAGCTAAGCAGCCGATCTAACCATAACCGAAAGCAACATCATTCATCAACAATTTTCCTACCAAGTTGAGCACAACTCATGAAATTTTATATACGCAAATTACTAAACAAAAAGCTACAAGCCCGCATGAAAATGCCTAGCAAAAAAATATGACTGTAGCAACACATGAAAAAATACCAAATTAAAAACTGTAAAAATACATTCGACATCCTAAAAACTATGTCAGTCGCCCAGATCAGTCATCGGAATCAGACTCCAATGGCTCAACATCCACTTGCTCATATGGTATTGCATAAAAAAACTTTAGCAGCAGCAAGGGCTTTGTGCTAGCCATGTTTGAATCCCCCATTTTCAAACTTGGGGACTTGGTCCAAATACTCGGCGAGTCCAGCATTTTTCCCGACCTCAAATACTTTGGAGGCCTCCGAGTCGTCTGTTTCCTTCGCCGCCATCATTTCAGCCAACTCAGCCTCCAGTTTGGAGACCGCCTTCTGGGCCAATTTGAGCGCATCTTCGCTCGCGTCCGCCTCCTTCTTGGCATCCGATCTCAATTGATCCGCGCTACAAGCCCTCTCCACCTCGGCCTCGGCCCTTGAGGCTTCCTTGTTCGCCCTCAAAGCTTCGACCTCGGCCCTTTTCCTTTGGCCCTCAACTTTCTTTCGTAAACGACCAATCTGTTTGACAGCGTCGCGATGGCGACGGCCCATATCGGCTATCCTTCCGACGGTCTGCAAAGCAAGAATTTAAAACCATAACTTCAACAGTATTTGGATTAAGTGAAGCAAAGTCCAAATATGTACCAAAAGTGCTAATTGGGCGGCTAGTGCTGTCGTATTCAGATCTGGTTCCACCCGGAAAGCCTCCCTGTCAGACGGTAACGACACAGGACGTAGCCAAGCTGAATGCGACTTCTGGATCTTTAAGCATCGAAGCATCAGAAGAAACCGGCATGTTTTTTATCATCGGCTGAATGACAAAAGGAACGATCACATTCGATCCCTCTAATCGAGGACATTTGCCGCATTGTTCTTCTGAGCCGGCCTCAAACTCGGCAAGGCGTTTCTCTACCTTTTCCTCAACTTCTTGGTCGGCCTGCACGATCAAAGTAGATTCAGCATTCCGATTTTTTGCCGTCTCTACCTCAATAACGCGCAAGGACTCTGATTCGCTAACAGACAGGGAGAGTTGAGATTCGGTGGCTGGTGGTACTTCAGACGGAAGGGCCTCTGCTCTTCGCCACGCGGCCAACCTTTCCGCATTCGCCTTCCTGGCAAGTTTTGTCAGGCTTAACCCGGCCATGTCTTCGGGGCTTGCGGCGGGAAGATCCTCTAAGCCATAAAAAAACGCCGTCAAGTGAAAGATCCCCTCGGCCCGAAGTGGATGGAGGATCGGCCGAATTCAATACCTCGTTAGACTCGGTTTCGGACTGATCTGATTTAGTAACATTAGCTACATCCCGCTCCGAATCAGACCCTTCAAAACCAACCTGCCTCAAGTTTTTGAAGTTGGACAAAATAAGAGCGATAAGAGAATCTTCACCCTCTGGAACCGGGATATTTTCCGCCGTCGAGAAGGTCGTATATGTCGGCTCGTAACGAAGCAGAACGTGGGCCGCCCTCCCTTGTTTCTGAAGACTTCGACGGCCGAAATACTTGAGCGTGACTTTGATATTCGAAAGAACGGCATCATCAGTTGAAGACAGACTTTCTTCAAATCGTTCCCTGCACAAGCCAAGCCGTAACATTTCAAAGAAGAGGCTTTACAACAAAAATGAACAAATAATAAAAGCGAGAAGGCAATCGACCACCTGGCTTGCCCCTCCGTCTAGGAATAGGGTTGACGTGATCCTCCCCTACGCCAAATTCCCAGTTACCCTGGACAACGACCATAACATCATCAACTCGTTTCCCAGAACTGGAAAGCATAGTAATTAGCTGATGGTCGATATCCTTGGCCCTAAGGAAGAAACACTCGTGCCGACCAGAAGACTTAGCCAAGGCATAGCAATGCCGGATGACTGGAATGCCAAGGTTAATTCTAAGGCGACGGTTAAGCGCTATAACCCCCATTATAATTCTAAAGAAATTCACATTGCATTGGGAAGGGATTAAACCCCAATGGCGAAGCACAGCCCTAAGAAACGGGTGAAGGGAAAAACGGACTCCACCCTCTGCGATTGACAAAAGAGGAAAGACAATCGTGGTTTTGCCCTCCCTCTCCATATCAAGAGTGCCGTCTGCCACAAACAACAGACGGACATCATTAGGAATGGAGAAATGGCGTTTAAAGTCAGCAATTCGATCTGACGAGAGAAGGTCTTTTAAATGTTTCGCCATACCCTACAGTTTATAAGAATATGCCAAGGAAGGAATAAACCAGAAAGAGTCTTCGAAGTAAGGAAGGAGAGAACTTACAAAGGACAAAGAGGATATCGGATAAGAGAGTTGCAGGGACGATTCAAAAGGCAATCCAGCGACGAGCGTCATAAAATACATACTCGAAAGGACGTCAAAATTTTAAATCGCAATAAATAGACACGTACGAGGGGGCGGGAAGTCGACACGACAACCGAAACGGGTGCGCTTAGATATCCGCATGAGGATGAGGCCAACCGCCGAATTTTGGCTCTGACTTTTCGAAATTCGGAACGAAGCACTCCAGCCAACTGTCGTTGGTAAAGTGCTTGGGGGGCAATTGTGGGAGCCGAATAAATAGAAGAGTCGGAAGGTGCGTACCCCAGAAATCAGATATTATTCGGCTCCATATTGCGTGACTAGGATGTCGAATACGTTAGGAAGGCCGAATAGCCGGAGATCAGTAGCTCCAAATAAATAAAAGGGGAATAGGATAAAAGTAGGCTCAGGCCCCGAGGCCCAGAAAGCAAGTATAAATACAAGAACCACAGATTTAGAAAGGTATGTAAGAATCACTTCACTTAACTTAGTAAACAAGCTATCCTGAGTGTCTGAACTGACTTATCCGTTGGAGTGCTAATTCCGGCACCCCCGACCAGAGTGTTTGTATCTTTTCAGGTGACTAGCTGAGGATCACTAGCGTCTCCTAGGATCTGAAGAGTATTTCCAAACCACTTCTCCACACTTTCTTTTAATTAAACAGTCGGATTCCCCTTGTCCGTACTAGTTCTAAGTTGACTATTCGTTGCCCTGGAAAGGCCCCACGAGGAATCGTATGGGTGGTGGTGCATGGCCGTTCTTAGTTGGTGAAGCGATTTGTCTAGTTAATTTGTTAACGAACGAGACCTTGGCCACAACACAGGCCGCAACCAATGCAGCAGCCTAAGCAATCGCCCAGGCTGCAACCAAGGCAACCAAAAAAAAAAAAAGGCTCACTTGAGTTAGAAAGGTCTAAAATTTCTTATAAGAAAGGCTTAATCTGAATAAAAAAGACTCAAAATTTTGAAGCCTCAATTTATATTTTAAATATATTTGAGATATAATTACAAATATAATAAAACCAAAGCAACAAGAATTAGAGGTATTCAACTAATTTTTTTTAAAACTAACTGAAGAACTATCATAAAGTTGAGTTTCAAGATACAAACTTTGTAATAGAGATGAGTCCTTATTTTTGTTTGATTATTGATTTTATATATATATATTTCTATTATGATTATATGATTTTTATTATTTGTTATGTTTCCTTTAATTGATTATTTGATTTGTAATAATTGAGTATTACGTTAGCAATACGATGATGTTAATAATTTTTGATAAATTATATCAAACATATCACTATTCGTAGAAAGTATAATTTTGGATATGAAAAAAAAAAAAAGAGACATTCTGTCCATAAATCCAAATCATAATTTTATTTAGCCAAAGGTCTAAGGGTTAAAATACATTGTCCAAAAGGACAAGTTTAGACAAAATGACCATAATACCCATATATATTCCATATATGCCAAACCCTAAACCAAACTATCTCTATTCTCCTGTAACGCCCCAACCCTTCATACGTCATTAATATTGTCGCTTTGGGTCACGCCCAGACAAATTTATTCTTCCCAGTGGGTCACCCATCCCAGAACTACTCCAGCCTAAGCAGGCTTAACTGGGGAGTTTTGCTAGGGATTTCACCACTTGTGAGAAAAGGCCTCAATGCTATATAAGAGTCCAGGTTTTTACTTTTATAGCCCAGGAAGTCCCCCTCCATTCTTGATGTGGGACACTGGGACCTTAAAATTTTATAGCCCAAGAACTCTCCCTCCATTCCTGATGTGGGACACCGGGCCTTACAATCCACCCCCCTTAAGGCTGCACGTCCCCGTGTAGTAGCTTGCCAACTCACAAACCTGCCTACATGGGATATATGTGTAGGCCGGAAGTGAAGGGCCGAAATGGTGGAGTTAAGGTACAAAGAATTATATATGAGTTTATTGTTATAGTGTGAATTGTATTGATTTGTACATCTTGAAAAATAGTAAACGACTTCGACAAGTTATGAAATTTGGGCAGAGACATGTATATGTAATTCTTGACAACTTTTGTATTTTAATTTTGTTCTAAAAAGATCGATTGGAACTTGTAATCGGATGATCTTGGTTACAATAATTTTTATTCGTTTTACCAATGCAAATTTTAGATGTTGTTTCAACCCACGAAACGAGCTCATTTTTATTGGTTTCACGTAAACTGAAGTAAAACATTATTCTGTACACTTTTCATGTTTTAAACTTTTTCGAAAAAAATCATCTTAAGACAATTTCGTTTTGTTTTCAGTTTCAGATTTTTCGATTGAATTTCGTCTAGATTTTTCTATCTAATTTTTCTCTCAACCTGTTTAGTTTCTACTAAATTCGTTCGGGATATTTTTTTTAGGAAATTTAATTCTGTACAACTTTTATTCTTTGAGTTTTGGTCAATTCGAATTATTTAAGCATGAAACGGTGCATTTTTATACTTCTTCAGTAATTTATTCATGATTAAATGATACTAACGTTATTTATTTTTTTTATAGAATGGTGGGTCTTACTAACTTTTTATACAGGGCCGACCTACCATATTTTTTTAATGTTCATTTTGTTATTTTATACTCAATTTATATTTAGTTGTGTATGGGCAAGAAACTAAATGTCACCGTATCTCGGGAAAATACTCCTTCGTCTCGGTACGGATGGAACTACTTGTCTTGTCCCGTAACAAGAACTAAATGTAATTTTGTTTGTGTCTGGTGGACACATGGGTGTCAAATCTTGTACTCATACCAGTATACTTGTATACTGACTCGTTTTGTCTCTTGGGAGCTCGGGTGCGTTCTATTTGAGCGTAGCCGAGCTTCCTTTGTAGGGTTAGTTGGGGTTACGGTGGTGACGTAGAATAACTATAGTTGTTGAATATGTCTCTTGGATTTCTTTTGTTTTCTTGAGTTTAGGGTTGATATTAATTTATTGTATTTATTATTTTTTTTATGACCTTAGTCTTATGACAATAGTCTTATGACAATTTGGCATTGTGGGTTATTTTTCGACCTTATATTCTTTAAGTTATTTTGACTAGTTGTTAGTACTTTAATGTTGGAAGTATTGGTTAGTTATGAAATTATAGTGAACGGTTTGATTGGCGTTTTGTTAGTTTTTTTAATCCCTTGTAATCTTTTGAGTATAGAAATTTACTTAAATCTTATGGAGACTAGAATGTTTAGATTTTGTTTCACCCCTAGAATTTGGATGATGAAATATTGATTGGGATTTAGTCCTAATTTAATATTTAATTGTCTAAATTTTGAGGCGTGACATCTCCTCTCGTTTTCTCTCTCTATCTCTCTCTCTCTCTCTCTCTCTCTTCTCTCTTTTTCCTCCGTTGACGGTGGCTTCGTCAACTAGCATTATTGAGTTCACCTTAAATTTAAGCATGGCAAAGGCGACCCCTCCTCTGTAGGGTGATGGCGTTGATGGTGTCGCTGCTACTGCCTCACCTGGGAACCAGCGCCCCTCCTCTCTCATTGTCGCGCTGCCCTCCTTCATTGAAGAGATCGAGAAGGCAACCTCTTCGCCCCCGAAGCATTCTTCACCGCTACCGCTCGAGTTCTCTTGAAGATACGCGCTGTTGTTTGGTTCAGTTCTCTAATCTCTCTCCGTTGATATTTACATGCCATCGTCGAAACAGAGAAAATTTCCCTTTATTTTCTCTCTAGATTCGATCGGAGAGGTTATCATCGTCGTCACCATTGTCTGATCTGACCGTCGGAATTGTGTGGACCAACGTTCAACAATTGATTGACTACCTCGATGATTGACGACGGAGGTCCAGGTTCATGTTTTTGTTCTTCATATTCAATAGACAAATTACTAAACAAATAAATAATTTAAGTTTTTCATGTTCAACTCATAGGTTATGTTCAATAGATAAATAACTTGATTATTTATTATTATTATTATTATTATTAGTTGATTTTGTTTGATCACATAAATAATTTTTTTGATTTATTTTGGTTGGTGTTATTTGGTTTTGTTTGGTTTTGTGCTACTTCTTCTTCTAGCATAGTCCAAAAGGCAATGAACAAATCTGATCTGCAAAAAAAAAAAAAAATTGAACAAATATGAAAGAAAGATTGTTCCAAAAAAAAAAAATCAACAGATTAGATTTGTAACTATGGGAGATCTGAAGAGATGGAGAAAATGAACAGATAATGATAGTTCTTGTTGGTTGGTGACATCATTTTGTACACATATAATGGATTATCTGGGAAGAGGGATGTGCATTTGTGTGTGTGTGTGTGTGTGTGTGAGAGAGAGAGAGAGAAAGAGAGAGAAAGAATGTTTGAGAATGAATATTTTCAACAGATAATATATCATGTGTGTTTGAGAAAAATTTCAACAGATAGATAAAACTTAGGGGAAAAAATTGAATAGATAGGAAAAAAAATTGAACAGGATAAAAAAAAATTAGACAGATATTTGAATAGATAAGGAAAAAAATGAACAGATAATCAAAAAAATTTAATAGATTTAGGGAAAAAAATTGAACAGATAATGAAAAAAATTCAACAGATAGGCAAAATATTGAATAGAGAAAAATTTTGAACAAATAGAGAAAAAAAATTGAACATATAGATATAATTTTGAACAGATAGTCAACAAAAAATTAAACAGATAAAAAAAATAAATGGATAAAATTAGAAACAAAATATCAAGACTTCTCACCTAATTATTTCACAAAATGTAAATCTCTTACCAACCAAAAAAAAATCATTAGACTTAATGCCTTAGACAATTACTAGGGTAAATTTTTCACCAATTTTTTCAAAAAAAAAAAAAATATGAAGCAAAGAATAGCTTATATTTTAGTCTTTTTTATTATTATAAACTTTGTTATATTTAAGTAAATTTTAATAACCTTTTTGTAAACATTGTTGCATGTAAAATTTTAAAATAAAATTCAATACATAATCTTTTAATCATTTTATATATATAGAAAAGATTCTTCACTTTGGAACCCAGAAAAGTCAAGCCGGCCGCAGATGCCTCTCAGAACCAAACTCCACAAGGTTATGCTAGTTATATGGGTTTCTGTTATGATATGATGAAAGAGACAAAAAGAGCTACTGCTATCTAAGCAAAAGCAAAGCAATTCTAGTATGAACATGACCCATCAATTCAATCCAAATCCAAATTCAAATCAAAATCCAAATCCAAATCCAAATCCAAATCTCTCTATTTTTTTATTTTCTATATTTTTTAATAAAATTTTTTTATTGTCATAAAACAATATAGAAACAAGATAAATTAGAAGAGTAATGCTAGGGATCAAGAAGAAAATATCATGAAAATGACCATGAAAGATTCTTCACCTTTAAATTACACATATAATAAAACACCACACACTAATTAAAGAATGAAAAATTTTCATGATATATTTCATGATATCTAGTATTATTCAAATCAGAAAGAGCCATTTCCATGTAAGAAAAGTTTGATGATATTGTTGAAGTGGGTTGGGTTTTCAATTTGGGGCACGTGTGCAGTGTTGCTTATCACTTGCAGTCTCGCCTTCTCTCCCAGAAACCTGCCCAATCATAATAAGCCAACAAAATTCTTATTTGCATAGAGAGATAGAGAGATTCATTAATGATAGGGATATTAAATTTTTTATTAAATAAATAATTAAATATCTCATATAAATTTAGTAAAAAATTTAAAACTTATAACATTTTTCTATATATAAACACAACCACAAAAACAAAAAAATAATTGAGAGAGAGAGAGAGAGAGAGAGGAGGACGTACTCCTTGAGTTTGATAGCTTTCTCCAATTGAAATATCTGGTCGTGCTCACCCCACACAATCAATACCTCCTTCATTATTACAAGGACAAATGCAAAATTAACAATTTCGAATTAATTAATTAATTAATACTCCTCTAAAGCTTAGCTAGCATATGCCTTACCATACACGGTAATAACTTAAATAAATAAAGAATCAAATAATTAGTAGTAGTAGTAGTAGTGGTAGTAGTACCTGCTGAAGAGGGGATAAATTCTCTGTATCGTCCCTTCCAAGGGTGAGTCCCTTGAGGAGTTCCATCTTCTCCTTCCTGTTTCCGGAGTACAACTTCTGCATCCATCCATCCATCCATCCATTTCCATGATCCATCCATCCACATATATACATAATAATACCACTTGTTAGTTTTTTATTCCTTTTATTCTTGCAATTATTGTTTGTCTCATTCATGATGTAAGAGGAGTTAATTTGAGCCCACTAAATTAATTAGGCCCAATAGTCCAAGGTTAGTGGGCCTGAATTAATTTAGTTGGCTCAAATTAGCTCCTCTTACATTTGTCCCTTGCGCGTGTGAGAAATTGTAGTTTTCTCAGACATGCATAGTTTCACCTTGTCAGCCATGCTTCACATTACGTCTTCAGGAATATTTAGTCTTGATAGAGTCTAAAGATAAAGCTGAAAATTCACCGTAATTTACAGATAAAATCGACAAGTAACATAAAAAAATAAATAAATAAGGCCTAATTAATTTAGTGGGTTCAAATTAACTCCTCTTACACATGATATATATATACATACATACATACATACATATATTCTTCCTAATTAATTCAATTGAATTGAGAAAATGGCGATTATATATACTACAAGAGTAGATTTATACAAACGATCTTGTGTAATGAGGAAGTAGAATGGAATAGAAGTAGAGAGTGGATTTATACAAACTATCCTTCTATTTCAAATCCTATTTTTATTATTCCGTGGGAGGAAGTAGAGAGATAGATCACATATGGTAATGAGTTAATTTGAAACAAAGAAATAAGGAAGAATGGAATAGAAGATGCAATTCTCTACAAGGTATGTCATACATAAATAAGTATTAGTACTTTGTAAAATAGTAAAACTCACATTAATAAAAACACCTTCAATCCATTTTTTTATTATTTATGTCTATTCATAAAATAAATAAATAAATAAAGTTTAAAAAAAAAAAAATTGGGTCTTGCTCCTGAAAGAGATTTCTACGTGAATGTTATTGTTAAGTAAATATGGGGAATAGCCATGGAAGCAAGTAAGAGAGTTTTGACGGTAACTATATACATGTAATAGTCGATAGAGAAGAAGAAGGAGAAGAAGATGATGATTTTTTTTTTTTTTTTTATCAGAGATGATGATGATGATGATGATGATGATAAATAATTCAAGAAAGATTCACGAGGAGGATGGATAAAGAAGGGAAATTAAATAAAGGAAAATGAATAAATTGAGAGAGAGAGAACTTACATGAAGGACGTCATTTAAGAAGAAATCAGGGATGTAGTGGAGAGGCCTGAAAACAGCAAGAGAGAGGAGAGTGCGCAAGTGGGAAGGGGAGGCAGGCAACATGAGGTCCTCAATTTTGTGGAGTCGAGCTCTGTTGAGAAGGTCCGGGTTGTCAGTGGGACTCATGTTGACTCCTGAACTGGCTATCACCACTTTCTCTACCCTCTCCGGCCACATCAACCCCATTCGGTACGCCACGAATCCCCCGTAGCTTGTCCCCACTACCGAATACCTCTTTATCCCTAGCTTCTCTACAAGTTTTCCCACTGATTCCGCCTGGAATACCTCCGACCTCTTTCCTGATTTTGTGGTTGAGTTTCCGAAGAACACCAGGTTTGGTATGTATACCTCGAAATCATGCGCCAAGAACACCGCCTGTTTCCGCCATTGCCATAACGCATCTGGCCCAAATCCATGAATCAAAATCACTGCTGGTTTCTTTGGTTTCTTTGATGAAGATGAATAATTGGGTCCCCAAAAGTGGAGCGTAGTTTCATCGTCAATGTCCATGGTTTGGGAAGAGAGGCCAGCCCTCGACATACAACGCTGCAGATAGCTTCCGTACAATGATACCATGCTAAAACAGGATGATGCCATTGCTGCCTGCCTGCCTGCATGCGTTGCCAAAACAAAGCTCAGAGGACTCTCTTTCTCTCTCAATTACTAAACATGACCCATCATCAAATGGGACTTCATGAAACAAACAAAAACAAAAATAAAGGTATGCATTGAGAGCTTTAATTTTAGATAGTAACGCTCATGCTGTCATAATGTAGTATTGATTGTGAATTAGTGTATACTTTGCTATTTTCTAAAGTGGTGATAGGTATGGCTTTGCTGTATCAATTTTGGTGTTATGATAAAAATCTTTTTTTGATTATCCAATTTTTACTATAATCAATGATTCAAATCTATATTTAAACTTGATAATTAAAATAATATGTATATATATATATGACATATTTATCTTAAAGGTAAGTTTTTTTCAATTTTATTGTTGCACTTGGCGTGTGACACGTTTTCTTTCTTCTTGTGGTTGGGTAGGACAGTTTGTTTTCCTTTTGTTGACTAAGGCCAAGTTTGGCATCCTCAAAAAAATTCAAAAAGTCAAAAAGTCACTATCCTATTTAAGTCACATTATCTTATTTAAGTCACATCACATCTATCACATCACTTCAAACCCAACCCATACCCAACCATATTTCATAAAAAGTCAAAAAGTGCACTTATTTAGGACACCCCAAACAACCCCTAATTGTTTTGGTGACTATGGGACAAAAGGGTGACTTTTTGACTTTTTTAAAAAAAAAGTTGTAAAAATGATTGGGAGATGATGTGATCTAAAATAGGTTAAAAGCCAAAATTTGACTTTTAGCCATCTTCTCAAAAAAAATCCAAAATCAACCGCTGCAAAAAGTCATTGGTATTAGCTTAAATTGACTAGAAGGCCCAAATGAATCAAATATGAGGCCTGCACAAGATTCTAAAATATATTTTACTCTACAAGTTTTTTGAAATCCCTTGCTCTTGCTTGGTCTTTACTCAGTAGTAGTAGGAGTAAATAAGCTTAATATTTGGACATCTTATGAATGCATAAATTAAAAAATTAAAAATAAAAAGAAAAGAAAAATCGAAAGAGCAATGCTAGTTATTATAAAAAAGGAAAACAAGGAGAAAAAGTATGTCACACCTGATGAATTTTTATGGTGGATCTTTTCTAAACTATCTTATCACATATGAACAATTGTGAGGGAATGGCTAGTGGCAATTTTTGTAGTTTGTCAACAAAACCAGATGTAAATTAAAAATGAATGGTCCCGGATGGTGGAGTTGGTTGGTATGGCTGGTTCATTTTGTGTGGATGAAGGTGACCCACTTATCAACTTCATCACCAAACCCTCTTTCTTTCCTCTTCCAAGCCTCATATATATATATTATATATATATATAATATGAAAGGTGTATCTTGGTATGATCATCCCCAAAAATATATTGTATTTATTTATTATATTTAATAGTGAGTGATGAGTAAATTCCCAACAACTCGGTTTGGCCTTCATTTATTTGGACAGGGTGAACCTACATTTGCAAACTTTTATTATAAAGTTCAATAATTGAGCATTCTCTAATAATAAATAAATAATAATGGTGCAAAGCAAGACCATGTCCGTCTACATCATCAATGAATTCAAAACATGTAAGAAAAAGGATATGCGAGATTCTAAAAAGCTAATGTAGGAACCGCCAAATCCTGAAAATCAAGTTTTCCAATGGTTTGGTTGGTTGTGGGTTTACTTGGAGTTATTGGATCAGCAGCGGATGGATGGTGAATATATTATGTATACTACTTGGACCCTCACGTGCTCCGCATGGGATCGTGGTATTGGGGGTGGAATGTTAATTGTTTGAAGAAAAATTCAATCAATTTGATCGAGTCATCATTGTATAGTATAAAATAAGTCGTACAAAATCTCTATATTGAAATTCATAGTAATCAATTTTTTTAACAATTGAAAGGAATGGAATTCATACATTATAGTAGATATATACAGCAGGAATTTGTTTACAAAAGGTAAGAAGAAAAATGAAGTAATAAAAATTAACAATGAAGTACTAAAAATTTCCAATCCAACAAATTATATATACTTAATTTTAAATTTTGAAAATTTACATAGTTTAAGTAGTTATTATTCGTGTGTCAAATTTAATAGAAGATTTATTGCTTGAAATATTTTTTCACTTGAGCACTTAGTGGGATTATCAAACTGCTCCGTAATCTTTCACAAAATGTGTTGGATTTGGGGATGTTTGGCTTTGGAATAGTTTTGGAACTCTCTTCAACGATGCTACATTTGTGGTCACCTGGTGTTTTTAAGACTTTGAGTAGGAAACCTTTGTTTCTTTTACGCTATATTTGGTTGGAAGATTTGAATGGGATTTTGGAAAGGAAAAACGGAAAAGATGTGTAAAACTAGGTAAAATGTAGTTAGGAGGTGGGAGAAGGAGAGTGTCTCTTCTATACCGTGTTTCAGTACTGTCAAACATTTTTTCTATTTACCTGAGATGAGTGAAGGAAGCACAATTTGTTTGTATTGCTATAGTAGTCATTTTGGATGCATAGAGAAGTGTTAAAATGAATAGCTATGTTAGAAGCTCTGTTTGGAGATTAGTTGGAATGTTGTCTTGCATAAGATGCATAGAGGAAGGTAGATGTTTGTCTTGTGGGACCACAATTTAGCTTCTGCATTTCAAATCACCTTGAGATTTTAGAAGGATGTGGATTCAAATCATTGGTCCAATTCCCAAGTTAAACCTTATTTTTGTTCAAAGGAGATTATTTTTGAGGTATACCCATGTTGTTTAAGAATTAAGAGTGACATGAATTCTGTAATTTTAAATCTTTAAACTCTTTGTTAACAAGTCTCACAGTTCAGAATCTCGTGTTTCCAGTTGGTTCTTAGTCAAGTTCTGCCTTATCAGGCATAAGTCGGGTTTGTTTTTTTTATATTAATCGGAACATTCCATTTTATTTATTTCTTTATTTATTTTTGATTTTTCAGTTTTTGTTTTCACTTGGATCGCGTTGCTTTCCTGCCATATTTTTTGGAGAAAGTTTGTTGCTTTCTTGAGTAGCTTTTATTCAATTAATTGTCATAGGTTCAAGGTCAAATGCATACAACATATATGTAGTCTAATTCAGAAAATTTAACTAAGGCTATCAAAATCCAATTACCCAAATCAAATCAGGCTGGTGAACTCTTTATTTATTGAGACATATTGACAAAAACTAGGTGTGCATCTATTTAAAGGGTTGTTTTGAAAAGATGATAAAAAGTGATTTTTTGACTTTTAATCAAACTTTTGATTTTTTTAGACAAATAATTTGGGAAGTTGGTAAAAAGTGACTTTTGGTTTTTTTGATTAATATTTGTTTATGATGTCAAATCATAATCAAATGACCAAACTACCCCTATTTAGTTTAAAATATTACAACTTCACCCATGTAGCCTATTTTGACTAATGAGGGATAAAATTATAATTTCACCCTTGGCTAAAAACCACCTTTCCAAATGAAAAAAAATTCAGAAAAGCCAATTTTTAACTTTTGCTACAAATCAAAAAAAAGTGGCTAAAAGCCAACTTCCCAAAACAAGCCAAAATATACCCAGGAATGAAAACAGTGTGGGTAAATATTGTGCAGCACACATATAAATAATAGGTATCAAATTACAGATGTAATTACCAGGCCTTGCAACGGTGGAAGCAGAGCTTTGGATTACCAACTTCAACAGCATTACGGAAGCAACAATGCCGACAATGATGCAAAGAATAGTGTAATAGCAATTCCATCTAGAAAATGTATATATATCTTGTGAGAAATTCCATGTTTGTTGCAAAAACACAGGGCATAAAAAATAAAATCCAGCCATCATCACGAGTGCGAGTTGAACCTATGGGTCGGTGAGGTTTGCTCATCCAAGTGGTGAAATTTATTTACTTCTTAATTGTCTATGTGGATGATTTGAACCCACGTGGGTAGCCCAAAATTTGCAAGAAAATTTTGTAGGGAGAAGCTTTGGAAAATAAAATAGCCAAGCAGCAGGAGCACTGGTTTGGAAAAATTCTAAGAGGAATGCTGGTATTTGCTTTCTTCTTCTTTTGTGTGTGGATGATTTGAAGCCACGTGTCCATCCGAAAATCTGCAACGAAAGAGTTGGATATGAGCATCAAAAAAATATGCGGGAAAAGCATTGGAAAATAGGCAAGTTAATAGGAAGGAGTTGGAAATTTTTAGGGGAAATTATGAAATTTGTTTTTTTCCACTATTGTGTATGTGGGTAATTTGAAGCCCACGTGTCCAGCCCAAATATGCAAGGAAAGAGTTATTACAAATCAAACGAGCAGCAACACGACGTTACGCCAAACAAGCAACAGCGTTATACTATTGTTACATGTTTATTGTTACATACTTTTTAAGAAAATGTTTGGTAGCTCAAAATTTTATGGCTCAAATTTGTTAAAACGACATCGTTTTACACTTATTTACACTCAAAATGACGTCGTTTTGAGTGATTTGAGCTATTTGAACCACAAAATTTTGAACTACCTAACATTGTTGTACTTTTTATATAGGTTATGGATAGATAAGGATGGAATTTGGGCCGACATGGTTAGATAGAGTTTAATATACTCACTCCAATTTCTTTGGGCTTTGCCTGCCTGCCTGCCTGCCTGCCACTACTCGTTGCAATTTGTCTTTGTTTTTTGGGCTGGGAAGACCTGAGTTTTCGAGCATGAGGTCTTCATTTCAACCCAATCCGTGCTCAATAAATTTAGATTAAGCCTTCTTTTAAAATATGAGTTGACTTTTTAATTTTTTAATTATTTTAATTTAGGGTTAAAAAATTTTATTTGGGATAAATTTTTTAACTTTTTGATTTTTATGAAATAAAAAAATAAAAAAATTATGATTTAAATGTGACATTTTATTTTATTTAACTAAAATAACTAATTTTATCTTGTATGTCTATTTTAGCCCAATGAGCCTACCAAACATAAGTTAAGTTTGGGCTGCTCACAAAAATTGGGCTGTAACATTGAACAATTTTTTTTATTAGAACCCTTGTTTTGGGGTTATATTGAGTTTATTGTAGTGCTTTTTATCAATTAAATTATTTTGAGATTTTTTATTTATTTAATTTTTTTTTTATTTATAAGTTCCATAGAGAATTATGTGCAACATATGACACCTGAAGTATAGAAATAGTAAAACTATGTTTGTTTGGGAGATTTGAGAAGTAATTTTTTTTAAAAAAAAAAAGAAAAAGAAAAAAGTAAATGAAATGTGAATAAAATATACTTATATTTCATCTAATTTTACACACTTTTTCTCTTTCTTTTTCTAAATTCCTTTTAATTTTCTCAATTAAGCATAACGTAAGAAAAAAATAATCAAATAATCTAATTAGGGTTGAGATGAATATATGTGGTTGGTTTAATCCAATAGTCAAGTGAAAGGAGAGAGTGATATTTATTTTTATGTATAGTAGCATATCACTCGTGCTATGCACGGGGATAAATATAATATATTATTTATTAAAAATACGATAATTATATTTAATTTTTTTTTATATTTTGTCTCTGGTAATAAAATTTTATATATAAATTTAAGAGTTTTGTTTCAAATATTCATTTACTATAATATATAGTGTAGATATATTAAAATTGTTGTATTGACAATTAATAATTAAAATTATGCTTTGTTATAAAAAAAAATGACATAGTTCTAATACGTCACTATTTTAGAATAAAAATTTATGAATTTTAAAAAATTGTCATATTAGTTTTTGAAAGGGAAATAATTAAAGAAATTTTAAAAATTTAATAAGTAAGAAAGAATCATTATAACATGTAAAACCGTTAGGATCACGGTTAAACCAACAAATCATTTAAACAAAAAATGGTTTAGCTTAATTAGTTAAGTCAAAAGACCAACCAGCTTACACAAAAATTTATTAATTAAAATTTTTAAATTTTATTTTATTAAAATTTAAATTGTTACTAAATATAGAAAGCAATCTATTAATTTAAATTTAAAATTGACACAATATAAATTTTAAATTATAATAATCTATCCCATTATTTATAAGTTTTCAATACAAGTTTAAAATTATCATAATTATCTCATAATTTTTCTATTAAGGAACACTAAGAGTGACGTCGAAATTATTAATATATTACATATTTTACAAAAGAATACTTTATGTGAATGAAGCATGTTGTGATTGTAATATGTGAATAAGTCTTTCTTTGGACGAGGCATGCAATGATTGTAATACTATGTTAAGTCATTGACTGTAATTTTTATTTTTTTGTTGAGAAAGTATACAAGTTAAATTATGTTGAAAATTTATAAAATTTTAAACCGCCAAACCGATTCGCATCCATCCGTCAATCTGTTCCATCCACATCCGTCAAATTGACGGACGGATGCAAATTAATTTTTTCCAATTTATCAATCTAACAGACAAATGACAAATTAAAAATTTCGTAACCGACCTGCGCCCACATATGATAATTGGGATTTCTTGATAAAAAAAAAAACATATATATATTATATATATTTCTGCTGTAATAGTTGCGAGCGAGTTAACTTTCCCTTTGCTCCGTTTCGGTTGATTTGTGTTGCCTCCCTTCCTCCCTTCCTTGGAGACCAAGGTTTTGTCTATTTGTTTGTAATGTAAACACAGCGCTGGGACTGGCGAGAGAGAGAGAGAGAGAGAGCAAATCTAAATCTAAGTCTAAATTTGTGGTGGCTTGTAGTTTGGAAATTATCATTGTTATTATTCTTATTATAAATAGATTTAGGGGGGGAAATGGCGACGTTGCAGGCAGTGATGGGGAATTTGACTGCGAGCGATCGGCGGATTCTGACAGCCGTGAACAGCGGAGCATCGAGCCTCTCCTTGCTTGGCTCTGGTTTCATAGTTCTCTGCTACATCTGCTTCAAGGAACTCCGCAAGTTCTCCTTCAAGCTCGTCTTCTTCCTCGCTCTCTCTGTATGTCTGGACTCGACTCGACTCCACACCACTCTCTCTCTCTCTCTCTCTCTCTCTCTCTCCCCTTAATTCTTATATCACTTTTTTCCTCTTACTTACTTCTCTCGTGAATCTGTTGTTTCTAGGATTCATTTGCTAGTTCTGAATTTGGCAAATGTTAACTAATAGTTCCATGATGAAAAATAAATTGTTGGCTTTGGCTTTGTATTGCAGAATATGATCCGCCATATTCTTCTTGGAATTAGGCCTAACTCTGCTCTTCTTTCTGTAGCATAGCATGTGGCCCCTTTTCCCCTTTTATGCTCTCTTATTCCCCCTGTTTTCATCTTCTTTATATAAACTAATGTATGCAACTTCAAATTTTCTATCTTATAAATGAAAATTTCTGTCTAGGTAACTCAAAGGTTTTCTTTTATTGGTATACATCTCTATTCAATTTGTCAGTAATTATCTATTTTAGAGGGGAAAATTTCACTCTTACATTATAACTGCATTGGCTTCTTGGGTGCAAGGATGATCCTACTAGATCACCAAACCATTAATGCCTTGGGGGCCAGTTGTTGGATGTTTGGAGGGTACTCCGAGGATTAAGTTAGTGCTGGAACTGGATGTGGATGTGGAGGGTGATTGAATTCACAGTAGATAGTATATTATTCTAGTTTAGAATAAATGTAAATAAAGACCGTAAACACTGCCATGGACACTTTTCTTTGGACAAAAAAGGCTTCTTGATGATTGTGGACCCATAGCCTTCACTTGAGGCTTCCAAAGCCTATTAGCCAGGCAATAGATATAGCATCAGTTAATAAATGTTGATGACTAGTTAAATTTTATATTATGTACTACTGTTAGCTAATGTTGATAACTAATTGAAAACAAGTATTCAATGACATTAGAAATAACGTATAATAGACATAGCAGAAGTTAACTATACAAAATTGTGGGCTTTGAACATCATTGGTGCTTACTATACTTTTCTAGCCATGCAATGGATGTGGCACTTTTTTAAAGTACACATTGAAAATTTACCTTTACTAGTGCTAACAAATGTTGACAAATAACTGAAAAGAAGTATCAGTTGCATAAGTAATAATGTTTAATAGATATAGCAGCAGTTAATTTTACAAAAATTATGGGCTTTGAACATCATTGGTGTTATTCTTCATTGTAATATCAATCTGCACGGTTGATGTAGAATGCTACTTTATGCCTTCGATGTTGAAAGTTAAATGTTGGATACAATACAACTTAAGTCTATTCATTGATCATTCATTTACTTATTGCTTTTATTAAATGCTTGAGGAATTAATCTATTCGATTTTCTTTGCATGCAGGACATGCTTTACAGTTTCTTCAGCATTGTTGGGTATGCATATCAGTGTTAAGTGATATCAGCGTCTCTGTCATGTTTTTCTTGTAAGGTGATGTCATTGCTGATGGGTTCCTTTCCTTGCTGCAGGGATCCATCTAAAGGATTGTTTTGTTATGCTCAGGGCTATAGCACCCATTTTTTCTGTGTGGCTTCTTTCCTGTGGACTACTACAATTGCCTTTACTCTTCATCGTACAGTTGTCAGACACAAAACAGATGTCGAAGATTTGGAGCCTGTTTTTCACTTGTATGTTTGGGGTATGCAAGTATCTTTTACCTCAAAAAGCTTCTTGCGAGATATTTATGAGATTGGTTTAGTATATCTCATAATTGCCTTGTTTGCACTTATGTCTCTGCAGTTGCATTAAAAAGTGGTTGGTTTGTGAACAATTTTATGAAACCATTTGCTTCCATGCAATTGCACATATCCCTTTCATGAAGCTAATATTGAATATTGAATTACTTCAACAGGAACTTCTCTGGTTATGACAGTCATACGTTCTATTGGTAATGACCATGGGCATTTTGGTGAATTAGGTGCATGGTGTTGGACACAAACAGGGCGCACAGGAAAGGTAGGCATTGGGTAGACTTTTCCTGCAGGCATTCTGGCTTTATTTTTGTTTCCTACTTAGTTTTTCAGACTTGGTTAATTATGTAAAACTTTTGCATTTTTTTATTGTGAATTCCAATATACTTTCATCATATGAGTTGCTTTTAGTGCCCGGCTTTCTTGCCCTTGGAATTCTAACTTTTGAAAAAAAAAAGTACTTTAGCGAAAGTCTATACTTGACAAATCTTACCTGTCTCAGGACCAAGTAGAATATAGCATGAAATTCATCAATTCTAGTATTTTTGGCATTAAATATGAGGCACATAAAAATGAATGGCCCTTTGAACAGATTAGCAATTGGATTTAGAGAAGCCACATTCTCTCCTTACTATTTGTTACCTTCTTGGAAAGATAAACATATTGTAGACCATGTCAAATTGTCAATGGATCTTGCTGAAATTGACAACAGGATAGAAATTCATGCAAGACTATTTGTTAAACTTACTCCAGTGCCTAATTGTACACCATTTGTTCATCCACACTCCAAAATCATTCCTACTAATGATTCATTTGGGAAGTTGGCTATTTTAGTTTTTAGCTATTTTACTAGGCTAAAATTTTTGTGTTTGGGAAGATGGTTGGATTTTTTTGTAGTTGGATGTGATATTTGTGAGAAAAAATGTGAAGTGATTATGAGTTTGATGTGACTTTTAGGAGTATGTCCATGTTTCTAATTTTGTGACTTTTAGGAGTGGCTTTTTCTTGACCATGCGATTAGAATAAAGTAATAAGTATTTTTGGAATGTAAATATGATGTTGAGATGTGAAGTTATGAACTATATATCTGGTCTGCAATGTCATTGATTTGCATTTTGTTCACAGAAGTTTAAAACCTTTCCCTTTGTCCTACAGGCGGTTCACTTCATAACATTTTACGTGCCATTATGGGGTGCAATTATTTTCAATGGTGTCACATACTTTCAAGTGATACGCATGCTAAACAATGCGACACGTGTAAGTACTCATTTACCTATTTTCCTTCCCCCTTTTTTTATACTTTTTTTTTTAATTTATAAATCCTCATTGTCTCTTGAAGTGGGATACTGATTGTTGAAATGGCTTGATGCATTTGTACACCTGTTGAAGTCATAATGATAATGTTTAAAATTTCAGATGGCAGTGGGAATGTCAAACCGGGCATACCAACAAGATGCACGGGCAGACATGAAGGTATGCTGTGCTTTAATTTGGTTTTCTGATAATTGAGTGGAAAAAAGACCTGCTAAAAGGAATATCTCTCACTGTTTGCATTATATTATCCCTTGTTACATGTCTCATCAGCCATGTCATTCATAACTTTTTCACTTTGGACTCTCATTTGAATGGCATTAACTAAGGTCTCAAGCAAAATTTTCAGTTCTTGGCTTTTTCCCCCTTCTACTAAAACTAGCTTCTGACCACAGAACAACTTCCTGTTTTATGTGAGAAATCATTATAACTGAAGATAACTTGTTCCTTATGCTTTTTTTAATCAGCAACAAAATATATAATATATACATATATGTTTTTATCGGCTATATATTATTTAAAAGTAGAGAAGGTACAAGGTGGAAGTACATCAATGAGGACAAGAAGTCCACCAAGAAAAAGAAAAACACAAATAGGCAACAGAGTCACATAAGGAAAAACAGCCTTCTAATCTCTAGAGATCAAAAACAAAGGCACTCCCTGTTAAGGGGAAGAAACCGAAACCCAAAAAGATGACAACAAACTTGTCCCACAGATCACACTGTCTCAAAACTTGTCATTATTTTTTATTTTTTATTTATTGCATTTCTTTCCATCCAAATAACCCAAACCACGACACATATAACACTATTCCATAGAACTTATTCTGCTTCAATGATTGGTGACTACTCTTACAAGATGTTGAGAACCCTGTTGAAATTGTATTTTTCACTAGGAATGTATTTTATTCATTCTTTTCATTATGGCATGTTTGGCATGATGCTCCAAGTAGGTAGAAGCCCAAGGATTTATTTGTACTTTGAGATAAGATGTTTAATTATTTTTCCTATTACCGGGTGCTAATAGGTATCTCCAAGTCTTGGAATCAAACTTACAGGAAAGAGAAGGCAGCATACCTCTAACCCTCTTCTTTTTCTTTTTTTTTCTGAATTTACATTTACAGGCTTTAAACCGATGGGGTTATTATCCACTCATTCTAATAGGATCATGGACTTTTGGCACAATCAACCGCGTTCATGATTTTATTGAGCCAGGCCATAAAATCTATTGGCTTTCATTTCTTGACGTTGGGATGGCTGCACTTATGGTAAATCCTACCAACCATAGGCAAAGCTCTATCTTGGTCTCCTTGTTTTCAGTAGAAGCTTTTTTTGCGTGTGTTTCTCAGTAGACTGTGTTCTTTATTTTGATTACAAATCAAGGTTTTGGATACTAGCTTTTTCAATGTCTGTTTGTTTGTAGGCAGGGCTGTTTCTTTTTTACTGTATACTTAACCTCCTGAAATTGGCTTTTTTTTGTTCATTATTTATTTTTCTGATAAGTCTTGTATTGGCTATTTATCAAAGTATTTATTAAGAGAAATGCTCTTTATTTTCCTTTTTTGCACCCATGACACATGCAAGGTGCCGATATAGAGTTTCAGACATATGTTTTAGGGGCTGTGTTATATGGACTAGGGTATGAGCATTGGGTGTGGAAGCATGTTCAAGCATGACATTCATAAACTTAAATCTTAAGATATTGGGATATGTGTCCAAAAATTAGATATGGACATGCGGACGTGTTATGGACATTTATATATATTGCATATTGTATAATATTTCTGAGATAAGATAATGTAAATTATGTAGAAATATACTTGAAATAAAATAGGAGATTAGAAGATTAGAAGATTCTAGTGTCTAAATTGGGTATGGGTGTTGGGCAGATATCTCACATCTTTCTCCTTATCATATATTCGGTGGACACGGGTACTTTGGAGAAAATAAAAGAGTCCATGTAACACAACTTAGAGGAGATGATTTTGATTGGATCATTTTATAACTGATATAACCTTCTACTATAATGTGTCATCGTAGGTTGTTTTGAACTATATCAAATTGTCCATGCAACTTAGCCTGTTAGAATCTCGGAGATGTTCAAGAAATTATAGGAAAATGGGAACCATGTAACAAAAAGTTTATCATTTTCTGTCTGATAGACGTGCTCTGCTGCATGGTACCTGTTCTATGGAGTTGTAAATGTCTTGTGCTTATATTAGAAGCTAACTTGCTGACTTCTCGCATTCTCTTTTAGGGCTTGTTCAACTCAATAGCATATGGCCTTAACTCTTCAGTGCGCCGGGTGATATATGAAAGATTGGATCTGTAAGTCACAAATGCTGAATCCTTTACCGAATGTGTTAAGAATTTCTGAGTTGTCTATTGAGATCCTCCATATATCTTACTACGAGAAGCTTCTAGGCTGCACTCAGTGTTCTTTTTAAAAATAGACCTTCTTTGAAGCTAAAAAGCAAATTCTCAATCCAAGATCGAAAAGATGTGGCAATACAGTCATAAGAACTCCAATCATTATAGTTATCAAATTAATGCTAGCCTTCCAATTATTGGATGCTTCATGTTTCTTATATTTTGGCTGGAGGAGAGAGCCAGATAGGGGAACTGGTATATAGTTGGGAGAAAGGCTATTTTCACCTAGTTTTTATGGGTCGTTTTGGTCTCTTAAATTGCTGTACATCCTATGTTCATGCTTGTTTCTTGTTCACTTTTCCTTTATTTTATTATATGTTTACTTAACTACATTTATTGAGGTGTATGGATCTGACATATTTCGCCAGGTTACCAGACAGGTTTCGAAGATGTCTCCCAAAGAACTGGAAATCCAGAGGCCAGCAGCAAGACAGCGAACTAGTCTCATTGAAGGTTCAAGACCACCAATAGCAATTAGGACATGTTATCGTAGTGCATTCACCTGCAAAATGGTCAATCCTAAAATAATGTTCCAACATTTGTTTGTCAAATTTGATCGGAGTAGGGATGAACATGAAAACAAGGAATTCAGCTCTCACTGCTTCATGCCAAGTGTTGTGGATGCAATGCCTCTCATTAAAACATGCCCAGTATGATTTGTCGGATCATTCCATTGGTCAGTTTGTGGCCTTTTTTTGGTTTCTTCCTTTGTAAAACACTGCTGCCCTTGTGCTCCAGAGGATGCTTATGGAAGTTTCCCCCAGAGATCTCAGTTGAGATGGGCTGGCTATTCCCCAAGTAGAATCTCTGCCAGAGGTTTGTGGTTTCTGCTGTGATCACGGCATTGTAAAGAATTGAATTCCTTTTATTGTATCAGGAGAGGCTGAACATCTTTTACTGATTCATCTAGCATTGGTAATTAACAAATTTTTTTTTTGGTTTGTGAGTGCGTCAATTACTCTATTATTTTTATGATTAACATGAAGTTCTGATTTCTTTCTTTCTCTCTCTGCCTCTTTGCTTACGTATTATAGAAAGTGTAATAATTGAAGGGTGTGTTGGTTGAGAATTGGCACTTAACATGCCTAGTTCAGCAATGGCAAAGGGACACTTGAGGTGTCTTATTGTTTGATGCATTTTTTTTTTTTTTTTTGATGCAGTTTATTATACATTAAAAATTGATAATTAAAAAATAAAAAATAAAAATATTTTTCTCCTAACTTTTAAATAATTATTACTTTTTTCTAGTTTATTTAAACTTTTTATTTAATAACCTATGATTAGAAATTATATCAAACAGTTGATACAAATTTTCAACTTAAAATTTTAGATGTAACAAACGAGCAAGGATCTTCTAGAATTTTTTTTTCCTAAAATTTCTTAAAGTGGTGCATTGTGTGGTTGAGATTTAATGACAAGTCACATCAATTTTTTTGCATTAAATCTCAACCACACAATGTACCACTCTATGAAACTTTAAGAAAAAAACAACAATGTACCACTCTATGAAACTTTAAGAAAAAAACACTCTAGAAGATCCTTGGTGGTAACAAACACCCCTATTATGTAGTGTTGGTTTCGAAGGTATTTGATTCAGCCAAATTAGAGGTGTCAAAAACAACTGTTGAAAATGTTTATTTTTCACTTTTTCTATCTGAATTTAGGCCCGTTCTCTATTGAGGCCTATTGTTTCCCTCTGCTGCCATTGAGGGAGAGAGAGAGAGAGAGCCTGGCATTTTTGTTTCAATTTGCGAAGAGGAAGGAACGAAGGAAGGGCCAAAGCCAGTTTCTGACTTGCTAACTTGCTACTAGTAGTAGTCGGAGGTGGTTTTTATGGGCTGGTTCATTTCCATAGATGAATTTCTTTCTTTTCCAATTATGTAGCAACTTTTTTTTTCCCCATCCGCTGTTTGTCCGTCTAGACGAGCATAGCATTCATCCTCGTCCTCATCCTCATCCTCGTTGAAGAGAACAAGAGCGGCAAGAAAAGTAGCCAGTAAAAAGATCCGTTTAATTAATTAAGCGTTGATTAAAAGAAACAGCTCCAAAAAACCAAAAAAAAAAAATGAAAAATGAAAATCATAACATAATTATTTGGAGGATTTCTATAGCACAACAACCACCCCCAACCATTTCGACATTCATTTATTCACAAGGACACAATTACACACATAGATTTGAAAAGAAAAGACAATAAGCGCAAGAGAAAGAAAGGGAGATGTGTCTGTAATATAGAAAAGCTCCCCCATGTATGGGTATTGGTTGGGGGGGAACACACACACACACACAGATCTTCAGATCCAATCAAAGAAAAGCTCCCCAGATATTTCAGATCCAAAGTCTCCTCCAACCATCAAACCATTCAGATTATTATACTATATGGTTTTTAAGCACAGGCGCAAGGATTGTCAAGGAGAAGCACATCTTGATCGGCACTCCTGAAGAGCAAGTAGCCAAAAGCGAGGCCGACGACGATGGCGAGGAAGACGCCGGCGTTGAAAGACATGACGGCAAGCATAAGGAGGTATCCGAGGGCAGAGTTGACCCCGAAGAGGAGGGCTCCGGCGAACCTGGCAGGGCTCCAGCGGCCGCCAGAGGAGGAGGAGAGCAGCTTATGGTAGAGGAGAGGGGTATGATGATCATCAATGATGGAAGGGGAGGGAGGAGGAGGAGGAGTCTTGTTGTTGAAGGAGGAGAGAATCAGTTTGAAGCGGAGGCGTCTGTCTTCCAAGTACTGATAGAAGACAGAGAATAGGAGGCAGGCGCAGAGGGTGAGGGCGTACTCCGTCCATGTCTCCGTCTTCCACGAATCCAACAACAGCGTTACCTTCCTTCCCCAATAAAAGGTCATGTGCATCATCTCTTCTACTAACACCTCTACTACTACTGATCAATATGTTGTTTTTTCCGATCCGATTCGATCTCATCCAATGGAAGATAGATAGGGAGAGAAGAGAATAGGAAAATTTGGAAAGAGAGAGGAATGTTTTGCTTTTTGCTTGGAGGGGAAAGAAAAAAATAAAAAAACAAAAGATTAAAAATAAAAAAATGAATGAGGAGAGAACGAGGAATTGTGAATTTCTTTTCTATCTATCTAACGCCTATCTATTACCAACCAAAAAACCCAACCAACACGTCTGTGGTGAGATGAGTCAGTACAACCCTTTGCCTTTGCCTTTGCTTTTGCCTTGTACTTCTAAGATAGGATGAGCCTTTGTACTGTACTACTTCTCCATTGCTGTCGTATCGTATCCTATGAGGAGAAATTATTCAATGAGTCATGTTTTATTTTAGTGGAGGATTCTTTCTAATTTATCGCGTGGATTAGAACGTATTGTTAGGTTAGTAAAATCTATTATGAGTTTTGTTTCGATAATTCGAATCATCAATGTATAGAGTTCGTTAAGTATTTCATGATTGCAAAAATCACGTTGATCAAAGTAACTCCTTTATTAAAAAGTTTTTAAGATTTTGAAGGGTGGATGGATTTTATTCGTGAAATTTGAAAAAGATGAATGAGTGATGATGGAGTGGGTGGCCTCATAAATCCTAACTCATGATGTAAAAGATATGTAAACTTAATTGTGAAATGGAATGTCTCAAAATTTATGATGTCCTTTTTAATAATTTCATTTGAGATTATTTTATTAATTAAAAAAATTTAAAAATAAAATATTTAAAATAATTGATTAAGTTACTAATGACAGCACTTAGGTCTCGTTTGACAGTATCATTTTTTAGCCTAAAAGTTAAAAAGTCACTAGCAAAATCAAAAAGTCAACAACTTATACAAAAAAATTAAAGATTTCTTTTTCTCTTTATTTTTTACAAATTTTTTCAAAAAAAAAAGTCATCTAAAATATATTAATTTTTTTATACCATATTTTAATTAAAAAATTTAAAAAATATTAAAAAAATATGTTCCAGACCTAAAAAAATAATAAAGCCATTTATAAATAAGAAAAATGACTTAGCCTCCGTTTGGAAAGTGGGTTGGCTTTTTGATTTTTTGATTTTTTTGGCTATTTTAGCCTGGGCTAAAAAGTTTGGTTTGGGAAGGACTTTTTGACTTTTTGACTTTTTGACTTTTTTGACTTTTTTTGTGAGAAAAGAGTGTAATGATTATGGGTTGGATGTGATGTTTTGTTTGTTGTGGCTAAAATAGCCTATTTTATCTTTTGTGACTATTTTAGCCACAAAACTACTTGCCAAACACCACCTTAGACCCTAGTGGGGTGACTCCCACCACCTCCACTGATTTTTAATTAGCTGAATTTTTTTTATTTTTTTATTTTTTTTTAAGGAGTTGTTTGGAATGACCTAAATAAGTGCATTTTTTGTCTTTTTACGAAAAGATGTGCAAAAAAGTAAAGAAGTGATGTGATGAAAAAAAAGATAAAAAGATAGATTATTTTGCAATTGCCAAACTTGGCCTAAGTCTTCCTCTCACTGCCCCCGCGTGGGAGTGAGGGCGGGGCCACAGGGGGTTTGGAGCACTGTTGTATAAATAAATAAACAACAATGTTAGAGACCTCTAAAAACACACCTCTAATGAGGTGGAAAAGGAAAAAAAAAAAAAAAAAAAATTCAAAACACATGACTGACAATGACAGTGGGTGGGACTCACCGCCACATCACTAGTGATACCTCTAAATTAGAGGTCCCAAACATTTTTTCATAAATAAATATTTGCAGTACAAAGCTCCCGTTAAAACGGTAAAATGTAGTACGGAACCGATTGGTAGCTCGAAACCATTTCGAGCCAAACGGCTCGATTTCAGCAGAGGAGGGGAAGGGGAGGGAGGGGGGGGGGAAGGGGAGGGGAGGGGAGGGGAGGGGAGGGGGAGGGAGGGACTGGAGGGCCCCCTAAAAATGGAGGAAGAAGACGGAGGAAGAAGAAGACGGAGGGTTGCGACGAGCCGGCGATCTCGGCGGGCTGCGACGAGCTCGCGGAGGCGACGGAGGCTGGACGAGCTCTGCTGGGCCGACGAGACGATCGGAGCTGGGCATCGGCGAGACGATCGGAGCTGGGCGACGAGACGATCGGCGGCGACGATCGAGCTGGGCATCGGCGTCTTCTCCCTCTCCCTCTCTTTCTCTCCCTCTCGTTCTCTCTCCTCTCCTCTGTTGAAGTCGACGAAGAAGACGAAAGAAAAGGAAGAAAAAAAAAAAAAAAAAAAATAGACAGCCCAAAACGACGTCGTTTTGGGCTGTCGAGCCAAAACGACGTCGTTTTAGGACATTCGAGCCAAAATCGAGCCGTGATTTTTCGAGCTACCACGCATTTTCCAATGTCGTACATACTCGTACTGCCAAACGAGACGCCACCCTTGAACCCTTCATCCACTTCTCTCAAAATAAAAGTAAAAATAAACAAAAAAAAATTACAATAATAGTAACTAATGTTTAACACTTGTTTTTTGTTCAAGTATCTACGGTTTGAATTTTATCAATTAGATCTTTAAAATATTAAATTTGAATCAATTGTTTTAGAAGGTTGATTAAAAGTTAATTTTTTTGACTTTTTTTTTTTAAAAAAATGTATAAAAAAATTAAGAAATAATGTGACTCAAAATAAGTTAAAAGTCTTTTAGCTAAGTTCAATACAAAAATAAAATATAAGCGCAAAAGTTATATAAAATTATTATAAGGCCCAAATTTTAATTTATTGTTAACTTAATTATCCTCCACACATGTCTTTTAGAATTAATATGAAAGTTTAGTTTATCAGTTTTCTCAATATTAATATGTGAGCATTAAATACACTGAAGAAGTTGAATAAAATAATTTAAATAACAGTAGTACTGCACTACAAATAATTATCAAACAAAATAATAATCAGGTTATTAAAAGAACTTAACAAAAATCTAAAAGAAAATCAATTAGAAATTATACTTGAAGTTCGACATCTATTATTAGATAAATGTAAGTAATAACTCTTGAAAAAAGTACAAATAATTATCCTTAGGCCCCATTTGTTTTGGGCTATAGAGAGGGTATTGGGACTAATAATACCAAGGTATTACTAATGCCCTTGTTTGTTTGCAGAGAAAGCATTGGGACTATTAGTCCCTTGGTATTGCTAATACCCTTGGAAGGGGATTGGTAAGGAGGAGGTAGAGATGGTATTAGAAAATAGTGAGAGGATTAGAAATTTTTTTATTTTTTATATATTGGGAATTTTTTTTAAATATAATGTTTAATTTTTATATATTTTTATTTGTTTTATTATTTTATATAAAAATAATTTAACAATTCCTCATTATTAATCCTCTCACTATCAATCCCCTCACTAACAATCCCTTTACTATTAATCCCTTCACTATCAATCCCCTCCATTCTATCTCCCAAAACAAACGGGCCTTAAGGAGTAACTCTTCAAGAGAATCTTTTGAATTAATACCACCAGAAAAATAAAGACATATATCTAAGTGATTATAGTTTAAATGAATTATAAATAATGGCAAAATAAAAAAAAAAAGATAATAAAATGAAATCTAAAATAATATTAAAAATATCCAAAAAATAAAATAAAATGGATAATTGTGTATTATAAGAAATAAATAATAGTATAATAGAAATAGAAGATGACCTATATAAATAACAACAATGCTAGGTAGCTCGAATTTTCATTGCTCGAATGTGTCAAAACGAAGTCATTGTGGGTGTAAAACGATATCGTTTTGACACATTTGAGCCATTTGGGCCTCACAAATTCGTGTCACCAAATATTTTTCTATAAATAATTAGAATTAATCAATTGGAGAGAAATATACCAATTATAAAAGCACACGTTCAAAGGATAATTCAGGTAACAATTCGGCCTAATCATAATTTTATATAACCTTTACTATTTTTGTATTTTCTTCAAGGCTAAATTGATTTGAATTTAATATTTTAGAGACTTAATTGACAAAATGAAAACTTTAGGGACTTAAATGAAAAAGATGTTAGACTTTAGGGACTATTTTGTAATTTATCCAAAAAATTAAATAAATAATAAATACTAGGGATTTTTATTGATAAATCCCATTTAGAAGTGTTCTAACCCAAGAATTCCATAAAGGAATTTTTTAACCCCTTTAGTCCCATGTATGTATAGTTTTATTCCATAAAATCCTTTTTCATGATTTACACTATTTTCATGGACACTTATGCCCTTATATTTAATTTTGATACCCTTATAAATATTTTTTGAACGGTTAGCAATTTTATGATGTGAACATTCATATTTTAAAATTCATATTGGTAGGAATGTAAAATTGGCCCGTGGGCGGCCCGAAACCCGCCCGCGAGCCGGGGTGAGCCCCGCCCGTTGACAATGTGAATATTCATATTAACATGTTAACATTCACATTGATAAGAGTATAAAATTGGCCCACGGCCCATGGGCGGCCAAAAGCCCGTCCGCGGCCCAGGACAGGCCCGGCTCGGCCCGTTGACAATGTAAATATTCACATTGACATGTTAACATTCACATTGATAGGAGTGTAAAATTAGCCCGCGCCCCGTGGCTGCCCGAAACCCGCCCACGGCCCATGGACGGCCCGGGACGGGCCTGGCCCGGCCTGTTGACAATGTAAATATTCACATTGACATGTTAACATTCACATTGATAAGAGTATAAAATTGGCCAGCGGCCCAGGGCGGGCCCGACCCGGCCCGTTGACAATGTAAATATTCACATTGACATGTTAACATTCACATTAATAAGAGTGTAAAATTGGCCCGCAGCCCGTGGGCGGCCCGAAGCCCGACGGCAGCCTGAGGCGGGCTTGGTCCGACTCGTGACAATATGAATATTTACATTGACATGTTAACATTAACATTGATAGAAGTGCAAAATTTGCCCGCTGCCCGAAACTCGCCCGCGGCCTGGGGTAGGCTCGGCCCGGCCCGTTGACAATATGAATATTCACATTGACATGTTACACATACACATTTATAGGAATGTAGAATTGGCCCGCGGCCTGAAGCCCGCCCACGACCGGGGACAAGCTCGTTTGGGTTCGGGCTCGAGCATGTCCGAGATAATGTGAATATTCACATTGACATATTAACATTCACATTAATAGGAGTGTAAACTTGGCCCGCGTCCCGTGGCGGCGCAAAACCCACCGCGGCCCATGGGCTACCCGGGGCGGGCCCGGTCCGACCCGTTGACAATGTGAATATTTACATTGACATGTTAACATTCACATTGATAAGAGTATAAAATTGGCTCGCGGCCCATAGGTGGCCAAAAGCCCGCCCGCGGCTCAGGCGGGCTCGGCCCCGCCGTTGACAATGTGAATATTCACATTGACATGTTAACATTCACATTGATAGGAGTGTAAAATTAGCCCGCGCCCCGTGGCTGCCCGAAACCCGCCCACGGCCAGTGGTGGCCCGGGGCGGGACCGGCCCGGCCTGTTGACAATGTGAATATTCACATTGACATGTTAACATTCACATTGATAAGAGTATAAAATTGGCCAGCGGCCCAGAGCGGGCCCAACCAGACCCGTTGACAATGTGAATATTCACATTGGCATGTTAACATTCACATTGATAAGAGTGTAAAATTTGCCCGAAGCCCGACTGCAGCTCGAGGCAGGCTTGGCCCGACCCGTGACAATGTGAATATTCACATTGACATGTTAACATTAACATTGATAGGAGTGTAAAATTTGCCCGCTGCCCGAAGCTCGCCTGCGGCCCGGGGTAGGCCCGGCCCGACCCGTTGACAATGTGAATATTCACATTGACAAGTTAACATGCACATTGATAGGAATGTAGAATTGGCCCGTGGCCCGTGGGATACCCGAAGCCCGCCTACGGCCCGGGACAGGCTCGTTTGGGTTCGGGCCCGAGCATGTCCGAGACCCTAGGCTAGGGCCTAGGCCATCACTTTGAAGCTTGGCCTGGCCCATCGGCCCGCTTAAGGCCCATTCAAGGCTCGGTCCGAGGCCCAACCTGCTCGAGGCGCAATGTCTTTTTTTGTGAAAAATAATAAAATTTTTGTAGAAAAAATTAAAAAGAATAAAAAAAAATAGCCAAGCCCACCTAAGCCCGACCTAAGCTCGAGGCCAGGCCCAGGCCCAGGCCCACTGGCCCGAACCGAGAATGGGCCTTAAGCGGGCCGAGCTTCAAATTGATGGCCCAGGTCCTAACTTAAGGTCTCGGGCTAGGCTCGGGCCCGGGCCCAAACGAGCCTGCTTCGGGGCGCGGGCCAATTTTATAGTAATATTCACATTGTCAACAGGTCGGACCTACTCTGGACTGCAAGCCAATTTTACACTCCTATCAATATTAATGTTAACATGTCAATGTGAATATTCACATTGTCATAGGCCAGGCCGAGCCCTTCCCGAGCCACGACCGGGCTTCGGGTCGTCTACGGGCCGCGGGCCAATTTTACACTCTTATCAATGTTAATGTTAACATGTCAATGTGAATATTTACATTGTCATAGGCCGGGCCGAGCTCGCCCCGAGCCGCGACCGGGTTTCAGGTCGTCTACGGGCCGCGGGCCAATGTTACACTCTTATCAATGTGCATGTTAATATGTCAATGTGAATATTTACATTGTCAACGGGCCGGGCCCACCCCGAGTAGCAGGCGGGCTTCGGGCCGCCAACGGGCCGCGGACCAATTTTACACTCCTATCAATGTGAATGTTAACATGTCAATGTGAATATTCACATTGTCAACGGGCTGGGCCGGGCTCGCCCCGGGCCACCCATGGGACGCGAGTCAATTTTACACTCTTATCAATGTGAATGTTAACATGTTAATGTGAATATTCACATTATCAACGGGTCGGGTCGGGTCGGGTCGAGCCGGGCCCACCCAAGGCAACAGACGGGCCGCAGGCAGGTTTCAAGCCGCCCACAGGCCGCGGGCTAATTTTACACTCCTATCAATGTGAATGTTAACATATCAATGTGAATATTCACATTGTCAACGGGCCGAACCCGCCCCGGCCCGGGGCCAGGCTTCGGGCTGCCCACGGGTCACGGGTCAATTTTACACTCTTATCAATGTTAATGTTAACATGTCAATGTGAATATTCACATTATCACAGGCCAGGCCGAGCCCGTCTCGAGCCGCGGCCGGGCTTCAAGTCGTCTACGGGCTGCGGGCCAATTTTACACTCCTATCAATGTGAATGTTAATATGTCAATGTGAATATTCACATTGTCAACGGGCCAGGCCGAGCCCGCCTCGGGCAGCGGGCGGGCTTCGGGCCGCCCATGGGCCGTTGGCCAATTTTACACTCCTATCAATGTGAATGTTAACATGTCAATGTGAATATTCACATTGTTAACGGGCCGGGCTCGCCCCGGGCCATCCACAGGCTTTGGGCCGCCCATGGGACGCGAGTCAATTTTACACTCTTATCAATGTAAATGTTAACATGTCAATATGAATATTCACATTATTAACGGCCGGGCCTAATTTTTGGCCCGTGGCGACCAGCCCGACTCGAATTTTTCCGGGCACCCACGAGGATCGACATGGGCCGGGCCCTACACATTGACGATATGAACATTCATATTGACTGTCACGACCCTAAACCCGGCCCTATGGGTTTAGCACCGTAACCGGCCAGTAATCCGAGATTACCGAAGGCCTGCTTAACAGTAATACAGTATAACAGAGTTCAAGGCCTGGCGGAAGCCAATACAGTAAATAAATGATGTCCAATGAGCTGTGACAGTCTGTATGCAAAAGATTTTTCATACATTTATACTTTCAGTACAAGACCGTATGCATACATTTACAAACATTCAGTACAGGACCAATCCCTATTAACATTACAGTAAACGGTGCAGTACAGTGTTATCAGTCCAAACAGTACAGTAACAGTCTATACAGTACAATGACAGTTGGGTGAGGCTAAGACACCCCAAAAGCAGTCTAAGCTTGATTACACTCGGAACCTCGCAGTGAGGCACAGTGGTTGGCTTGGCAAAACTAAAGCTTGCCTGACGCTCCTAGCTGCAGTCTGGTGCCTGTACACCTACATATATATATGAGCAGTGAGCTAAAGCCCCGTGAATAACATAATGCGTAAAGGAGTTAGAATGGATGTCCTTCAGTATATTGTAAACAATCATTTAAATCAATTATCAGTTGTTCAGTACAGTAAACAGTCATATGTGGTACATCCATAAGCATAACAGTACAGTAAACAGTAGGTCTAAAAAGACCGAACAGTCATTGATGGCCAATCAACCAGTAAACAGTAGTGGTTCAACAAGGGAACCGACAGAGATCTCTGTAACAGTAGACAGTCAGTAACAGTAATGCTAAGGATGCCACAGTACAATTCAGAATATAGGACATACATTCATTCAGTTAACAGTATCGGTTCAGAAAACAGTTCAGTTTAGTTCAGTAAACAATTCAAAAGATAATCATTTTTGAACATATCTTTACACATTGTTACTCACAGAGTTTGGGCTTATCAGTAGCTAGAGCGTCTCCTCGGGCCAACCCTACACAGTATACAGGATGAACACACACTAAGCTATACAGTTGGGAAAGATCAATAACTTAATCCCTAATTTGCCTCGGTGTGTTCTATATCTATATCCTCATTAAGATGTCTTAAATTAGGCCTAAGAATGCCTAGGATGAGATGAGGATGCAAAATACAGTTGGAAGGCATTTTTCAAAAAGTTGCTGAAAATAGGCTCTTCGCTCGAGCGAGCCTTCCTTCGCTCGAGCGAGATTCAAAATCAAAGGCTTCGCTCGAGCGAACAATCCTTCGCTCGAGCGATCTGATGAACAGTAAAGTACTGGATGCTCGAATTTTACGCGAGATACCACGCTCGATGCTCGTCGAGCGAAGCCCTGAATAAAGGTGCTCGCTCGAGCGAGGAATCCTTCGCTCGAGCGAAGAAGCAAAATCTGGAATTTCCAGATTTGTCTTCCAAGTTCGAACCAAGCATTCAATAACCCAAAACTCAACCTCTAGGGCCCAAATTCTGGGAAAACATTTCAAACTCATAGTACAACAAGTTTTAAAGCTCAATTTGTACATGCAAGAGCCAAAGGTGAGCCAATTAAAGCCATTTTTCAAACCTATTTCAAGAACAATCTCAAAACATGCAATGCATGAGTTAAAACCATTTCCAAGCTCCAACTCTTGCTCCAAAGAGCTCAATCTTTTCAAAACAAGATGAAAACATGGATTTAAACATGATTATGAACATGCATGTGGCATTTTGACCATGGAATCAACTTCAAACTCACTAAAACCAACATGCATGCAACAATTAAGCTTCAATCTCACATGCTAAGCTTAAAACATGACTTAGCTCATAAATTTACCATGAAACATGCAAGAACTAGTTCAATAACAACAATAAGAAGATGAGTTCCTTACCTAGAGTTTCAATTACAAGGTGAGGAAGCTAAATTATGAAATCTACACTCCAATCTTCAAGCTCCTAGCCAAAACTCAAGAACAGGCCAAACTCTCACTTTCTCTCTCCAATTCTCTTCTTGGTCGGTTTAGAGACAAAATGGCTGAGGGAAAGTGTTTGCCTAAGGTATATCAATGCTCAAACATGATATAATACAAGACCCACTAACAATGGCAAAACGGTAATTACGTCAAACTCTTTAATTAGCTCATTTTAATCTAATTTAATCATTCCAAATCGATTTCAATTAAATAGACCATAAAACCACATAAATTATGGTAATCATGAAACACTAAACAATTTTCAGTTTGGTCGCCGATAAGGCCTTCAATTTGCAGTTAAATGCATAAGTCGAGAACAGATAATCAGACCGTCCTCAGGTAGATTATGCGTTTAAACAGTTATAGCCAATCGATCAGTCTCGAATCTCAGTCAGTCAGTTCAGTATTTTATTCAGTCCAGTTATCAGTCATTATCAGTCTCAGTTAACGGTAATCAGTGGCTAATTCAGTAAGAATCAGTAATTAATCGGTAATCAGTACGAGGGTTGTTACATTGACGGTGTGACATTCACATTAGGGTTATTTTGGTATTATGTCACCCACAGGACTTATTGAAACATAAGAAATAATGTGAACTAAATGGAACATAAGTAGATGAAAATGATATTTTGGTCTTCTTATCTCAAATAGGACCTAATGGAATAGTCAAAAAGAATATGGGTTGGATGAAATAAAGCTCTTAGAAAGTGGATTTATCAAAAAAAGCTCCCTAAATATTATGACTGGTATGTTTCATTATTACTTTTTTATAGTGAAATTTATTAAAAAATTATTTTTCAAGTGTTCGTATCCCAATTAATTCATAAGATATTTTTATATTCTAATAAGTCTTATTATTTGGACATTTGATCTACCAAATTCTAATTCTCATATTTAAGGTATTTTATGGACATTTCTACCTTTATAAATATTTTTTTGAACAGCTAGCAATTTGGTGATATGAATATTCATATTTTACAATGTGAATATTCACATTGATAGTGTAAACATTAACATTACGAAGCATTCACACTGTAAATGTGAATATTATTAGAGTTATTTTGGTAACTATCACCCATAGGACTTATTGAAACATAAGAAAATAATGTAAATTAAATGAAACATAAGTAGGTAAAAAGAAATTTATGAAAAAGTGTCCCTTTTTTAGATGATTAGATTATGAAACAAAATATAATTTATATTCATTATTTTTTTAATAATTATTTTAAAACAAAGTTTTTAATTATTAATATTCATATAGATAGTGATATGAAAAAATAAATAATACATAGTATTTCTCAATAAATAAATAAAGATATAATTGTCCCTCCAAAATATAAATACATATGATTTATGCAACACATCTCAAGTCTGAGCCTAAATCCAAATCTTACTCACATAAACAACTAATCCATTCGCATCTCGCTCTCTCTCCCCTTCAAGCTTCATGCAGTTCTATCCATACAAAGTTCGGAAAATTGTAATAGACTCATAAATGTTATACAAAATAAGTTTTCATATAATATGTCCGTCATAATAAAAATAAAAGTGAGTCATGTCATGTCAACCTGGACTTCTACTGAAAGCTACACAAGTTGTATACAGAGGCCTACAAGTGACAAATAAAGACTATGAAACATGGCAAATTCAAGAGACATCTCAAATGAATGCTACTATAGTATGTTTATTGTCTTCCAGTATCTTAGACTAACCGTTGATGGCATACAAGATATTTTCAAAACATAATTATGTAATTCAAGAAATATTTACGAGATTATAAAACAAGTTTATGTACATGTTCTAAATCATATATAGCTTATGCTAGTACAATATTGAAAATGGTTCATATTTCATAAGTCAAGTTCTTTATTACATAAATCAAGTTTAAGATTGTACAAAATATAAATTATTCACCTTAATCACTTAAACCTTAAACCTTTGAATAAACTATCAAGATCAATCTCCACCCAATCATCTTAATACTGTGTTTGGTTGGAGGATTTGAGGAGAGATTTGGAAAGGAAAATGAAAAAGTAGATGAAATATAAATAAAATATACCTATATTTCACTTAGTTTCACAAATCTTTTTTCCTTTCCAAATCTCTTCCTAAATTCCCCAACCAAACACAATGTAAAAGTATAAATCATGGGTCAATAATCTTTTAATATATGACAATGACATGGAATTAGGAATCATCAGCCAATAATCTTTTAATATATAAGAAGGACATGGAATTAGGGCTAGGTCTTCATTGAAGACTTGATTTTCTTTGGATTGAAGGCTTGTAGAGGAAGGAATGACAGTGTGCCGAATTCGTTGGGGAGGGGTTGGAGAGGCTTGTATGAGCCATTCACTTACATGTGAGAATGAGGTGGAGGGGTTTAGGATTTCAATTTGAACTTTTTTCCTTTTAAAGTGTACGAGGCCCAAACTAGAATAGATAAGGTGTCAAATTAAAAGTGCATCACCTAATACTTACATAAAATTTCTGTGTATACAATGTAATGTATCTTCACATAAAATTCTCATTGCACAATGGTCTAGTAATATTTACATATATATTGATTCATAATGTATGATATAAGTCTCATTATTACATAATTTATTTATACTTGGTTCATTGAAATAAAAATAAAATCGTTATTTCTCGAACTTCCTTGTGGAATAATCGTTTACTTGTGAATGGTTATAAATTTTTTTTCACTATTTGTTTTGTCAACCAAATATAAAAATAGACATTTTGATAGAATAATAGATCTATGGTTGGCCTTGATGGTGGCGTCATTGAAGATGCTAGGCCTTGTTTGACAAGTGACTTTTTTAGTCAAAAAGTTAAAAAGTTACTTAAAAAAATTAAAAAACCAACAACTCATATCAAAAAGTCAAAGATTTCATTTTCTCTTTACTTTTTGCACATCTTTTCTAAAAGTCAAAAAAGTCATCTCAAATATAAATTTTTTTTTTACATCACATTTTAGCCAAAACGTAAAAAAGTTACTAAAAAAACCTGTTGCCAAACGAGGCCAAGGCTTATCTATCCGGGCTGGGTTGGGTTACTTTTGGATAGTGAAAGTGTAAGTAACTCACTCACTCTTCTTCTTGCGACAAAATGGCTTTGCGGTATAAAGGTTTCCAAGCTTGGCTTTTAATGTTGGCCCCGAATCAGATTCTTCGTTTGTGGAGATGGAGATGGAGATGTATGTAGTTTGTTTGATATTTTTTCTCCAATCATCCTATCAATCTATTTATATCTATATCTATATCTATATAATTTGTTTCAAAATTTTACACCTACTTAAAAGGGTATAAGATTATTATGTCAGGTATCTTCAAATTTAACATTTATATATATTTTTATTTTTCTATGTAAATAATGAACATAATGTAAGACCTCACCATAGGATGCATCTTATTATAATTAAATAATTTATTTAAAGATGCCATCTTATAGTGAAATGATAGAGTTAATGTAATATAAAAACATATTAGGTAAATTACAAAATTATTTTTAAGATGAATCATAAGTACATTTCATCTCCTAATGCTAACAGCATGCTCAAACCAAGCAGTTTTTTGATCCAAAAAACTTAAAATCGGAGTTGAGTTTTCGCTAGGTTTTTTATTTTTATTTTTTATTTTATAATCGGATATCCAGACCAACTTATGTACCGTTCGACTAATCTCGCGACTCACGCAAAATACACACTCCACGTGACAAATAGTCTTCTATAATTTCTAGACAACTAAGCCGAAGGTGTTGGCTTGTTGATTAATCCGATTCAATTATTTCATACACACATAATTTATTTATTTTATTAGTAGATTGATTTCTTGTTAAATTATAGTCTTTAAATAAAATAATTACATTCAAAAATTAAAACAATGATTTATAGTTCAGACTAGAATAATGGTTTGAAAGTGGGTCTGAAAATAGATAAATTGCTTAAATGTTGGATTGGTCAATTTGTATTTTAATGTCATCCAATGGTACCTCACGTCGATGTGCTTTGACCTCGAATGGAATGTAGAGTTCTTAGCCAAGTGAATAGTACTTTGGTTATCACAAAACAACACATATTGTTGTTGTTTGAAACCAAGCTCCGTCAAGAACTTTTTCATCCATAGCAACTCTTTACAAGCTTCCGTTGCCGCAATAAACTCTGCCTCTGTTGTAGAGAGTGCAACACATTTTTGCAACCTCGACTGCCAAGAAACAGCTCCACTTGAGAAAGTGATCAAATAACCCGAAGTAGACTTACGGACATCCACATCTCCTGCCATATCTGTATCAGTGTAGCCAACTAAAATTGGTTTTTCATTTCCAAAACTGAGCGTCAACCTGGAAGTGCCTCTTAGATACCTCATTATCCACTTTACTGCATTCCAATGCTCTCTCCCTGGATTTGAAAGAAATCGGCTAACTACACCAACTGAATGAGCTATATTTGGCCTTGTGCAGACCATTGCATACATTAAGCTTCCTACAGCTGAGGCATATGGAACTCTTTCCATATCTTCCTTCTCTTTATTTGTAGAAGGGTTTTGATTAGTGCTTAACTTAAAATGAGTAGCAAGAGGTGAGCTAACCACTTTAGCATTGTTCATATTGAATCTTTCAAGCACTTTTTCAATGTACTGCTCTTGTGACATGTACAACTTCTTCTCTTTTCTGTCTCGATAGATTTGAATACCAAGAATTTGCTTTGTTGGCCCTAAGTCTTTCATGGCGAAGAACTTGCTTAGTTGCTTCTTCAATTTGTCAATTCTTGAAGGATTCCTGCCAACAATCAACATGTCATCAACATAGAGCAATAAAATAATAAAATCATCATCAGAGAATTTCTGCACAAATACACAATGGTCACAAGTAGTTTTCATGTAGCCTTGCTCCCCCATAACTGACTCAAACTTCTTATACCACTGCCTGGGTGTCTGTTCAGACCATAAAGACTTTTCTTTAACTGACACACATAATCCTCTTTTTCTTTCACCCTGAAACCCTCTGGTTGTTCCATGTAAATCTCTTCCTCCAAGTCACCATGAAGGAAGACAGTTTTCACATCCATTTGCTCAATCTCTAAGTCTAGACTAGCGGCTAAGCCAAGAACCACACGAATAGAAGACATTTTTACAACTGGTGAGAAGATCTCATCAAAGTCTATGCCTTTTCTTTGACTGAACCCTTTAACAACTAGTCTAGCTTTGTATCGTGGTTGTGAAGTGACTTCATCATGTTTCACCCTGTACACCCACTTGTTCTTTAAAGCTCTTTTTCCCTTAGGCAACTTCACCAACTCAAAAGTGTGATTATCATGCAATGATTGCATCTTATCTTGCATCGCATCAGCCCACTCCAGCTTATGATCATCTTCCATGGCTTCTGCATAACACTCGGGCTCTCCTCCATCAGTCATTAACACATAGTCATCTGCAAAATACCAAGTGGAAGGATGTCGGTCTCTAGTTGACCTCCTGGTTGGAACATCTGGTGGTATCTCTGGTGTTGCCAACTACTCAAGAGTCTCATTACCTGTCTCAGCCTGTAAGGGATCATCTGCATCACCTAGACCTTGTTGGTCATCCTGAACATCATGTTCAACCTGTGTAGGCAAATCTGTCAGAGGAACCGGATCCAAGTCAACTAGACCATCACTATGCCAGGACATTGTGTTCTCTGCTTTCTCAATGTCTTGTATAGTTTGATCTTCAATAAACACAACATCTCGGCTTCTCACTAGTTTCTTGTCAACTGGATCATATAACCTGTAGCCAAACTCATCTAGGCCATAGCCTAGAAAAATGCACTGTCAGGTCTTCACATCGAGCTTAGACTTCTTATCTTTGGGAATGTGAACAAATGCTTTACATCCAAAGACACACAAGTGATCATAAGAAACGTCCTTGCCAGTCCAAACTCTATCTGGTACATCGAACTGAAGATGAACACATGGTGTAAGATTAAGAACATGTACAACTGTGCTCAAAGCCTCACCCCAAAAGGATCTTGGCAACCGTGCTTGTGAAAGCAAGCATCTAACTCTTTCAACCAGTGTCCTGTTCATCCTCTCAGCTAAACCATTCAACTGAGGAGTCTTTGGGGGTGTCTTTTGATGTTGAATACCCTGTTGTCTGCAATAATCATCAAAAGGACCGCAATACGCTCCCCCATTATCTGTTTTGATGCACCTGAGCTTCTTCCCAGTCTGTCTCTCAACTAAGGCTTGGAACTGTTTAAAAGTCTCCAACACTTGATCTTTGCTTTTTAAAGTGTAGACCCACAACTTCCTTGAATGATCATCTATGAAGGTCACAAAGTAACGGGAGCCACCAAGTGTTCTTGTCTTCATAGGACCACAAACATCTGAATATACCAAGTCAAGTATATTTGGCTTTCTTGAAGGAGGGGAACTCTTGAAAGAAACTCTATTCTGCTTTCCTGCCAAACAGTGAGTACACCTTTTCAAAAGTGCATTCTTCATTCCAGATAGAAGATTCTTTTTAGCCAATGTTGCCAGGCCTTTCTCACTCATGTGGGCAAGCCTTTTATGCCACAATTCCACTGTAGACTCATCATCCACTGCATTAATAACTTCTTTGGGGAGCCTTGCCTGCATTACATACAAAGTAGAATGCTTCTTGCCTCAAGCCACAACCATAGCACCCCTAGTGAGCTTCCACTGACCATTACTGAAAGTGTTGCAATACCCCTCATCATCAAGTTTGCCTGCAGAAATCAAATTCATACGGATATCAGGAATATGCTTTACATCTCTAAGAACCAACCTCGTGCCATTATTCATCTCCAAGTGCACGTCTCCAACACCAATGATTTTGGCCAAGCCATCATTGCCCATCTTTACCGAACCAAAGTCGCCAGGTATATAGGATGTGAAGAAATCTTTTCGAGATGTAGCATGAATAGAGGCACCACTATCAATCACCCAGTTGGTCTCATGGCATGCTATGTTAATAACATCTTCATCATAAACAATGAGAAAGTCTTCGGAAGTAGCGGTGGCAACTCGATCATTATCCTTTCCATCATGCTCAATCCCTTTCTCCTTGTTTTCTCTCTTTAATTTTCTGCAGTGTTTCTTGATGTGCCCTTTCATCCCACAATGATAACACTCAGCATTAGCAAACTTGTTGGACTTGCTTCTACCTCTATCTCTGTTCTTCGGACCTCTGCTCTTGCTTCTCCCCCTCCTTTCTGTAACCAAAACCTCTGACTGTGAAGAAGATCCCTGTGATTTCCTCCTCATCTCTTCATTTAAAGTACTGCTCTTCGCCAGATCCATATTGATTACACCATCTGGGGCCGAGTTAGATAATCACATTCTAAATGTCTCCCAAGAGTCCGGCAATGTACCAAGCAAGCATAACCCCTGTACCTCATCATCGAACTTGATACCCATTCCAGCCAACTGATTAATTACTCCTTGAAAAGTGTTCAAGTGATCTGTCAATGGGGTTCCATCTTGGTATCTCAAAGTCATCAATTGCTTTATTAGAAACATTTTATTGTTTCCAGTCTTCCGAGCATACAATTGTTCAAGTTTGTTCCAGAGTGTACGTGCATATGTCTCTCCACTAATATGATTCAAAACATTATCATCTACCCATTGCCTAATGTACCCACACACTTGTCGATGTAGTAATGTCCATTCTTCATCAGATTTATTTTCTGGTTTTTCAGTAGCAAATACCGGTAGATGAAATTGCTTCACATAAAGGAGGCCTTCTATTTTTCCTTTCCATGTGTGATAATTAGAACCATTCAAAGTAACCATTCTACTTAAATTTGCTTCCATTATTCAACACAAGACACACAACAATATGAACCAAGCTCTGATACCACTATGTTGGGAGAAAAAAAACAAAGGGCCAATTCTGATTATCCGAATCCGGCACAAAAATAGCGGAAGTAGTCTATTCTCCCTCTTTGTGTGAACCTATTAGGAAACAATTTAATAGAGCACAATATTCAAAAAATAATCTGAAAATGATGATCCAACAATCACACAACAAGGCAACAATAATTTTAACGTGGAAAACCTTCCCGATGCGGAAAGGAAAAACCACGGGACCGTAGTCCACCAAATATCTCCACTATCAACAAATAATGGGTATACAAGAGTTCTCTCTAGATAGAACTAGAGGCAAACAATCAAGAACAACTTACAAACAAGCTTTCTTGGCAACCATAGATCAAAATACAAAGTTTAGGAAAGATCTCACCAAAACGGGTACTGTTCAGGGGCCAAAAACCAGCTGTAGAATACTCCAAATCTGATCTCCACCGTCTAGAATTTAGAGTCTTGAGTTATGAACTCGCCTACCAAATTTCAGCTCAATCGGATCACAAATGCATGTCGATCGGATAGCTTGATCAAAGCTGAACAGAATTTCTCCAAAACCTTGGCCTCTCCTTTCTCTCTGTTTTTGTGGCTGCTGCTGCGTCTCCTACACTGTGATACAGAGCAAGGGTTTGTAATAATACACATGGGCCAAATCAGCCCAAAAACAAACCTCTCCATGTGGGCTTTGGAACTCACATGGGTTTTACTAAGTATTTTGGGCCATCCTCCACATAGGAGGGAAACCCAACCCAACAATATCTATATCTATATAATTTGTTTCAAAATTTTACACCTACTTAAAAGGGTATAAGATTATTATGTCAGGTATCTTCAAATTTAACATTTATATATATTTTTTATTTTTCTATGTAAATAATGAACATAATGTAAGACCTCACCATAGGATGCATCTTATTATAATTAAATAATTTATTTAAAGATGCCATCTTATAGTGAAATGATAGAGTTAATGTAATATAAAAACATATTAGGTAAATTACAAAATTATTTTTAAGATGAATCATAAATACATTTCATCTCCTAATGCTAACAGCATGCTCAAACCAAGCAGTTTTTTGATCCAAAAAACTTAAAATCGGAGTTGAGTTTTCGCTAGGTTTTTTATTTTTATTTTTTATTTTATAATCGGATATCCAGACCAACTTATGTACAGTTCGACTAATCTCGCGACTCACGCAAAATACACACTCCACGTGACAAATAGTCTTCTATAATTTCTAGACAACTAAGCCGAAGGTGTTGGCTTGTTGATTAATCCGATTCAGTTATTTCATACACACATAATTTATTTATTTTATTAGTAGATTGATTTCTTGTTAAATTATAGTCTTTAAATAAAATAATTACTGTACCACTTATGCCTTTTAAAGCTTTTGGTAAATGTATTTGGACCCTTCATTCTATTTTGGGAACCTTTGGTGTGTTTGTTGGAAGTCCCACATCGGTTACAAGATACATTTTAAGGTGGACAAACTTCTATATAAGTGCAAGTGCAGAGGGTTAGCTTATTAGCTTCTATGGTTCTTTCTTGGTTTAATGAGCCATTACGAGCCGAGCTCGAGTTATAAATTTTAGTTGTGCCGAACTGGATTTTGGTCATAGTTCCATTGGGATTTTGGCCATAGTTCCTTCGCCAAAGTTGTGTGATTTCTCGAGGGCTTTGTGGTGTGTGGTGGAGATCGAGTTTCAACTCTTTTCATCTTCTCCATTTGAGCTCCGAATTTGAGGTAGGGATATCCTACTCCTCTTTATGAGCTTTGTCTTTAAAGTTAGCATTTTGATATGTTGGGGGTTGTTGGGTAATTTTGAGAAAGTTTAGGCCTTTGTGTAATTTTACAAAAGTTGGGGTTTTAAATATATAAAACATATATGCATGTTTAGCATGAAGAAATGGAATTAATGTTGAAACATTGATGAAAATGGAACCTTAGGGTTGTAGTGTTAATTATGGAAAAATGCCCTAATTAAATTGGTTAATTAATTGGTATAATTGTAGACACCCCATTTTTGACTGCCCTTAAGACTTGGGCGTTACTGATGGTTTACTTGTTGGAGAAAGGTGTGCAGGGCACAGGTCCGGTTTCCTCGGCAAGGAGAGAGACAAATCTCAACTTCACACCCTATTTTGGACCAAAGCTATTTTGGATGGTTTTTAGACCTTAAAACCCTCTCTTTCAAAACTTTTTTGAAATAAAATTCCTACGATGCTCTGAGGCTCACATTTTGTCAAATGATGCGCTTTTCGATAAACCGAGCAAGGACAAAGTGGGAATTAACGAAAGAGAGATGAAATCTTTGAAAAATCTTTCAAAACACCTTGCTTAGGGGTTTGAAGTTGAAGAAAAGAGGAGAAGAGGGGAGAAAACAGGCTGGAGAAGAAGATAGGCAAGAATTGTTGAGAGAGGGGCGAGCAGTCCTCGCTAAATCAAGCTCATCTGTCTATACACTTGGATTTGAGCTATGAGGCCACCACCACTGGAAAGAAGACTTCCGGGGCTTCATTTTGCACTCAAGAATCTCCTAGAGCCAAGTCCGGGAGGGGGAGATATGATTGGTTGAAGTTGGGCATCATCCCGGTTGGATCGAATCTGCGCGACTTCACCAAAAAGGGCATAACTTTTTGCACAGGAGGAATTTTAGTGCAAGGTTTGCGCCATTAGAAAGCTAACTTCCGGGGCTTCAATTTGGACACTAACCGGCCATTTTTTGACCTTACCGGCCATCCACCGGCCAGACATTTAGCTGACCGGCCAGCATAAATAGCAGGTCGGCCAAATATTGTGCCGACCGGCCATTTATTTGGCCGATGACCCTTTTTCTTGGCCGGTTTGACCCTTTTGACTCTTGCAGGCATGGTGCATGCCAGCTGTGCCAGCTGGAGTGCACAGACCCGACCCCCCATGCACATGTGTGGTTGTTTTGCACCTTTTCACCCATTTGACCCTCTTTTTGCACCCTTTGCTCAAAGCTTCTTGAGGAAGCTTTGACCCCTTGTCTTGGCTTCCTCAAGAAGCTTGCACCCTTGGCATAGCTTCTCTTAGAAGCTTGGTTCCTTTGACCCTCTTGTATAGCTTCTTTGAGAAGCTTTACACCATTTCCTTTCCCTATATAAGAGAACCCTCTCCTCCTTTGTTTAGGTTCGGCAAAATCAGACCTAATACATACATATAACATATATATCACTCTTTCTCTCTATATCTCCCTCTGTCTCTACATTTGGGTGTGTTAGAGTGTTCAAAGACCCTTGTTCTTGGCCTATTGCACCACACCTCATAGCCATACACCACTACCATTGGACTGAAGTTCTTGGGAGGGTTTGTTGAGCTCCAAAAGCTGGTTTTTGGCCCCTAAAGCTGCTAGTTTCGAATTTGGTCTTCAAGGGTAAGTTTCTTCCCATTTTTAGCACTTTCTTGTACCTCATTTTAGCCTGTCTTGCTTGCTGATTTGAGCTTGGTGTATAACATAAAAAAGTTCTGTTTTTTTGTGTTTAAGATACTTCATTAAGAACACTTTGGTGTTTGAGATTGTTTGGCCCCTCTTAGGCCTTGTTTGGCCTCATATTTGTGCATTTTTTTGTAAGCTTGGGACGACCTTGTATTGGTCCTCCCACCACTGAAATCTTGAGGGATTTTAGTGGTGGGGGTGGTGTTTTGAGGTCCTAAGAAGGAGAGGGCCATCCCCTCTCCTTGTTGTCTTGTTTGCTTGTATTTTTGGCCTTACAAAGGGGCCTACATTTGCACACCTCTTGAGATCAGTTCAGGCATTTTTCAGTGGGTGTCAGGACCCCTATAGGCCATTTCCAGAGCTGGTTTGGCCTTGTTGAATGTCCATCATGTATGTGCTTAATCACCTCTTGTATAGCCCTCTAAAGGAGCTCATCATTTTTGCATGTATTGGCTTCATTTCAGTGGTTATTTGGGCATATTTTTGCATGTTTTATTCACTGATTTTTGATGGTTTGGTCAGATTTCATATGCTTCATATACATGCCATACAACTCATGCTTACTAGCCTATGTTGCATGTTGTTTTGGCCAAGCATGCTAGCTTATTTTGGCTACATTTCATACATGTTTTAGCATTATTTTGGGCTGCATATGGACTGTTTGTGGCTGTCTTCATCATTCGAACATCGCTTTGCATGTTTATAGTGTATTGCATTTCACTAGCTTTAGTGCTTGAGTCCTTAACAATGCATTACATGAGTGTTTGCACGCTTTGGAGTCATTTTGGAGTCATTTGGCATGCCATTTCAGATCTGGAACATGCACCATTGTATGCCATATTTCCTCCTTGCCATGTTTTGGTAGAGTTGTATTTTTGTGCCCTAAGCTTGGTTAATGCATTGTGCATGCATTCCATATATTTTGTTGCCTCATTTGCATTATCATGGCCACTGATTTTGGCATGCTTAAGAGCTACCCATGTTAGTTTAAGTCCATCTTTGCATGTTGTTGCATGCTAGTTAGGTTACATGTTGTTACATGCTTGCCTAATCTCACATGTTGACACATGTTTGCATATTGCACGTTCACATGCTCATGTTGCATGCTTAGCTTGCATGTTTAGGTTGCATATCATAGCATGCATCTCTTGCCTCTTGAATTGATTATGATAGAGGTTGGGGCCCATTATTTGTTTTGTGCATTTCATTCCATATTGAAATTGCACATTTTGACTCTTTGGCCATCATGCATGGAAATGCGTGATTGGTGGCCCGAGAGCCAAGAGACCACCCTCCTTTGAGTCATAAACATGATATGGAGTGTGGTGGTGCAAACATTGCTTTGGAAATACATTGCCATGCCTTGTTTGCCCTCTGTTGCCGTCAAACAGGTTTCTGCAGGAAGTTTTGGCCGGTCGGCTACATACAGTGTCGACCGGCAATTCATCAATGGCCGATAACTTCATCAGCGGCCGGTGACCATTTCCCATAGCCGATGGACATTCCTCCTAGCCGGTGGCACTCCACAGTGTGCAGAGAGCATACCTCGGGACTTGTGCAGTCTTCAGAGATGCCAAACAGTGATTACAGAGGCAACATGTGTCATGGCAATGAATTTCTGGGCGAAACAAATCCGAGCATGCGTGCATCCCTCTTCCCGAGGCCTTTTACTGCTTTCCATAGCTTAGTGAATTTGTTAATTAATTAAATAGAGTTTTGTAATATTTAATTAGCTAGAGTAGTTAATTATTTATTCAGCCTGTATTATTCTTTTGGTTCCTCCGAGCGAGGGCGAATTTGTAATAAGTGTGGGTGCGTGTGTGCATGTCTTCCACCCCCACTTCTTTCTCCTTTCCTTACCTGCTTTCGATGGTTAGTATTAGGGCATATTTAATTTAGCATACCTTATGCTATGCATGCGTGCATCCGTACATTTGTCTTGCATGCATCGGGCTCGGCGCATCATACTAACTGCATTGTACTTCAATTCCAAGTTGAATACGTGTTAGTTGTAGGCATCATCATATGCCATCTTAGAATAGCCGAGCCTATTGTAGTTGCATCTTGCATGTGTTGCATTAGCCATCTTAACATGAACTAGGATCATGCATATGACTACTAACTAGTTTCTGTTTTGGCTTGGAGTACTCGGTAAGCATTTATGCTTTAGCATACCGCATGCGTGTGAGTGTTGCCATAACAGCATGATTACCATGAGGCTAATTGCTTACGTGTTTTAAACTGCCTGAATGCCTGTGGGTGAAGGTTGGATTGTTTGAGTTGGAATAACTCGTTGAAATCCGTATTTTAGCCTACTCGCGAGTAGCAATTTCAAACTGTTTTCAAAACAAACGGATATGTAATGCTTATTTCCAAATTAGGCGATCTGGTCTATACTTGTTTGCTGTGCGCATAACATAGTAATTCTAGGCTAATAACCGGAATAAGACCATATAATGTTTTCAAAACAAGATATCACGGTTAGTAGAGGCCGATCTTTGATCGGGCGAGAGGGGGTGCTCATAGCTGACCTTCCCCAATCGTATCCAAGTTCCCGAGCCGAGGCAACTTTGGTGATGACGGACACGTGGCCTTTGGCACCGAGTCAGGGTTCCTAAATTCCCCAAAATAAAATATTTAGGTGGCGACTCTATATCTGGCAAAGCAGTCCATGTTTGGCACTTCTTCAAAATCTGTTTTCTCAAAACGATTTGCCGAATTTGGACTCTTTGGTTCAGATTTAGAACCGTGACAATTTGAGTCCTGAACTGTAGTAGACCCACATACGAACGGAACGGGACCTCACCCTCCCGGGGCGTTCGGGCGCGTCTACAATAATTAATTGTGAGAAATGAGGAATTGAATTGGGAATGTTGAGATTGGGAATGTCTGGAATTAAAGGGTGTAGTTGAATTATTTATCGCTCACCAAACTGAAATGTTGATATAATATCCATTTTATGCATTTATTTTCTGTTTAGAGATAACTGCTTTGGGCTATCGGTGGAGGATAGTCTTGATTGTTGTAGACAATGCATGATGATTAGGCAAACTAAAACTAATCAATGGAATGTGTCATTGAGTATGACGGTTGAAAGAATACATTAACTGATGTATTGATTGATGTGTATAATAATTGTTTATATGCATTGTGTTGTGTTGGAGGAGATAGGGGATGTACTCGCGGTTTAGGGGAAGATAGGGGATAGACCTCTAAACCGGATATTGTTTAGGAGGAGATAGGGGATGGACTCCGTAGATACAGCTCTTATGCTTGTCTAGAGAAGTGTAGATACAGCTCATATGCTTATCTTTGGTGGTGTGATATAGTTCTTATACTTATCTGTTGATGTGTTGATATAGCTTATATGCTTATCCGTTGATGTGTTGATATAGCTAGTATGCTTATCTATTGTGAATGGGAAAATGTTTAAAATGAGTTACGGTCTCATATAGATTGTTTGGTCAGGTTCTGAGCCATAGTTATGAATTGAGAATTGAAAGAAAATGAAAAAAATGAAATGTAGCATGGACTTGAATGCCATGAAACTGTAAAGTGTTATGAAAGAATGTAAAAGTGTTGACCATCTATCAACTGCTAATCTTTTAGTCATTGTTCATAGTTGGTTTAGTGTATTTCTACTGGGCTGTTAGCTCACCCTATACGGGAATATCATTTTCAGGTGCAGGTGAGATGTTACCTCCAAGGCAATAGCATGGATGGACTCTCAAGAAGCAAGAGTTTCCTAATTATGCTTTATGTGTGCATGAGTGTTATTTGTAAAGCCAAGGGCTTAATGTGTAATGAGCGAGACTCTATTTGTGTAACCAAGCAATGTCTTGGAAAGATGTAAGCCTATATGACATTTAATTTTATATTTAGGCCTCGTTTGGGGAGTGGCTATTTTAGCCAAAAAGCCAAAAAGTCAACTAAAACTAGTCACATCACCTCTCTACTTTTCTGCACATCTTTTCGTAAAAAGCCAAAAAGTTACTAAAATAGCCTGTTCCCAAACGTTTCTTAGTCCGCATATGAGTTATCTTTATTGCAATATTTTGGGGCCGTGACAATTACATTCAAAAATTAAAACAATGATTTATAGTTCAGACTAGAATAATGGTTTGAAGGTGGATCTGAAAATAGATAAATTGCTTAAATGTTGGACTGGTCAATTTGTATTTTAATGTCATATGTTATTTCATTAGTGATATGTAACACATCGCATCAGATAGTTTCAAATGTGATTATCCTTATCATAATATGGAAAAGTTGATGTGTATTGTATGCACCTTTAATTATGATTTTTGTGTCTTTGATTACGATTGTGTTTTTAGTTATGACACATTGTGATATTCATTATGACATTATTTTGGCTATGATCCAAGTTATTTAATTACACCTCATATGATGTTTGTTTATAACTTAATTTTTTTAATTATAACTCGTATAATATTGAGTGATACCATTTGTAATAATCAAACTCATAAATTACATAACTTGCATATGGTACAAAAGAGAATATGTACCATAGAATTACCCATCAAAATATTATCAACATTTGTTTTTTTACTTTCTTTTCAAAGATTTCAAAATTTCAAATTAGATAACTATAATTTTATTTTGCACTTTCCATTTAGACATTTTAAATTCTGAATGGTAAAAACATTTTTATAAATATATGACGTTTGGTGCGACAAAAAATAAAAGCTAATGAAAAACTTTTTTCATGTCAATAAAAATTAAGTTGATTTGGGTGGAAAATATTTTGTTTATTTAAAAGTGCAAAATGTTTTTCGAATCAAAGTCACTCATTCTTACTATCACTACCTTATTATTGTCATCATCACCACCATCACCACTCACTATTGCCATGGGGAGCGTCTATTTTTACATATCAATTTCTCCCAGTCTACATACTTAATGATTTTTTTTTGTTTTATTACAAATTTGAATTAAGATACTATTCTATAATATACTTATCTTCTTTCACTCAAACCATTAGCCACAAACCATTAACTACCATTATTTTCTATCACCGACATTATTTATCTCTTCCGCCACTAACTCTTAGCCCACTTCCTCTCCTATCGTCCATTTTCTCTGTTGTAAACCCTCCTTTACAACCCGACCCCATCCTCTATCGCTAACCCTTCCTTTTGCTGTCTCCTACTTTTACGAACCTTGCTGTCTCCTACTTTTACGAACCTTGCTGTAATAACCCTCGTTACTGATCACTGATTAATGCCGATTACTGCTAAGTTAATACCGATTATGGAAAGTAAATGAACTAACTGATTTACTGAACTGACCGATTGAAATCTGAAACTGAATCGATTAACTGTATCTGTTTAATTGCCTGTATCTGTTTGAATTGTAATTCCATCTGTTTAACTGTATGATTATCTGTTCAATTTCTATGTTTAAACTGTTAATTGAAGGCCTTATCGGCGGCCGAATCCAAAATTGATTGATGTTCCATGATTAGTAGAATTTATGTGATTTTATGGTGTATTTAATTAAAATGTGATTTGGTACGATTAAATCGGATTAAAATAAGCTAAATTACATGAGTTCGACTTATTTACAATCTCGCCACTTAGTGGCCCACTACCTCACACATATTTGAGCATTGTACAACACTTGATCAAACATTTCATCAGCCACATATTGAGCACACAACCGACCTTAGATAGAGAAGAATTAAGAGAAGTGAGTTCATCTTGTGTTTTGCTTGGAAATTTAGAAGATTAGAAGAGTTCTTGCTTGTTTGAGCTTCTACACTTGTAATTGAGGACCTAAGTAAGGATTTCACATTCTCATTGTTGTGTTTAAGCTTGTTCATGCATGGTTTTGAGCAAAGTTGAAGTCTAGAGCCAATTTATGGCTCAAAATGTTGAATTAGAACTCATTTCATGCATGCATGTGTGTATTGATGAATTTTGAGTTGATTTCATGGCAATTATCACATGCATGCTCATAATTAAGCTTAAGTCCATGTTTTCAACTTGTTTTAAAAGGAATGAGCTCATTAGAGCATGTTTTGAAGCCTTGAATTGATTTAAAGTCTTGCATGTTCATTGGAGATTATGTTCTTGAAATATTGGTTTGAAATTGAGTTTAATTAAACACCCTTGGGCTTTGATTTACCAAATTGATCTTTGAAATACATAATGTTACATGTTTACAAGTGTTTTTCCAGGTTTTTAGCCCAAGAGGATCAAAAATTTGGCTTTCAAACTTGATTTTGAGCTTGGGACTCAAATCTGGAATTTCCAGATTTTGGGCCTACACTCGAGCGAGGAAGTCCACGCTCGAGCGTACACTCAGTGATTCTGCCCTCCGCTCGAGTGAGGAAAGTTACGCTCGAGTGGGGAATACGAGCATCCAGTACTTTGCATGTGTTCACAGTCCGCTCGAGCGAGAAAACTCACGCTCGAGCGAGGACTTGTGTCTTACGCTCGAGCGAGGGTCGATCGTCCATCGAGCGTAAAATTGGAGCATCCAGCATTTTTACTGTAGCACACAGTCCACTCGAGCGAAGGAATTGACGCTCGAGCGGAGCTCCTTTGTTTGCATGTCCGCTCGAGCGTAGAAAGCCACGCTCGAGCGAGACCCCTGTTTTCAGCAAATTTTGTAAAGTGTTCAAAAGTGCATCTTTGCATCCTCTTTCCATCCTAGGCATTCATAGGGCATATTTAAGGCATCTTAAAGAGGATATAGATGTAGAACCACACCGAGGCAAATTAGGGATTAAGTTATTATCTTTCCCAACTGTGTAGCTTAGTGTGTGTTCAATCTGTAAACTGTGTAGGGTTGGCTTTCCCGAGGAGACGCTCTAGTTCACTGTAGCCCAGAACTCTGTGAGTAACAATTGTGTAAAGATATGTTCAAAATGATTATCTTTTGAATACTGAACTGAACTGCTTACTGAACTGATATTGATTACTGAATGAATGTATGTCCTTTATTTCTGAACTATACTGTGGCATCCTTAGCACCTACTGTTTACTGTTACTGTTACAGAGATCTCTGTGTCGATTCCCTGTGGAACCACTACTGTTTACTGATTGATGGCCATCATTACTGTTCGGTCTTTCATACCTACTGTTACTGTTATGCTAATGGATGTACCACATATGACTGTTTACTGTACTGAACAACTGATATACTGATTGAATTGAACTGTTTTCATTACTGTAAGGACATTCATTCTAAACCTCTTTACGCATTATGTTATTCACTGGGTTTTAGCTCACTGCTCATATATATATGTAGGTGGTCAAGCACCGGATCAAAGCTAGAAGCGTCGGGGTAGATTCCCAGTTTTGTCAAGCCAACCAACATGCCTCACTGCGAGGTTCCGAGCCTGCCAAGCTTAGGCTATGGGGTGTTTTAGTATTCCCCCTTACTGTACTGTTTTATTTACTATATAGACTGAACGTTTGCACTGTACTGTTAATCAGGGATTAAGTCCTTGAACTGACTGGTTGTATATATATATGCATACTGTTTCGTACTGTTCTGTACAAATGTATGAAAAAATCTTTTTGCATACAGACTGTCACAGCTCATTAGACATTGTTTATTTACTGTATTGGCTTCCGCCATGCCCCTGTACTCTGTTATACTGTCTTACTGTTAAGCAGGCCTTCGGTAATCTCGGATTACTGGCCGGTTACGGTGCTAAACCCATAGGGGCGGGTTTGGGTCGTGACACTTGCTGTCATCACTCAAATTGGTTAAGTAGTTGATATCCAAGCACACCTTATTGGTTCGATATTTGGTATCTAGTAAAAAGTCATTGATTTGATGGTTAGTGTTTAATGGCGACGATTCTTTTGACATAGGTAGTCTTCATGGGACGAAATGGAGTCTTCTTCTTCAATCTAAGATTTCAAGGTGCTGGCGATGGTTAAGGAAGGCTGCACAAGAGTGAAGAAAAAAAGGTTAGGTAATTGTAGTGAAGGCTAGGGAAGTTATGATGAAAGGGAAAGGAGGCGACAAACGATAAAATGAGGGATTGTATGTTTAGGGTTAGGGTTTGACAAGTGGTGGCTAGGGTTAGGATTAGATTTGAAAGTTGAAGAAGTTAAGGCATTTTTGACATAAATAATCATTAAGTATGTGTATTGAGAAAAAAATGTGTACAAAAAACTTTTGAATATGGAAATAGAAGTTCCCATTGCATCATCACAATTACTACCACCACCACCATCCTCATATCTACCACCACCACCATCATTATAGTTAGCCTCCGTTTGGGAAGTGGATTGGCTTTTTGGCTATTTTAACTTGGGCTAAAAAGCTTAGTTTGGGAAGGGCTTTTTGGATTTTTGGCTTTTTTGACTTTTTTGTGAGAGAAGAGTGTAATGATTATGGATTGGATGTGATGTTTTGTTTGTTGTGGCTAAAATAGCCTATTTTGTCTTTTGTGGCTAAAATAGCCAAAAAAGTTCTTGCCAAAACGGAGCCTTAGTGGCGAAGTCAGGATTTTAACTCAGAAATGGCACCACTGAATTAAAATCTAACAAAATTCACAATTCAATTTAACTTAATTTCTATTTGATAGCAAAACTAAAAATTAGTGTGATGCAAAATTTATATTTAAATATAAGTTCAAGTTAACCAATTAAATTATATAAAGATGCACACACAAAAAGAGATATAGAGAGGGATAAAGAAAGAAATAAAAGAAAGGGTGAATAAATAATATATAGGGGCTACTATTGTAATAACCCCAATCTGTAATTAGTCAATAAACCATAATTAAGAATGCCTAATGAGTAATTTAGAAGAAATTATGAGTTAATTGCATATGTTTTGTGTTAATTGCGCTTATACCTGTCTAACGTAGGAATAGTTGTCTGAATTTCTGTTTCAATATGCGAATTGAAGGCTTTAATGGCATCTGAACACGAAATTAACTAGGTCAATGTGTAATTGAGAATTTTTAGAATTTTATGGTAGGTTTAATTAAAATTCGATTTGGAATCAAATAATTAGAATAAAATAATGCCAACTGATTAGCTTAATGAAGGATTAATTTCTCTCCACTAATTGAGCCTATATAAGGCTAGTTGATTCTAGAAGCCTCATATACACTTCATTATCATCATCTTCTTCGACAAAAATGTAGGAGAGTGAGAGAAGAGAAAACATTGAGATCAAAGCTTGAGGAGGAAGAATTGCTTGGAAAATTGAAAGAATTGGACGAATCATACATGGAATTGGTAAGATTCAAGAGAATTGAGAGCCTAGGTAAGAAATTCAACCTTGAATTTGAGACATTAAGTTAGTTTACATGAGAATCCAAGAGAATCAAGTTGATTACTGCATAATTTAAGCTAAGGAAGTGGACTTGAGAAACAAATCATGCATGCATGCTTATTTCACCATGTTTTGAAAATTTTTCAAAGAATTCTTACATGTAATTGTTTATCTTAGCTTTGTTATCGAAATTCATCACATTTCATGTCATTTCATCTCACTTGATCACGTTTTGAAGGAAAGAAATCATGATTTATCATGCATGTGTTATACAATTGTAATAACCCCGGTCCGTAATTAGCTACTAATTCGTAATTAAGAATGCTAATGAGTGGATTAAAATGAATTGTGAGATTAATATGTAATTTGCACGATAATTGGCTTCTATCTGCTACTTATAGCAGCATCTGTTTGAAATTTTGCTTTAATATGTTAATTGGAATTTTTAGAACACCATGGCAAATTTTATAAAATGATTCAGTTTAGTAAAATCGCATGTGATTAAATTAAGCTTTAATTGGAACTATTTTTGAATAATTGAATTTTGTGCTAATCTTGAATAAATTAAGGTTACTTGTGTTGAATTAAATAATGCATGATTGGTACCTAATCTAGTCCTATTATTGACCCAAGATGAGAATTAGTGTATTATTGGGTTGAGGCATTGGTGGTGTTGGGTGTAGGGAATCAAAACTTTTGTGTGTGTGTGTTGGAGGTATGCATGTGTGTACACGTGTATGAGCTCAATGTGAGGGTGTGTGAGTTGTGTATATTCTGATGAAAGCTGGGGGAGAGTTGTATCACTCCATCACTCTTGAGGTCCTAGCGTAGAGAGAGAGAGAGAGAGAGAGAGAGAGAGCTCAAGTGAGGAAGAAGAAGAGAGCTAGGAAGATCACCCCTTGTTGTGTGAAATCAAGCTCTAGATAAGAGTTTAAGCTCATTTTCTGTAACCATTCCCCCATGCATCATGTTTTCAACTCAGTTGTAGATCATTTACATGAGATTAGAATGAGAAATGGGTCTTTGGGCTTGTAAATTAATTGCATGTGTATTCATGGTAGGACATCTCCGATTTTACTATCTTCAGTTTGAGTTTGAAATCCTTGCATGCATGTGAGTTTTGAGCATGCTCATAGTTGTGAATCCATGAATTTGTTGTTCATCATTTGCATGTTTTGAGAAAAATCAAGAACATGGTTTGAAAACCCTCAATGCATGAGCTTTTGAGTTTAAATTTGCTATATCCATGAGTTTTTGAATAAAAGATGTTTCAAGGGTCTTGTATTGAGGTTTTCTAAAGCTATTTTTGTGTATTTGATCAAATCATGCAAGACCCCAAGGTTTGGAGGTAGTTTGGAAGCCATTTTTGCTAAGCTTTCTGCCCAGAATTTTACAGTTGGCTCGAGCGAAGAAGTGGTGGCTCGAGCTAACATTTCGAGCTCTCAGAATTTTGCACTCTGCCAAAGGCTGGCTTGAGCGAAGAAATCTTGGCTCGAGCGAGCTCTGTTTTTGCCTTCTGCTGGCTCTAGCCAAGAAAAGCTGGCTCTAGCCTCCAACCTATTTTCAGCATGTTTTCAAAAGATGTTTTAAGCACATATCTTCACTCCCATCTCTTTATGGGCATTCTTAGGCATGATTTATGAGCCGTTAAAGATTAATAAGCTAAGAAATAACATAAGTAAGTGAATTAGAAAATATGTGTAGAATCCAAGTATATGGGCATTATGAACAAGTTATGTAGCATGGAATGAATGAGAAATTAAAGTGAGAAAGCTAAGCCATGTATGACCACATGAACGAGTAATAATGAGACATATTTTGTGCTATGTATTTTGTGATTGTAGGTCAAGACTCGATGATTGATTGACCATTTACGGGAACCACTGTGAGTAACGTTATCGTAAAGATACGTTTATATGAAATTATGTTCCAAACGAGATATGATATGTTATGTTTTCTGAAATGATATATGCTTCTGTGAACGAACATTCCAAGTTTGAAACCTATTATGGCATCCATAGATAGTCCCAAGTCATGGGGGACAGCATGAAAATGCGGGTCCATAACATTTACGAGATCTCGTTAGCCACTTCATTGTGGTGATATGTGTTTAATCGGTGTCTGGGACCGGTTACTCTAGTCGGAAGACGTTATGTGATATGTTCGATATGTTCTATGGGATATGCCATTATTATGTTCCGATATGAGATGACTATGATTATGCTATGATCTGTTTTACACGTATGAAATGTTCGGAATTTGTTCACTAACCCCTTTATCTTAATGTTATTCACTAGGCTTTAGCTCACTGTTTGTATATATATGTATATAGGTGAGCAATCTGGAGTTCGAGCCCGGAGGTTTTTGTAGGGAACTGTGTTTTGTTGTCAGCCAACCATTGCGCCTCACGAGGAGGTTCCCGAAGTGTCTTGGGTTCAAGTTTTGATTAGTTCTGTTTATGTATGAGGCTTAATCTAATTATGTTGGCTGTACTTAAGATACTGTAATGTGTGTGGTATAATATGTTAATAGTTGACTTATGGTTATGTAAATAAAGTTTTAAAATATTCTGTTTCATCTAAGTCAGCACAGCTCATTGGACAACTATATTTATGTATTTGCTTCCGCTAGCCCCTTATCATATGCTTATCTGTTCAGAGGCCTTCGGTAATCCAAGGATTACTGGCCGGTTACGATGCTAAACCTATAGGGGCGGGTTTGGGTCGTGACAGAGTGGTATCAGAGCACGAGTTATACCGCACACATGTGTCCATATGAGCTATAGGATGTCCTAGAAATGAAATAGGGACAATGCATTATCATATTTAAGTGTATGAACATATTTGAACTGAAAATGAATTGAAATGAAACTTTTGTGCATGATCAAAGAAGTTAAGTGGAATAACATGTAATGTTAATTTCAATACCGAATGTGGAATCTATGTGAACATGAACGCATAAAAGTAAGGAATCATGTGACTGTATCTGAATTGAACTAGTAGTGTAAAACCATCTGATATGAAAGGAAATGTGAAATCAGTAAGGACTTCCCCTCTGTTAATGGTTACCCTATTTATGTGTAGATCAATGGAAAGGACAAGGAACATAGACGAATCTGAATCTTCTGACGCTAGAATTAGCTGGTTAGAGGAAAGGGTTGAAGCCTTAACTGAAAATCTGAAACAACAGCAACAAGGGCAAACATATATACCTGAACCAGCTAGTTATGATATGATAGCACTGACACAGAAATACAATAAGATGAAACCACCGGAATTTCTGGGGGGTATTGACCCGTTAAAGGCCGAGGCTTGGGTTTTAGAAACTGAGAAAATATTTGAGGTATTTCCGTGTACTGAGGCACAGAAAGTTTTGTTGGCAACATTCACACTTAAAGAAGAAACTAGGAGATGGTGGATGTTAGTGCGAAATGATAATGAGGGTGTAACATGGGATAGATTTAAGGAAATTTTCTTCGAAAAATATTTTCCCCAATGCATCCGGGATAGGAAAGTATTTGAATTTATACAACTGAAACAAGGCAAAATGACTGTGGCCGAATATGAAACAAAATTTACTGAATTAGCCCGATATGCACCCCATATGATTGACACCGACTACAAAAAGGCTAGGAAATTTGAAGGTGGACTTGACTTAGATGTGTATGACCGTGTTGGCATCTTAAAATTACCAAAGTACGTGGATGTTCTTGATAGGGCCTTAATGTCCGAAGCAAACATAGCAGCTTTGAAAATATCCAAATCAACTGAATCAGAAAGAATGAAACAGAAGAAACAAAAAGTTGAAATGACTAGTAATTCGATGATCAACGTGAATGAGAAATTTGGGGCAATAACTGTGAACAAAAAAGGTCAGGGGAGCAATGTGAACAATGATATACCTGTCTGTAGAGAATGTGGGAAACAACATTGGGGCAATTGTCGCCGTCTGTCAGGAGCTTGTTTTAGATGTGTCAGAAAGGGCACTTGGCTAAATCTTGCCCGCGAACTCATCCGAATAACAATAAGCCTAAATCTACGCCCTAGTTCCAGAAATACTCAGAACACCGAAATGACTAACGCATGTATCACTTTAACTATGTGCAATCGTTTTTATTGGAAATTGTGTGTGAATCATGTGTCTCTTAGTTTGATATGATATAGATTGTGGACATGTTAATTGGGTAATTTGAATTGTTAGAATTATGAACCCATGATAATTGAACCTTGTGAACTGAACGAATTACCCGTGCTTTGGAAATCATTGGAACTTGTGAACAGTGGGAATTTGTTAGGTTAAACCTTTGTACCGTATTGTGAAAATTTAATATGAACTGTTAAGTGTGACCTTTTGAACTATGCTAGAACTGTTGAACGTGGAACGCATTATGATTGACTGTAACTGGGAAATCTGTATGACCATGACTAGAATTGAACCGTTATGTATCGACTGACATCATCGAATGATTAGACCCGTGATCTCGTATTGTATATATGAATCAATCACGTAGGGAATTGCTGAAATTGAAAACCTATGTCAGTTGGGAAGAATGAACTTCTGCTTATGAATTTGTGAACGAATGCCTAAATGATAATTGATCTTAGACTCATATCTGTATATGTATATATGTCCTCGCTTGTGAGACCATTAGAACTGATGGGATTGAACTGTGGTTAATGAATACTTTGAGACCTACTGGTTGATATGAACTATCATAACTAATCTGTTGAACCATACGTGAACTGCTAAATATGGAGACATATTTATTGACTGTATGGAACATGTTTGAACTCACATATATCTATACCTTTGCATGGATGTTGGTTAATTACATTGTATCTGACTGAGTAGACTTATGACTTGTTGCCTTAATTATCATATCTGGAGGAACTATTTGTGTTTATCTGTATATAGACCTCGTGCATCTGTATTTGGAAGGTTGTTAGGCTCTGGACATGTACATATATGACTATACCTTTGCTCAGAATGATCGATGTGATTATTTGTTGATGACCTTTGAACGGTGGACTGTGATTGTTAAACATTGACTAGACTGTTGACTAGACCAGTGAGCCTATGCTTTAATGACTATATGACCAATCTGAAACTTCTGTATAACGATCTGCTATTGTGTACCTTATGCTTACATGAACTCAGTTGGGAAATCGCTATATTGACTGTGATGTTTACTTTCGATATGAACAATTATATACCTGTGCACCCACATGTGAACTCACGTGGAAATGTAACACTGTATATGACCTGAACTCTTCGATATGAACCACTGTGATACATAACTCTGCTGTGATTTGAGAACCGAGGAACTTAGAACAACTGTAAAACTACTGACTATACACCTAAGCGAATGGAGTATGAACTAGAGAATTGATGTACCTCGTCGGGGAGTGATAAGGAAAGAACCTTTACCTAATCTAATCTGATAGAACTGTAGTTTGATAAGACCTTTGTTTGACTGGTAGAACTTTTGTTTGATGACTCACGCTTTGAACTGTTATTTGATATGACTGGGTAGAACTTCATTTGAGATGACCGGGTAGAATTTTCATTAATTTGACCTGAGGAGACCCTCATTGAAAGTCGTTATCTGATTTGACTACATTATAGGGGATTGTGAATTGCTTATGACTGAATGACAAGGTTGTGTTGCTAAGGGAATTAACTGAATGAAAAATTTGAATCGATCCTGAACACGTAGGAAAAATGTGAACCGTCAGTAGCAGACTATGTGACTATGAAATCTGGTACCTTATGCTTGGGAGATATGGGAATACTGTTTAATGACATGTGTTTAACTGCGCCAAAATTACCGTTACGACCTCGAATTTGTTTGGCGAAGAGAATGATTACTTCTGGGTTACTGTATTTTAAAACTAATGGAATCTGTTGACAACAGACTGGTTTGATTGTAAACTCTGACTGTCTGAGGGTATATGTAATCAGTATGACTACTTCTGTATCGACACATAGTATGATTGAATCTGTGAAAACTGAGACTGATGAATGGTGTATGAATGATTACTTCAGAATGACCCGGACTAACTGTGATGGAATACCGAATTGGGAACCGAATTGAACAAAAACTGAATGATCGACTTGATAATGAATAATCGAATCTCTGTAACTTAACGGGGGAAATTACTTATGAAAATGAGACCAGTGCAATCTATAACCCTGATAAGTGTTTGATATGAGTAGTGTGTGTAATAATGCAGTAAAGTTGTGTGCAATTATTTATGTTCTATGTCTTGAAATAAGTTTTGCTTCCTGAAATGTTATATGTTGCATACTGAATGAATGTTCAAATTTCTGAAAAGTATTGTGGCACCCTTAGTTCATATGACCCTCGCCCGGGGTAAGAATACCGTGGCCGATGGCCCTCGCCCGGGGTAAGAATACCGTGGCTATGTATGTGGGTCTCAGGACCAAATGAATTTGATGGCTAAAGGGTGTACCACGTATGATTATATGCAAAGTCTGAATATGCAAATGATTACGATTATGTATATGAATCAGTATCTGTTCTGTTACGCTTATGCGTTCTGTTATGCTCTGTTAGTGCTAATGAATGCACCACGTATGTTTAAGCAAGAAATGTGACATCCATGTATGATCTGGACAAGAATGTGAAAATGAACATGTATCTGAATCTGTTCTAGACTGAAATCTGAATGTGTATAAGACTCTGTGCTAATACGAACCTTAATTTCTGTATATGATTTATGATTCTGTCTCTGCACACAGCTAAAGTTGAAATTGAGTTATGAACGTATTTGTGAGCATGGTTATGCTCCTGTTTTGTAAAAAGTTGGAATTGTTTTTCCTGATATAAGATAACTCGAGTTTGGGGACCAAACTCTTTTAAGGGGGGAAGACTGTAATAACCCCGGTCCGTAATTAGCTACTAATTCGTAATTAAGAATGCTAATGAGTGGATTAAAATGAATTGTGAGATTAATATGTAATTTGCACGATAATTGGCTTCTATCTGCTACTTATAGCAAATCTGTTTGAAATTTTGCTTTAATATGTTAATTGGAATTTTTAGAACACCATGGCAAATTTTATAAAAAACTGATTCAGTTTAGTAAAATCGCATGTGATTAAATTAAGCCTTAATTGGAACTATTTTTGAATAATTGAATTTTGTGCTAATCTTGAATAAATTAAGGTTACTTGTGTTGAATTAAATAATGCATGATTGGTACCTAATCTAGTCCTATTATTGACCCAAGATGAGAATTAGTGTATTATTGGGTTGAGGCATTGGTGGTGTTGGGTGTAGGGAATCAAAACTTGTATGTGTGTGTGTTGGAGGTGTGCATGTGTGTGCACGTGTATGAGCTCAATGTGAGGGTGTGTGAGTTGTGTATATTCTGATGAAAGCTGGGGGAGAGTTGTATCACTCCATCACTCTTAAGGTCCTAGCGTAGAGAGAGAGAGAGAGAGAGAGAGAGAGAGCTCAAGTGAGGAAGAAGAAGAGAGCTAGGAAGATCACCCCTTGTTGTGTGAAATCAAGCTCTAGGTAAGAGTTTAAGCTCATTTTCTGTAACCATTCCCCCATGCATCATGTTTTCAACTCACTTGTGGATCATTTACATGAGATTAGAATGAGAAATGGGTCTTTGGGCTTGTAAATTAATTGCATGTGTATTCATGGTAGGACATCTCCGATTTTACTATCTTCAGTTTGAGTTTGAAATCCTTGCATGCATGTGAGTTTTGAGCATGCTCATAGTTGTGAATCCATGAATTTGTTGTTCATCATTTGCATGTTTTGAGAAAAATCAAGAACATGGTTTGAAAACCCTCCATGCATGAGCTTTTGAGTTTAAATTTGCTACATCCATGAGTTTTTGAATAAAAGATGTTTCAAGGGTCTTGTATTGAGGTTTTCTAAAGCTATTTTTGTGTATTTGATCAAATCATGCAAGACCCCAAGGTTTGGAGGTGGTTTGGAAGCCATTTTTGCTAAGCTTTCTGCCCAGAATTTTACAGTTGGCTCGAGCGAAGAAGTGGTGGCTCGAGCCAACATTTTGAGCTCTCAGAATTTTGCACTCTGCCAAAGGCTGGCTCGAGCGAAGAAGTCTTGGCTCGAGCGAGCTCTGTTTTTGCCTTCTGCTGGCTCTAGCCAAGAAAAGCTGGCTCTAGCCACCAGCCTATTTTCAGCATGTTTTCAAAAGATGTTTTAAGCACATATCTTCACTCCCATCTCTTTATGGGCATTCTTAGGCATGATTTATGAGCCGTTAAAGATTAATAAGCTAAGAAATAACATAAGTAAGTGAATTAGAAATATGTGTAGAATCCGAGTATATGGGCATTATGAACAAGTTATGTAGCATGGAATGAATGGGAAATTAAAGTGAGAAAGCTAAGCCATGTATGACCACATGAACGAGTAATAATGAGACATATTTTGTGCTATGTATTTTGTGATTGTAGGTCAAGACTCGCTGATTGATTGACCATTTACGGGAACCACTGTGAGTAACGTTATCGTAAAGATACGTTTATATGAAATTATGTTCCAAACGAGATATGATATGTTATGTTTTCTGAAATGATATATGCTTCTGTGAACGAACATTCCAAGTTTGAAACCTATAATGGCATCCATAGATAGTCCCAAGTCATAGGGGACGACATGAAAATGCGGGTCCATGACATTTACGAGATCTCGTTAGCCACTTCATTGTGGTGATATGTGTTTAATCGGTGTCCGGGACCGGTTACTCTAGTCGGAAGACGTTATGTGATATGTTCGATATGTTCTATGGGATATGCCATTATTATGTTCCGATATGAAATGACTATGATTATGCTATGATCTGTTTTACACGTATGAAATGTTCGGAATTCGTTTACTAACCCCTTTATCTTAATGTTATTCACTAGGCTTTAGCTCACTGTTTGTATATATATGTATATAGGTGAGCAATCTGGAGTTCGAGCCCGGAGGTTTTTGTAGGGAACTGTGTTCTGTTGTCAGCCAACCATTGCGCCTCACGAGGAGGTTCCCGAAGTGTCTTGGGTTCAAGTTTTGATTAGTTCTGTTTATGTATGAGGCTTAATCTAATTATGTTGGCTGTACTTAAGATACTGTAATGTGTGTGGTATAATATGTTAATGGTTGACTTATGGTTATGTAATAAAGTTTTAAAATATTCTGTTTCATCTAAGTCAGCACAGCTCATTGGACAACTATATTTATGTATTTGCTTCCGCTAGCCCCTTATCATATGCTTATCTATTCAGAGGCCTTCGGTAATCTAAGGATTACTGGCCGGTTACGATGCTAAACCTATAGGGGCGAGTTTGCGTCGTGACAACAATGAGTTTCAAATTTGATTTCAAAAAATCGACTTGCTTTAGGGCATTGATTTTGCGAAATGACTTTGAATTCATAAAGTTCTATGAGTCTTTACATGGATTCTTAAGTTTTGGCCTAAAAGGGTGTGTTTGGAAGCTTGGAGAGCAATCTGGAAATTCCAGAATTTGGCATAATCGCTTGAGCGACGGTTCCTTTGCTCGATTGTAAAATACGAGCTCTCAGAAGTTTTGTAGAGTTTGGGGGTTGGCTCGAGCGACAAAAGTTGCGCTCAAGCGACCGCCCTTTGTTTTAAACCTTGGCTCGAGCGACTAAAAGTTGGCTCGAGTGTAAAATTCAAGCTCCCAATACTTTTATAGACTTTGCAGACCGCTCAAGCGGCATAAGTTACGCTCGAGCGAACTGCCCTGTTTTCAAAATTTTGGCTAAGTGTTCCAAAAGTGCATTTTTGCATCTTTATTATATCTGAGGCATTCCTAGGCCATGATTAAGCTACAATAATGAAGATAAAAGTTAGAAACACACGCTAAGCAAGAAGAATGATAAGTAAACACCTTTAAAACATGTCTTCAATGTGTATCCATCACGTGTTTATGTAGGTCACATGTTACCACCCGCTTGATCAGTTTGTTCTGCTCCTGGAGCTATCTGTGAGTAACGAACTCTGTAAAGCTATGTTTGATTATAAATATTTTATGACTGAAATGATATGATCTGGTTTCTGAAATGCTATTTTATGAATCATGAATGAATGTCCATTTTTCTGAAATGTATTTGTGACATCCTTAGTTCACGTGGCCCTTGCTCGGAGGAAACAATACCGTGGCTTATGTTCATGTGGCTCTCGCTTGGGGGGAAACAATATCGTGGCCAAAATGCATGTGGCCCTCGCCCGGGGTAACAATACCGTAGCCTTTATTTACATGGTCCTCGCCTAGGGGTAATAATACTATGGCTATTTGTGCACAAAGATGTTGACCATTATGGTCGTCGATACCGACTATGTACGTGGGTCTTTATGACCAATCTGATCTGTTAGCTAATGGATGTACCACGTATAACTGTTTATGTCACGACCCTAACCCGCCCCTATAGATTTAGCGTCGTAATCGACTAGTAATCCTAGGATTACCAAAAGCCTCAAACCAAATTAACACATAATAAGGGGCTGCAGAAGCAGATATAAAACATACATAGTCTATTGAGCTGTGCAGACTTACATGGAACTGGAATTTAAAACTTCATATACATATCAGTGACGTCATGATTACATTAGTCCTGCATCACACACACATATATATATAAACGAAAAACTTGTTTAGATTTCGATAAGAGAAAAAGAGTCTTAAACTTAATTCACAAAACTTGACCACGTAACTTTTTTCCTGGAACCTCCTTGGGAGACACAAGGGTGGCTGACAAAATAGGTCTTCAGGCTGCTATCATTGCGTCTGGTCACCTGCATACATAGATAATAGAGTGAGCGAAAGCCTAGTAAATAATAACAAAGTAAAGGGGTTTAAATGAATGATGTCCCATATTAGATTCAGAAGCAGATTCATATTTATTTTAGAAACAGAAGTAGATCTATGTTCATATTCTTATTTAAATCATACACAGAAATTAGAGTTCATGCTTAATCATACGTAGTACATCCATTAGTGCTAACAGAGCAGATACAGAACAGATACAGAATAGATACAGAACATATGGTGGTTATAAGTAACCAATTCCATAAAGGAGCCTTTAGATTCGAGTAACAGATAATAGATATGCTGAGCTCCATGATAGAGCCTCTGGTATAAGTAATAGATTACAGACATATTAAGTTCCATAATGGAACCTCCGATACCGGGTAACAACTAACAGATATGCTAAGGATGCCACGAATACATGTCAGAAATTGGACAATCATTCATTATACAAAACATATCATTTCAGAAACAGATCTTATTTCATCATACAGAAAATAAATAAAGTTGAACATAGATTTACTAAGTTATTACTCACAGTTAGCTCCAAAAGCAGACAGATCGAATAGTTTACGGTGCGTGACTTACACAAAAAGATAACGGATACACACTGAAACACACGCTCAGAAAATACTTAATTCATTACGTTTCGTTCTTAGTGTGTTCTAAGTCTTATCCTCATTATTATGTCTTAATTAGGGCTTAGAAAGGCCTAGGATGCAATGAGGATACTAAAATGTGGTTTGGAACACTTAGCCAAATTTCTGAAAGCAGGGTCTTCGCTCAAGTGCAACTTTTCTGTAAAACTTCTGGGAGCTCTCATTTTACGTTCGAGCGTAACTTCTAGTTGTTCAAGCCTAGATTCAAAAATAGGCGCGGTCGCTCGAGCGCAAGTTCCCTCCCTCGAGCGGAGGCTCATGTTTGCAAAAGTATTGGGAGCATGAATTTTATGCTTGAGCCAACTTTTAGTCGCTAAAGCGAAAATGCAAAAAATAAAGAATGGTCGCTCGAGTGCAGGTTCTGTTGCTCAAGCGATGATGTAGAATTCTAGAATTTTCAGATTGATGTTCAGGATGCAAAAATCAATTTCAAAGCTTTTAAACACATCATTTTGGCCAAAAACTTGAGAAAACATGGCTAAACTTGTAAAACATCAAGAATTAAGGATCATTTTGCAAAATCAAGTTCCAAAAGTAAGTCAATTGTCCAAAATTCAACTTGAAACTTTCAAAACATAACATGCATGTAATGATTTGAGCTTCAACTTTCCAAACCATGATCAATTGAGATGTTTGGTACAAACATGTTGAATTCTCAAAACAAAGCCAAAATGAGGACATGCAATAAGAAATTCTTTGAAAACATCTTCGAAACATAATGAAATGAGTGAGCATGCATGCATAATTTGTCTTCTTTTCTACACTCTTAAGCTCAATTCTTGTATGATTCAACTTGATTCTCTTGTGCTCATGTGTTAAGTGTCTTAATTACAAAGCTAAAGGTTTGAATCCTTACCTTAAGTGTTCAGTTATACTATAGAAGTCCAATTTTCTACAATTCCAAGCTTGAATACAAGTTATTTCCTCTTCTCTCTCTTTCTCACGATTTTGATGTCAAAAGATGATGAAGTGTGTATGCATGTAGTGGTATGAGACACATTAGGCTTATATAGGTGCCATTAGAGGAATTAATTAATCCTTGCTTAGATTAAACAATTATATTCTTTTTATTCTAATTATTTGATTCCGAATCGAATTTCAATTAAACTTACCATAAAATTTTAAAAATTTCAAATAACACATAACCCAAGTCAATTTCGTAATTAAATGCCAATAAGGCTTTCAATTTGCATAATAGAACAGAAATACAAACTAATATTCCTATAGTAGACAGATAAAACTCAAATAATGCAATACATAAGCAATTAATTCAGAATTTCTTCTTAATTACTGATTAGACACTCTTAACCATGGATTAGTAGCTAATCACAGTTCGTGTTACAGTTTATGAAATCTGTATAAGTATGTGAATCTGAATTTGTTTTTGATATGAACTCTGATTTCTGAATCTAATTTGGACATCATTCATAAAACCTTTATTCTGTTGTTATTAACTAGGCTTCAGTTCACTGTATTATTTATGTATGTAGGTGATCAGGCGTAAGACTAGGCCTAAGTTGCTAGTCTGGAGTTTTGTTTTGTCAAGTCAACCACTGTGCCTCCCGAGGAGGTTCCTAAGTGCTTTAAGTTTTGTGAAATCAATGTTAACTTTATTCTCTTTGTTTGTTGGGCAAGTTCTTGTATATTTTATAAAAGGGGAAGTTCCGTTTTGTCTTATCTGTGTATGGGTGACGTAAGACTGATGTAAATATCACGTTATATATATATGTAAATCAAGTTTAATTTTCTGTCTCATATACGTTTACATAGCTCTATGGATATTGTATTTTGATATCTGTTTCCACCAACCACTTTAATTTTGTTAATATGTTTCAGAGGCCTTTGGTAATTCCAAGATTACTGGCCGGTTACGATGCTAAACCTAAAAGGGCGTGTTTGGGTCGTGACAACTATATATTATTTATTTTTTTCATCGCTTTGAATCACTGAATTACATGACAAATATCATTAGTTGTTATGAATTATGTTATAATTATTTATAAACAAATAAACTAATTATGAGTATTCATACAAGAGGTGATAGAAAATCAGTGATATATAACATTTCTCTAATATAAAATTTATAAGAAAATTTTAACATAATTAAACATTTAAAGTGACAAATTAAATATATATATATATATTTTAAAAATAAAAAATAGATATATAAATTTTTTATAATATTATGTAAAAGGTTTAAATTGAAACAAATTTTTTTTTTTTACAATAAGCAAAAACATAATTTTTTAGAAATTGAGAGGACACGTGATCTCCTGAACCGTACGTGCCTCCACCCCTGATTATAGTTGCCACCATGGAACTACCATCCCAACCACATTAACACCATCATTCCCACATTTTAGTAGCACTAGCACAACATTTTAAGGTCACAATTAAATATAAAAAATATATGTTTTTTGCTAAAAAAAAAAAAAATTGAAATATGACTAATATTCTATTTTGACAAGTACACAAAATGTATTACCATAAAAACTATTTTTCAGAAGCTGCACATAAAATATAGTTGAAATTTTATTTTAGATTTACTTTAATAGGTAAAATATATAATAATATTAGGCCATATTTGTTTGGGTGGATATGAGCTTGGGATTAGACTAATAGTCCAATAAAATTATTAATCCGATATTTGGTTAAATAATTGAAGTACGGACTAATTATTTTAAACTTGACTATTAGTTAAGATAGGATACATAATCTAACGGATTCGTAGTCCTAGGACTATTAACCATGAAAATACTAATCTAGTCCGCCCAAACAAACATGACCTTAGAGTTGTTGTAAGCCATTTTTAAAAAATTGTCAATAGATAGAAAACATAAATTTTTTGGTCACAATTTTTTATCATTATATTCCATGTAATTGTGTAAATTTTATAATTCAAATACCAAACCTTCTATAAAATATACGTAGTTCAAAACAGAGAGAGTCGTCAAATCGAGTGGCGAAGGGTTGGGTTTCTTACTTTTTATTTTGTGGTCGTGAAGCGAGGGGTTTTGAAAGAAAAAAAGAAAAAAGAAAAAAAAGAAAAACAAAACCAGAGAGACGGAGAGGGGAGGGAGGGACGAAAAACCTGAAGCTCAGATAGGTACAGCAGGCCAATACTTCTCAATTAACTCTGAAGAAAAAATTAAATATCTTTTTCTGTGTGTCTTTATACTCTCTCTCTCTCTCTTTCTCTCTCGCTAGCTGTGTGTACAGTACATCTCATCCTTATCTTGGCCGATGGATCGATTCGATTTGCTTTCTTCAATCATAGAGCTTTGCAAAGGTATATACATAACATCTGCATCTTCATTTCGTCATCATCCTTTACCGCCAGATCTTCTACTTCTTTTATCGTATCCATACAGATTATTTTATTCTGATTTAATCCTCTCTGTTTTTTGTTCTAATTTTATATCTGCTTTAGATTTGTTCAGATCTCTCAAATGCGAGTTTGTGTTTTTATTTCCTGCTTGTTCTGTCTCTTGATGCTTCATGCTTATATATGTTTATTTTGTATATCTGATCGTCAGATTATTGCTGTTAATTTCGATCTTGGATTTTCTGGTTAGGGTTTTTGTTCGATTTGCTCCTTTTTCTATTTCTGGGTGAACGTGTTATTTGGTTCCATGTTGAAATTTAATTAATTGTTTTTTGTCTGTCGACTTAAGTTTGTTACGAATTCGTATGATTTTGTGTCTTTTTCAATTTTTTTTTTTTTTTATAAATCATTTGTAGATAACAGTAATGCATAATTGGGTATTTATTACGGCTTGTTTTTATTTTTATTTAACTCATTTTATAGGTTTCAGGCTTAAAGCTTATAACCTCACTCTCAATTGTGTTGTGAGATGATTTATTGGGAATGGTCTGCATATTCTGTGTAGTTAATGGCTTGTATTAGTCAGTTGGTACTTATTATGACATGCTTTACATACAGCCCCTTTGATTATAGTTTATCTTAATACACTTAATCTAGTTGGTAAATAATACCATTTAATCACTATATAACACATATATTGAAGCTTTTTTTTTTTTTTTTTTCCTTTCTTTTTTCAGGGTAGATCAGTGGGGAATTACACCGATCTACCCTGAAATTTAGGAAAAATACAGTAAGTCTCACAATTTTAATTATATTGGGTTCTCTTAAGGTTTTAATTCATCTAGTACTTGGCCCCCCTTTTTATAAAAAATTTATTGTCATTTCTTTTACATTGAAATGTATTATAGACGTTTGGGTCTTTGTACCATTTGCATTAGTTTTCGTCTCTTTATTCTTACTAAAAGAGAGGTCAGTGTAATTATACCAAAACTGTGGGACTTGCAGTATTTTCTCCAAATCTCAAGGGAGGTCAGTGTAATTCACCCTATTCCCCCCCCCCCCCCCCCCAATAAAGCGCTCTCTCTCTCTCTCTCTCTCTGTCTATTTTTTTTTTTTTTGTTCTTTTTCTGCACAGTTGCAGGTATTAGTTGTGTTTGAGATGATGGATGTTAGTCAGCTGTGGCAGGGACTGAATTACGCATCATCAAATGGCAGTTTTTGCCAGGATGACTAATTTGTAGTCTTAATATGTTTTACAGGATTTGGATAATGCTCAGTGCAACTTGTGAATCCCTTAGTCAGAAGTCTTCTTATGCATGTAAAGTCTTTTTGCTCTTTCCCTATTTGAAACCCCAAAAAAAAAATAAAAAATAAAAATAAAAAAATAATAGAGTAGAGAATGAGCTTGTCCAATAAAGGGGCCCCTACCAATGATAAAAAGCTAAGTACCCCAGGTAAGGTGACCAGTTTGAATCCAAATGCTGCAGAGTTCGTTCCCTTTGCTCTCAGATCATCCTCTGGAAGCACTAGTACTGCAGATGTGTCTACAGGCTTAGGTGTCTCTGTGTCTGGGACATTAGGAAAAGCAGTACTAGATCGATCAGAGTCATCAATTTCAAATAATTCTGATGAAGAGGCTCACCAGTACTGGCGCCACCAGCTTCCTGATGATATCACTCCTGATTTTAAGGTTATGGGGGAATATGAGTCTCAGGGAATCAACAACATTCCTTTTTCGACCTTATCCTTACAAGATGGCAATGAAACCTTGAGGTTCTCTACTTGTATGGGCAGTGGTTTTATGTTGAAAGAGCAGCATGAATTGTCTTCTCATGGAATCAATGGGAACAGCTTTGAGAATATGAGATATTCTGTTCCATCCTACAGTGAAGATGCATCATCAGCAAACTTCCTTCATTTCCCAAATAAACCCTGGGACAAGCCAATTGTGAGCAATGATCAGCTTATTTCCAATGTTGGAGAGGGGCCTCTTTATAATGATAATTCTAGACAGGGTATGCTAAATGAGCAAGAGATGGCAGAGAATATGGAGATCAATCCTCTTGAGTTTTTGGCTTCACAATTTCCTGGTTTTGCTGCTGAGAGCCTTGCAGAGGTGTACTTTGCAAATGGAGGTGACTTGAACCTGACAATTGAAATGCTTACTCAGCTTGAGGTATGATCAACTCTTTAACTTTAGCCAAGTGGAGTGGATTTTGTATATTTCTTAGAGGGTCTAGATTTAGTTTGGCAGCATGTGGAAAAAACATAGCCTTTCTAGGTAAATAGTACAAAACTGCAGGATATATGAAGTTTGGGGAGCTACTGTCAGCTGCATATTCTGTCTAAAATTGATTTTTTATTTTTTTTTTGCATCCCCCTCTCCCCCTTTTTTTTTCTTCATACAACTGGTATTTGAAGTTGAACCTTAGTTTCCCTGAATTTAATTAGAAGATTATCATTCTTGTAGCAAGATTATTATTTTTAGGATGAAATGTTTTTTGGCATATCAAAAATTGGAGGAAAATATATAAATGGTCATAGTGGCTTAGAATGCTTTGGATAAGATATTTGTTTGTCATATGAATGACTAGAAAGTTCATTGTTTTTATGATTATTGACCAAGGAAAAGACTAGTATGATTCCAGTTGGTCTGAATCATAAGAGTTCTTCTTCTTTCTAAAAAGATTTTTCACATACATGCTGAAATTTTTTGTAGGGTTGGATGGTAGGGTTAATGCTAACTGTGGAGAGCAATCCCTCACATACCTTCCTTTGGTAGGCAATGAACCCATGAATGAGTCATTGCAACTGTAGTTCTTATTTTAGCATCTAGTTTCTTAGGCACGTGAACTAGATGAGGAGTGTGGTGGAAAAACTCAAAAGATGAAATCTATTCCAAAGGGTTGGGAGTCTCAATCTGAGGGACATGAGGACGTATAATATCAACGTCTCATAGGTAAATATCCTTTTTACTTCGAAACTCACAAATTCGATTTTCCATGAGGCACTAACTATTGAATTGGAGATCCAATCGACAGAGTTGCCACTTGGTTTTTTGTTTAGGGTATCCATACTCAAAATGACTCCAAAAGGAAGGCACTGCTTAATGTCACCAGAGAGCCAAGTTAGGGGCTAAGGTACAAGATGAGAAGGTGTTAAGGCACCCATCTCACTCAACCATAAGATTGGTTCCTACTCGACATTGTTAGTTCCTCAATACATGAAAGGCAGTTATAAAACAAAGATGAAATAAAGTAGGTAATTGAGACGAGGATACAAAGCTTATCCAAGGTGGGACATACCATCATTTGAAAATGGCCCCACTTCAATTAAAATATGAGGTTTTTGGGTATTCCTCAAATCCTATCCATTTTAGAAAGGAAACTACCATGTGCATATATAATAATAAAAAATTGAGGAAGCAAATAATCATCCATATATGAAAGAAATAATAAAGAGAGAAAAAAAAGCAATTAAGCTAGCAAAAGGGCTTTTCACCATGTGCGTCCCCTTTGATAGATCAAGGAATACACAACCAACCACCCCACTCACAAAAACCAAATATTTAAAATCGTACATAGATTCGGGGAGGGGAGTACAACCATATGAAGTGATTGAGTGGTAGTCCACATGACCTAAGAGGGATCACCGTTCAACTATCTAGTACATTTGGTTGTACCATGCTCATTATAGCACAGTAAATGACATGCTCACATCATGCTAACTAATGATGATAAGTATGAACATGCTAAATAAAAAACTGTGCTGGAAAATCCTAATCTACCATGAAAGCAATATAGGAAGAAACTAGCTAAATGGAAAACATATAGAAGCCCTAATCATGCAAAACATGGATCTGTCATAGGCACAGAAAAAGATGAACTGTGAATATAAAACAAACATTGAATGTATTCAATTTTAGATAATAATTCCCACAAAATGACCATATCAAGCATGTGATAAGATCATCTTGTCATCCATGAATGAAGATGAAGCTAATATCAAGACTATGTCAAAGATATGATAAGATCATGATATTACTTCACAGAAAATTGAATGATAAAAAAATTGTATTATGACCCAATCTAGAATGAAGTGGCCACAACACAAGCTTAATGAAAGCCAAACAAGGATGCAAATAAAAACCTACTCCAGTGAATATACGGAGGAAAATAATTTTAAACACAAAAAGATCAATCATAAAAAAAAAAAAAAACACACATACTACACTAAGTAAACAAAAAGAAAGACTAACCTTGAAACAGAAGGCGCCGCCAATTTACTTGGGTGGCCCTTGGATTCTCGAACTCTTAACCTTCTTGAATTTCCTTCGAGCTCGACTTGATGTAGGACCACCAAAGTTTGGGAAGTAAACTCAAAGTTTTGATTAAAGAGATGAACTAAAGAAACACAAAGTGGAGTTGCGGTTTTTCACCCATGCTCGCAACGTTTCTTGGAGATTTTCGGTGTTATTTTTGGTGAAGAGGCTTGGGGTATATGTAGGAGGTGCCGGAGGAGTTTTAGGGTTCATTTTCCAATATGGGATGGAGAGAAAATCGGACAAATTCCGAACAAATTGTGCGAAACCAATCTGAGGATCAAATTAGTTGGGCCAGGGCACATGGCCGACCTAGCCCAAGCACAGGGTCAGCCGCCTTTACTGGGCTGGCTTTGTCTGGTCTCATTTTGGGTCCGTTCCGGAGTTTTTGGCTATGAAGCATGGACACGGCAGATTTCATGCCGTGACAATGTCTGACACGGGGTCACGCCGGGGACACGTACGGGACACGTCGGGTGGCGTGTCCCTTTAATTTAATTATTTTTTTGCAGGGGACACGGCGGAGACATGCGTGTCCACCAAATCTGGACACGCATGTCCAAATCTGGACACAGAGCAAAAAAGAAGAATAAAGGTCTTGAAACAAACTTGGATTTCGATCCAGTCGACTCGCCTGTCGATCTCCATGACTTCGACCACCGTAAGCTGTCGACCTCGACCTCGACCTCCATCCCCTTCGACTTCGACGATTCAGTCGCCTTTCAACTTCGACGAGATCTCTCTCTCACCTTCTCTCTCTCCCTCGCGATCGCGATCGCGATCGCAATCGCTATCGCTATCGATCGCTTCTTCCTCTCTCTATCGCGTCTTTATCTTCTTGATTCATATATATATATATATATATATAACTATTATTATTATATAATAATAACTGAAAGTATTATTATTATAATAGTTATAAGGATGACATCAACTTAGTTATTATTATATAACTATTATATTATATAACAGTTATTATACATATAATATATTTATAAGATAATAAATAATACATATTATAAGATAATATATACTTATACATATTAATAAAAAAAAAAACATATGTATGTAAAATAAAATAAAAAAATTAATTGGAACACATTATTTAAAAAATATAATAAACAAATAAAATAAATAAAATAATTAATGTGTATTAAAATCAAAATATTTATAAAAAAATTAAAAAATCTACCGTGTCCCTGCCGTGTCTGTGTCTCCATTTTTTAAAAATTGCCGTGTCACGTGTCCGTGTCCGTGCTTCATAGGTTTTTGGGGCTCAAAAGGTGATTCTAAAGTATGCATGAACAAAATTAAAGATTTGACAATGTTTTTTTTTTTGATAAATAAAGATCTAACAATGATTGAAAGGTGTTAAAATTTAAAGGATTGGCTCGACATGTCAAGTTAGCAACTGTCCGGTTTTGGGAGGAAGTATGGCTGACAGGGTGAGGGTAGTTCCACATCATTATGTTATTGATGGAATCTTCATAATTTTATTTCTGCATTCTCCTCGTCGGGTAGTGATTTGGCAACAGGCTTAAGTATTATAGTTGGTCAAAATGGGTGTCTACATTCATATATTAAGCTTTGAATTATTAATATGTTTTCATAATTTGCGAGTTATGCTGTATCAGTAATCAGTCACTTGATTGTTGGATTTTGAAACTTAAGGGCCATGTTTGGTTTGTATTTGTGAAACAATTTTGAAAAATAATTTTCTAAAAAGAGTATACAAAATTTAAAAATTTGTTTGGTGTTGTATGTTTTGAGAATAGATTTGGAGTTTTGGATGATTTAATGTTTTTTTTTTGTAGTTGATAGATGGGTGTGACCGTGTGAGAGAAAAAGTAATTGATTGATGTGTACGATGTGAGAGAAAGAGAGGGGAGAGAGAAAAAATGACTGGTTGATGTGTAGTAGAGAGAAGTAATTTTGAAATTTTTTTTCAAAAATTTTTAACCAAACAATATCTTTTTGAGATTTTTTTTCAAAAATGTTATCTTTAGATACAAACTAAACAAGGCCAAGATGTTTTTCATATTTGTGTACTATTTAGATTCCTTGAGTGATTCTCAAATCTTATTAAGTCTAAGCCTAGAAGTACATGAGATACTTGTATCTTCCCTAAGGTCTTTTACAGTTGATTTTGTTTGGATTGTAGCTGCAAGTTGATGGTGGTTTGAATCAGAATCTCAACTCAAAGGCCTTGTCAGCACCAAATCTCAGTGCACTGGATTTTCCTGCACTTTCTGTGCATGATGGTCAAAATGGTTTGCCAAAATATGCTGGAGATGATATCCAACAAAGTGGTAGTCCTTACCGGTCTTCCAGCAAGGACAGTATGCTTTTATTCAAATCTAGCTCTTCAATCCCTACGAGAGGTGCTACTGATTTTGCTTCAGCTGTCAGGAAAATGTCATCTCAGGATTCAGGTATATGGAAGTATGAACGAAATGGTTCTGCTGATGCTAGTGTTGGCTCAAGTAGAAGTGCACATCTTTTGGCTAGCTCTTACAGCAGCGGGCAGGGGAGGAGCATCTATGGTGATAGATTACAAAGTCGGAGTTCATCCCGGACAGCTCCTGTTTGGCTAGAAACTGGAGAAGCAGTGGGTAATACTTCTGTGTCAACAAATTTACTCGCTTTATAAAACTTTGATTGTGGGACAAATTCTTCTGCATGTATATATACTTTTAACATTGTTGAGATGACAGCAAATATGTACTCTGAAATGCGGGAGGAAGCTCGTGACCATGCACGCTTACGTAATGCGTACTTTGAACAGGTATGTCCTACAAAACCTGGATTGATCAATGTAATCAGTTTTGGGAGTTGAGATTCACCACCCCTCACCGGCAAAACGACACCACACATGCAGTATATCATTAGCAGTGACAGGCATAATGTCCTCTAATCAGTCCATGGCATCACTTCAGTTTAGTTGAGATTTTTTTCTTGAACTATGCTTCCGTAGATTTTAGAATAATGATACGTCTTCTGTACTTCATTGGTCCACATTTGATTTACACGCAACATCACATTACATGGACGTCTCAACTATAATTAAATTTGTATTTTGTATTGGCCATACCGGCTGTTGTTATCATTGGGGATGAGCTTTGTTCTTTTGGTTGTAGCAACTCCAATTATTTTTTCCACTATTTGAGAAGAAAATGATTACGGATATTGGATAGCATTGCTTGTTTATTAGATTGAGGGTTGGAATTATCAGTTCCCAAACAGAAGTTACCGATTTGTGCTTGTGTAGTTGAAAATGTGAATGCTTTTGGTTTTGATGTATTTCTCATTTTCTTGGATTGTTATGAGAAATCCAAGCAAACTATTTCCTTGATAATGTAAAGGGGGTTTAACAACTTCGCTGTGTTTTCTAAAGGGGAAATGCAGTCACATGAAGTTTTCATGTTATAGTTTGAGGGAAAGTCTTTAAGGGATTTCGTTGCTTGGAGGGTTCTTTATTTTTGAGGGGAAGTCTTCAAGGGATTTTGTTGCTTGAAGGGTTCTTTATTTATTTATTTATTTGTTGTGGGGGGTGTGTGTGTGTGTTTTGAAGGAGTCCTCTTCAAATATAGAGGACTTATATATCACAAATAGCTCCCCAATCTTTGGAGATAAAAAAGAACGGATACCTTTAAATGCAGGCGAAATAGAAGCCCAAAACGATGCCAAGTAACACAATAAGATTCCAAAACAATGACTTCATGTCATAGCACTTTTACTTTCCTTTCCTCAAAGATCGTTGCATTCCTTTCTGACCAAATAGCTAAAAAAATCCAGAGTTCAACACAATATTATAGCACTTTTGCTTTCTTTTTACCTCCGAAGCTACAAAAATTAATTAAAATCATATGCGCACGTGCCTGGTACCACCTAAAGGGTATCAACCAAACAAAAGAGTCGATGCCAAAAATCCAAAGCCTCATGACAGTGCAAGAATAAGTGATCCAAAGATTCCTCACTCCTTTTACACGTGATGCACCATTGAGGACAAAGATAGCGATTAGGCCTCCTCTTTTGAAAGTTATCATTAGTCATGATTCTTCCATGAGCCAAAGACCACATAAATATCTTCACTTTAAGAGGTATTGATGCTTTCCAAATTCTTTTGTGAAGAGAAAAAGAAGGAACGTTGGGCTTATCGATGATTTTATTGAAGGACTTGCATGAAAAGACACCAGAAAAGTGAATGAGCCAAACCCGCTTAGTCAACACATTTGGAGACAATGAAAAGCAATCAAGCAATGACAGCAAAGATGCCAACTCAAGAGTTTCCTGATCATTAAGATTTCTAATAAAATTGAGATTTCATGAAAACAATGTCAAACTAGAACAAGCTAAAGTAGCAATGGAAGCATTATGATAGCAAGCTACTTGATATAAATGTGGTAATGACACATCAAAAGAAGAATCGCCCATCCAAACATTCTTCCAAAAATGGACATTTCCCTCATTAGCTACTGTCAAATACCGAAATTTAGACAAAAGCAAACCCTATGGGGTTTGCCTGGTGGCAAGGTCTTTGGGGTGTGCTCCCTCTAGGGTCCAGGGATCGAAACTTCTTAAGTGCTAACAATTTCTTGGGGCATTTGACTGGGGGAAAACTCTTGAATTAACCATGGTGCATTTGCGAAAATCTCCTTGCCAAGGGCTTGTGCACCCTTGGGGATTAGTCGGGCTTTGATCCAGACACCCTAGTGCCAATCAAATAATAAATAAATAAATTTTAGACAAAAGCTGAAGAATATGAGAGATAGATTTACATGGAAATTGATAATTACCCTTGCTAACCACAAGAGTGTTTATGTTAATAACTTGCATCTTGTACTTATTTTTTGTAATCGAATGCCATGATGACTCACTCAATGGGGATTCTCCATAACCACCTATGGGGCAATTTTCCTAGCCACAATGTTGCCATTGGCTAAACTTCATTTCTCCTTGGAGAGAGAAACTACGTCCCAATTCACTAAATGATCTTTATTCCCTTTGTGCCAACCTTCCCACCCAAGGAAACATCCTACCAAAAAAGGACATTTTCTCCTTTTTTTTTTGGGTCAACGAAAGGTAGACATTTTCTCCATTACCCACTTTTAAAGAAAGGAATCTAGACAAAAGCGGAAGAATATGAGAGATTTTCATGGAGATCGACAATTACCCTTACTAACCACAAGAGTATCTCTATCATTAACTTGCATCTCGTACTTACTTTTTTATTAATGGAATGCTATAATGAATCAGTCAATGCGGTATCTCTAGAACCATTTTTCAAGGAGAGCAATTTTCCTAGCCACAATCATTTCTTGTTAGAGAGAGAAATTACCTCCCCATTCACTAAGCGATCCTTCTTGCCCCTTGTCCCGACCTTCACAAAGAAAATCCCTCATCATTTTTTCAATATTATTCACAATCACAATTGGAATCTTAAACAAAGACAAATAGTTAATGGGAATACTGTTCAACATAGACAGCACCAAAGTATATTTACCCCTTTGGATAACAATGCTTTCTTCCACCCCTCTTAGCGTTTTCTGACACTGGAGCATAAAAAGAGACAACTCTAGGATTAGCTCCCAATGGAAGATCCAAATACTTGAAAGGAAAACTCTCGATAGGGCATCCTAAAATGCTTGTCGTACGCTACAATTTACTTTGCTTCAAGTTAATGCCCACTATGCTACTTCTGTTCAAATTAACTTTAAATTCAAAGACAAGTTCAAAAATCCTCAACATTGATAATAGATTAACTGTCTTACTTTCCTTCCCAGAAGAAAAAAAGATAATATCATCCGCATACTATAAGTGAGACACACAAATCTTATCCCATTTGATAACAAACCCATCAACTAATTCAGTCTCCTGAGCCCTATCAATCAACTTCACCAATACACCTGCCACCAGGATAAAGAGAGAAGGAGATAATAGGTCACCTTGTCTAAGTCCTTCAGATGCCCTACCTTTATGTTAACAATGACAGATATATTACAAATCGACAAGCACCTTGGGTTCACTAATACAAAAAAAAAAGAAAACACATTGGGATCCATCTATCTCCAAATCCCTTTCTTTGCATTACAAATTCAAAAACTGACAATCAACATGTTCATATGCTTTCTCGAAATCCACTTTGAAAATGAGACCTTCCTTGTTCAACACTCTATATTTTTCCATTAATTCATTCGCCACCAAAAGAACAACTAAAACCTACCAACCCTTCACAAACACACTCTTGTACCGTAGATATAGTTTCCCCCAAGATAGGCCTTAGTCTTTTTTGATAGCACCTTCCCAAAATCTTGTACAAGGATGTAACCAAACGAATAGGTCTAAAGTCACTAAGCTGTTAGGCTGATAACAAGTTAATATGAATCCTATGACATCCATAGGATTGTTATCTGTTGGACTGACTGATAACTGTTGGAAATAAAATTATATTGTCAAAGATATCAGAAGATATGAAAGATATCAGAATATATGGAGATCCCATATTTGTGCTTATTATGATTTTTTGTATATTTGAATTACTTCAATTCCTTAATTGAAGGGATTTGATTGTATTTTTTACTCTATATATATGGTGTATCATGTAAACAAGAGTATTAAGTTGAGTGAATGAAAGATGTAGCCCACAAGACTTTGTGTGTGTGTGGATGTAGGCCAATATTAGTTAAACAACATTAAACCTTTGTTCTTTCTTTTCTCTTTTCCGTCTCTATTATTTCTCTATATTCAACCTTATTGCCTTGTTACAAAATTCAACTTGGTGTTAGAGCCTACCAAACCCTAGGCATGTTTCCCTCTAGAGTTATTTCTCCCTCCATATTTTTTATTATCAAGGTGATTTTACCTTTTCCTTGTGTTGATCATTGATTTGCTGATGTGGTAAGCAAACTTTGTAGTTTTTTACTTGTTTCGGGGTTGCCAGTGTGTTGGTAGCATTATTCTGTGATACACAGAGTTTTCTAGCTGCTACTTTATCCTTTAAAGGTCTTTGTGTTGATGTGGTAAGCACATATTTGGTTCTTTTTTGTTTTGGGCCACTGATTTGTTCGGTAGCATTCGTTGTGATACGCTGTTCTTTCGGCCTTGTTGCTGCCTCTCTCTCGGTTGGTTCTCTTTCTGCCATCATGACTGATTCTATGAACATTTATCTGTTGCAAGACGTTGATTCCTTACCTATGTTCTCCGAAATTGTTATTGAAGGGAGTTACTACAATTGTTGTCGATTTTCAACAACTTAATTGTAATTGTTTGTGATGATTATCATATTTTCGAGTTCAAGTTGGGACACTTCACTTAAATCGTTCCCATGTTCCAACTTGAGGGGGAGTGTTGGAGACAAAATTATATAGTCAAAAATATCAGAAGATATGGAAGATGCCATAATATATGGAGATCCCATATTTGTGCTTATGATTTTTTGTATCTTTGAATTATTTCAATTCCTTAATTGAAGAGATTTGATTGTGTCTCCCACTCTATATGTATGGTGTATCATGTAAACAAGAGTATTAAGTTGAGTGAATGAAAGATGTAACCCATAGGGCTTTGTGTGTGTTGATGTAGGTCTATTGGTTGAACCACGCTTAAACTTTTGTTCTTTGTTTTCTCTTTTCTATTATTTTTCCATATTCAACCTTATTGCCTTGTTACAAAATTGAACTTGGTATCAGAGCTTGGTTAAACCTGTGATTGGTGTGCCGTTTGTCTGGTTGTTGTATGTTGTGGTCCAGGAGGGTGTGTTGGAATGTGTCCCACATTGCCTGGAGTTGTCCCATCTGTGCTTGTTGTAAGGCTCTAGTTTCCAGCCCACACTTCTTAAAACTCAGATATCAAGAAGAGGGAAATTAGAGCCTTATAACCAGCACAAATGGGGCAACTCTAGGCAATGTGAGACACATTCCAACAATAACAAGATGGTCAATTTGAGAAATGAACTGTTGTTGAACATTCCAAGATCCATTGCGAGCACCCTATTTACCAGCCATTGAGCTGTAAATATTTTCGACTATAGTGCAGACTTCAATTTTGATCGGTCATGTAATATTTTTTCCCCAGTGAAACTGCTTTTAGTTTCTAGTTCTACCGCATGTTTTCTTTAACCCCTTCTTTTTGTATAATAAAAACAGGCACGACAGGCTTATCTAATTGGTAACAAGGCTTTAGCAAAGGAACTGAGTGTGAAAGGGCAGCTACACAACATGCGCATGAAGGCAGCTCATGGAAAAGCTCAAGAATCTATTTATCGTCAGAGGTTTGTTGTCCATGCCTGCTCTGAGAGCATTCGTCTGTCTTGGAATAGGATTAGAAGTGGGCCTGTTAATTCTAATCTACACCTTACCTTGAAATTGTCTTTTACAAAAATAAATAAAAAGGGGAAGTAAGTTGTCTGTTGACATGTATGCTTTTCATCGAACTTTTGCAATCATAGGTCAATTGGGTCATGCTAACATTTTAAAGAACTCTATCCATGTCTAAAAGATGCACGCTTGTGTATTTAATGAAACGACCTGTTATGGAAGCACAAATACTTCTCAAAAGGTAAGGTGGCATGTCTGTGTCGGGGACTAACACTCATCACTTCCTGACACACCGCCACAGCTCACCATGCTACATCAACCACCGATGCTGCCATTATATCAGCTACCACCACACCACACCACACCACACCACCTTACAATAAAAGTGGTTGATGTAGAGCTTTTGCACCCATTGATTTCATTCATTAAATGGAGAGGATCTGTACCCATGCAAAACTAAGTAATGCTGGGAGTACTATGATTTAAGACCGTTTTTTTAATTTGTCTAAGAAAGTTTCAAGTTGATTTTGGAAATTTTTTATTGGTTGGCAGGAATCCTGTTAGTCCTGAGATGCAGGGTAATGGGAGGGGACAGGAGAGGATAATAGACTTGCATGGGCTGCATGTGAGTGAAGCCATTCATGTCCTTAAGCGTGAGCTGTCACAGTTGAGGAGCACAGCTAGGACAGCGGAGCAGAGGCTGCAGGTTTATATATGTGTCGGAACAGGCCACCACACTAGGGGTTCTCGCACTCCTGCGAGACTTCCAGTTGCCATCCAGCGCTATCTGCTTGAGCAGGAGGGCCTTGACTACTCTGAACTACAGCCAGGGCTGCTTCAGGTTATGATATATTGAGAGTCAGGGACGTTTAGGAGGTTTTTGACACACAGCAGCCATAACCCAAGAAATCAGCTATCAAACATTCTTGTATCTTGTATCTTGTATATGGGGAGTAGTCCGGTTCTGCAAGAGGAAAAAAGGAAAAAAGGAAAGACAATTTCTAAAGGGAAAAAAGAAAGTCAGAAATGTGTCATTAAGGTTTAATCAGTCGATAGTGGAATTACATTTGGGAGCAATTGGGGATCTCCATCGGCCGGTCTGTGGGCACTCTTTTGTAACTTTGTATCTTTATTCTTTTTTTTTTCAATTTCTTTTAAATTTCAGTTGTAACTGTTAGATTTGATTTACATGATAGTTCAATTTCTCATGCATTTACAGTCTCCATGAAGGGCTCTGATGATTTTTGAAATTGTCATTAAGATTTGTAGTTGCAGGAGCAGGATCCTAAATGATTGAGAGATGCAGCAGGAGGACCCTCCCTTAATATTTAAACTGTAATAATAATAGTAGTGTCCACTCCACGTGGTAGTATCTGGGCCGATTGTTGATTGTTTGGTGTCAGTTTAAACCAAGTCTTCTGAGATATGATGCAACCAGTGACACTGGAAAAATGAAGGGGAAAAAAAACACAAATCGCTGATTCAGACCTGATATGCATATTATATTATGCAATCTTTTAATAGACAGACACCATGTCCTACTACTACGAGCTCTTCCTACTACAATGTTTTAACGGTCTTTTTTAACCTTACAAGTATATTAGCTTCGCAAATGAATTTCCTGTTTAACCTCTGTTATCAGTTCATGGAGAAGTTCATTTGTTATGTGACTCAGAGAGATCTTAACTATCAAATGTTTGGTATGTTGTACGTTTTTAATTGGCAGGTTTACATTATAAACCTGTGCATGTGGCAGCATAACAATGAGATACATTTTCAATAAGTCACGCCTCACCAAGTTTTAACATTAAAATCTAATTTTTTGTTTTAAGTTTCAAATTAGATGTGTATGCATTACCAAATGTGCTTAATCGTCAAACCGTCCAGAGTGTAGATCACATCAAATAAGGTTTAGATCACATTCGATCAGAACCAGAGCTGAAAGACATGGTAGAACCATCTGATAGACAAGGGTGATATCCTAAGTTTATGACCATTTGTCAAAGATTATGAACAATAATAAAATCTCACAAGGTTTTGCATTTGTTCAGTGTCAGGGAACACCAAGATGTGGATGCAGATGTGATGAAGTATGAAGAAAGGGGACTTGTAACGTTCATGAGGAGACAATTTGCAATTTTCTTAAATTTTAATAACGTATGTAAAGCTTTGAGTGAAGGTCCAACACGACTAGCAAAGTTCAGGCAGTGTCATCCAATTGCTTGATGCCTGTCTTATAGGTCGCCACCAATTCTCATCAGGACCAACGAGGCGTCGATCGAACAGAAGTAAGATAATCTCTCATGCTCTAATCAACAACTCATAGACATTACTATTGTTATCCCCATTAACACGCTTCAACATTTCAAAGCTTTTACGACTCCCTAAGAAATCAATGTGCTTGAATGCCACATAACCTCGCTCTGCAGTTTCTTTGCTAGAGTACACTGATCGGAGCCGATCAGCATGTCTTGAGTCAGTGTGAATTGCCACCTCTATTTCATAAGCTGACATGTTCTCCTACAAAAAGAGCATAAAGATAAAAATGACTCAGGTAAGAACAATAGATTAGTTCCAAAAAAAAAAAAGAAGGTAAGAACAATAGATGGAACTATGCAAGGCTTGCATCTCTAATCACCTTCTCAAACCAATGCACTTTTTATAATGCTGGAAATAAGCTATAATTACAAGTTACATAATATTGCTCCAAAGGAACACAACTACACTTGGTTTTACAAAATTTATTCTTCAAAGTAGGAAACGTAATTCCAACAGCAGTCATTACCATACCATTGTCAATATTACAAATTTACAATAGTAACTACTTCAGTGACTCGCCAAAATAAATAAATAAATAAATTAATTATGAGCAATGGCATTTTAAAGCAACAAAACACTCAAGAAGCATTGACAGTCAATACATTTCAAAATTCAATTATACCATAATCTTAAATTAACTATCAATGCATTTTATCAATATCAAATGTTACAAGTGGAAAGAGTTGCTACAATTAACAAGCACTATTAACAACAAAGATAATCAATGGACCAACCAAGACACCACTCATGATCAAGAAAATGACATCAGATACCCCATTTCCTGATAAACAGGTAAACATCACTTCCCTTTTTAAGTAAAGGAAATGAAAAAGAAAATGAACATGGATCATAACCCCTCAATTACAAGTCCAAATTAATGAATAGAGTCTGGGGAGGAAACAACTCCACATACCTGATAAAATGCATAGATATGATCCAACACTTGCAGACATGTAAAGCCTGTATTACTGAAAAAAGTCCTTGAACAAGGGCCCATCTCAGCAAACCGGTCAACTGGAAACAGTATGGTAAGAAAGTGGTTCTTGAATATCAACTCGGTTTTCTCACTGCAAACAAAACCCAAATTTACAAAGCAAAGCAATTAGAGAAGCAGCAAAAAAGTGCGTAGGCGATTCAAAATTCTATACATGTACTAGATGAAATAGCAATATCCAAACTTTACAAGAGAAGGGGGTTTTTGGAACATAATTCCTACGCTACTGTTGGACTTTTCTATGATTTAATGCAGTAGAGAAGTTACAACAGCAAGTTGCATAGTATACATTAAAAAGGAACACATGGAACAGAGGGTATGCATCCAGCATTCCACGTCTACCACAAAGAAGAAGAAAATCTGAACTAAAATGGAGAGTTCAACAACCTTTCAGTAAGTGGCCGAGAGAAGTTTACAAATGAAGATTCTGATTCTTTCCCATCCCCTTTTGCATCAAAATATACAGATGTGTGGTGTTCGCTGGCATCCTCGACACTGAATGAATCTGTGTACATAGAAGCAGTTGAAGTTGGCTCAGATATTGACCAGCAGATTGAATCCAGAAGGCTGCTTGGGGTTATTGGACGTATTGAGGTTTGACATGTCTGTAATTACATCAAGGGCAAACAAAAGCCAAGTTCACATCAAAACTAATATTCAATCCATCCTTGATAGTAAGCAAGAACACAATAATTTAACATTGCAACACACATAATTATAGTCTCCCACAATTTGAGCTATACACATGGCAGGCAGGCAGCAGGGAACCGCCCTGCTATTCCTTTTTAACCGTCAAAAGGCAGTGTACTAGACAGCTAAGGTCATCTGATTAAGTTAAACATGCCTTAGAAATGGTCAATTTGTACGCACTGCCTCCCGTGCCTGTGAGCCAAGAACAACCAATCATAGCATGCATAGCCCTTGTGCAGGTGCAGCAATTCTCTTCTTAAGAGGAGTTCAACCATATACTTCATAGTTCATTCAGTAATTCCTGAAGTCTACAAGAGTTTAATGTACAATTATAACTAATTTGAATGGTTAAATTTTAATATTTCATCATAGAAGACTATTGTGAGTCACCATCATGGTAGGTAGGGCTGATCAAAAGAAACAATGGGCCTCAGACACAATCAAGCTATTCAACTTAAAAACTATGACCTAATAAAAAGCAAACAGAAAACTTAAAATCATTAAATCCCCCACCCAGGTTAATAAATATTAGTAACTGCTTACCTGCATACGGTGACAACGACGCTTTCTAACCCCATTTTTGGCCAGATTCACAATCTTTTGTCTTTCTTCATGGCTTGCATTACTCCTGGAAATTGGAGCATCTTGAGGAAAATTGTCCCCATTAATTTCCTGAAATTGTTCAAAGAGAAAGGTCAAGACATGAGCAAATGACAAAGTAGCATTCAGATAACCAAAATGACACTATTTTTTCAAGGAGTGCTGTCTTTCATCTCACAGTAGAATAAGAATACAAAAGAAAAATGTTGTGATCTTCAGAAGGATAAGAGCTGAATAAATGTTTATAGATAATAATCTATATTTTTTTGGGTAAGTAAGAGCTTATTTAACAAAAGAAAGAAATATACAGCAAAGCTCAAGACACAAGGACACACACTGACATGGCTAAAAGGCTCAGTACCTCACAAACAAGGCAACTCAAAATTGACCTTGCTTGGAAACTAATTGATGTAGGATGATTAGGGCAGGGCTTTTGGGGCTAATTTTAATTCGATTTTATGGCTGAAAGTGGGTAAGAGTTTAAGTATGAAAAGATGGGATTTTGGCACTGTTTAGGGGCTGTGAACAATAGCTGTGAACAGTGTTTTTGGGGTGTTAAAAGTGCAAAAAATAAAAGAGGGAAAGAAGAAGATAAATCTGATGCAGAGTATAAGAAGCTCAAGGAATGCTAAATTTAAAGAAGCGATAATATTTGGACATTGGCATGATTTTATAGAGAAACTGATAGAAATCTTCTATAATCATGTTTGTAGTATTATTAGTGTCTTATTTTATAATTATATGTATGTTCCTAAGATTTTAAGCTTAGGGTTTTTTTTTTTTGTAATTTGTAGAATTTCTAAATATGGGCTTTGTGGGTCACCCATGGGTTGTCTTATGGGTCGAGTTATTTTAATTAGTTTTTATTTATGTTTCTTATTTGGTTTAAAATTGGTTTTAGAGGTCAAAAGATATTTTAGTAATTTCTTTTTTTTATTATAGTTGGTTTAGGAAGTTTCTAAAGTCTATATAAAGTTATGTAATGATTTTAATTCAAGAGAGTTGATATTTTAGAGAATTTTAGAGCTTTAAAAGCTTCTTTATAGATTGTGTGATGCAATCAAACCCTAGGTATTATGCCTAAGAAATTCTAGTAGTGATTCCTAGATTTATCTTCTTCTTCTTCTTTTCCTCTTTTATTTTCTGCACTTTTAACAGCCCAAAAAACACTGTTCACGGATATTGTTCACAGCCCGTAAACTGTGCCAAAATCCCATCTTTTCATGCTCAAACTCTTACCCATTATTTACCCTAAACAAACATTACTTGTCCCCTATACTTTTATTGCAAATTCAGCCATAAAATCTAATTAAATCAGTCGCAAAAGCCCACTGTTGTGACTGTCCCTACTTGTCCTACATCAGTTTGGTATCAAAGCTTAAGGTTTCACCATGATGTTTTCAAGATGATAAAGCGCTTCTTACATAAAATATTCATCTAAGGGATCTTCAAGATGATTTTCTTGATCAACTGTATGCACTTGAGCAAGGTGATATGCGTGTGGTTGATTATACAAGAAAATTCAAGGAATTATTTATCAAATCTGTAGTAGAAAATGAACGGATGATTATTGCTCGTTTCAAAAGTGGGTTGAGATCTGGAATTAAAGAAGAGATGTCTCATGCTTATTTGGAAGATCTCAAAGATGCTATTGAAATGGCTATGCAATTTGAGTTTTTTGTTTGGAGTTCTTGTTGGCTGGTCTTGTGGATTCTTATACTACAACACTTCAGAACTCGAGGTCAAGTTTTTTCCAACCAAGGGAGAATGATGCAAAATATAAGAAGCACAAGGAATGCTAAATTTAAAGAAGTGATAATATTTGGACATTAACTCCGCCGGAGTTACTTAACAACTCCGCTGGTCCCAAGCTCGGTTAAAGGAGGAGGGTTGTGTGTCAGGTAGCCGACAACCAACACATAAAAAAGCCGCTCGGATCCTTTATGGCATGAAGCCTAATACTTTGAATCGATCAAATGCTAGGTTGTTCCTCTTAAGTGACGCATTGCGCCGGCCTCTGGGTGTTTTGAAAAGTGAGCAAGGGGTGCCGCATCGACGCCTAGGTGCGGTGAAAAATGGACAAAAGTTTTCGCGTTTTTCTAGACAAGCGCAAATAAAAAAGCTAGTCCAAGGTTATAGGTTTAGGATAGCCACATGGAATATAGAGACTTTAACTAGTAAGACTTTAGAATTGATAGATGTCATGATTAGGAGGAGAGTTAGTATAGTTTGCGTACAAGAAACTAAGTTAATGGGTGAGAAAGCTCGGGAAATAGAGGAAACCGATTTTAAGCTATATTATAGTGGCAAGGATAAACACAGGAATGGGGTAGGAATAATAGTTGCCAAGGGTCTTGTAGAAAATGTAGTTGTGGTCATTAGGAAAGGTGATAAGATTATGCTAGTTAAACTAGTTATTGGAGAGAATAGAGTGAACGTTATTAGTGCATACGCCCCCCAAGTAGGATTAGATGATCAGACTAATAGAGTTTTTTGGGACCAAATGGATGAGGTATTACAGGAGATATCCGTAGGAGAGAACCTAGTTATAGGTGGTGATTTCAATGGCCATGTAGGAATAGATGAACTAGGTTATGAGAGGGCGCATGCTGGGTATAATTTTGGTGATAGAAATGAGGCTGGAGAGAGTATTTTAGATTTTGCGTTTGCTTCTCACCTAGTAGTGGCCAATACTATGTATAAGAAGAGAGATGAACATTTGATAACCTTCAAGAGTGAATCAATTAGAAGCCAAATAGATTACTGTCTAGTAAGAAAAGGGGACCGTCTAAAATGCAGCGACTGTAAGGTGATTCCTAGAGAGAGCTTGACGTCTCAGTATAGAATTTTGGTATTAGATTTATGCTTTAAAGGGCAATACCAAGCTCAGAAAGATAGTGGGTGTCGCAGGACTAGATAGTGGGATCTAAAAGAGGATAAACTAGACACATTTAAGAATAAAATGGATAAAAAAGGTACTTGAAACATGGAAGATGATGCTAACACTATGTGGAACTCGATGGCTAATTGTATGAGGAGAATCTCAAGGGAAATTCTTGGAGAGTCGAAAGGAAAGGGACCCAACTTTATGAAAACTTGGTAGTGGAGGGAGGAGGTCCAAGCGGTAATAAAGACAAAAATAGAGAGCTTTAAAAAGTGACAAAATGACAGAATTGAGGAAAACTTTAAGCGCTACAGATTGACCAATAAGGAGGTCAAAAAAGTAGTAAGAGAGGCTAAGTTGAAAGCCTATGATGACCTATACACTAGACTAGATAGTACGGAAGGAGAGAAGATATACAAATTTGCTAAGATAGAAGAGAGGAAAACAAGAGATTTTAGTTAGGTTAAGTGCATCAAGGGTAAGGACTCTAAGGTATTGGTGAAGGATGAAGAGATTAAAGAAAGGTGGAAGAACTATTTTGAGAAGTTGTTAAATGAGGAACTTAAGGTAGGTTAAAAGGGGAGGAAGTAGGCAGTAATAAGGAAAACCAGGACTATAAGTTCTATCGTAAGATTAGGGACTTTGAAGTGGAGTTTGCACTTAAGAAGATGAAATTGAATAAGGTTTTAGAACCCAATGATATACCTATTGAAGCATGGAAATATTTGGGTAAGAAAATAGTTGTTTGGTTGGTTAGGTTATTTAGCAAAATTTTATTGACTGAAAAAATGCCAGAGGAGTGGAAGAAGAATATTTTAGTGCCAATATATAAGAATAAAGGAGATGTCCAGAATTACAACTACTATAGAGGTATCAAGTTAATGTGTCACAATGAAAGTGTGTGAGAGAGTGATGGAACGTCGATTGCGAGATATAACAGAAGTATTAGAGAATCAATTTGGGTTTATGCCTCATAGGTCAACAATGGAAGAGATTTATCTTTTGAGGAGAGTAATAGAAAAGTATAAAAAAAAGAAAAGAGACATTCATATAGTTTTTATCGATCTTGAGAAAGTATATGATAGAGCGCCTCGGAATATAATCTGGTGGGTGTTAGAGAAGAAAAGGGTGACAAAAGGTTACATTGATGTGATTAGGGATATGTATGAAGGTGTGGTGACCACTATTAGATCGCCTGCTGGAGAGACGAGTGAATTTCCAATTACTGTAGGGTTACACCAAGGATTGATCTTAAGTCCTTATGTTTTCGCTTTAGTTATGGATGAGTTGATGCGCAATATTCTGGATGATGTGCCATTGTGTATGCTTTTTGCAGATGATATCGTGTTATTGGATGAGACTAAAGAAGGAGTTAACACTAAGTTGGAGATTTGGAAAAAAATACTTAAATCTAAAGAATTTAAGATAAAACTAAGACAGAGTATATGGAGTGTAATTTTAGTAAAAGTCACAATGGAAACAGAGGAGAAGTGAAGATTGAGAACCAAGAACTACCTAAGAGTGAACATTTTCGTTATTTAAGATTGATTATCTTAACGACTAGGGAGATTGGAGCGGATGTGGTCCATAGAATTAAGGCGGGGTGGCTTAAGTGAAGGAATGAGTCTAGAGTACTGTGTGATAAACGAGTACCCATTAGACTAAAAGGGAAGTTCTACTGAACGGCGGCTATTAGACCAGCGATGTAATATGAGAAAGAATGTTGGGAAACTAAGAAACAACATGTAGATAAGATGAGTATTGCTGAGATGAGGATGTTAAGGTGGATGTGTAGCAAGACTAGAAAAGACAGAGTTATGAATGAGTATATTCGTGAATGGGTAGAAGTAGTACGAACAGAAGATAAGTTGAGAGAGAATAGATTAAGATGGTTTGGTCATATACAACGGAGACCAACAGAGGCAGTAGTGAAGAGATGCGATACAGTGACGGTAGATGGTAGTGTTAGGGGAAATGATAGACCTAGATTGACATGGACTAGTGTAATAAATAGAGATATAAATCTCCTTAATTTGATTAACGAAATGGAATTAGATAGAGTTGAGTGGAGAAAAAGGATTTATGCAGCCGACCCCATTTGATGGGATTGAAGGCTTAGTTTGGTTTAGATAATATTTGGACACTGGCATGATTTTATAAAGAAACTGAAAAAAAATCTTCTATAATCATGTTTCTAATATTATTAGTCTTATTTTATAATTATAATTATGTTTTTAAGATTTTAAGCTTAGGGGTATTTTGGTAATTTGCAGAATTTTTGAATATGGGTTTTGTGGGTCGCACATAGGTAATTTTATGGGTCAAATTATTTTAATTAGTTTTTATTTATGTTTCTTATTTGGTTTTAAATTGATTTTAGAAGTTAAAGATATTTTAGTAGTTTCTTTTTTTGGTTATAGTTGATTTAGAAAGTCTCTAAAGCTTATAAAAGTCATGTAATACTTCTAATTCAAGAGAGTTGATATTTTAGAGAATTTTAGAGCTTTAAAAGCTTCTTTATAGATTGTGTGATGCAATCAATCCCTAGGTGTGATGCCTAGGAATTCTAGGAGTGATTCCTAGATATATCTTCTTCTCCTCCTTTCCCTCTTTTATTTTCTGTACTTTTAACAGCCCAAAAAACACTGTTCAAGGGTACTGTTCACAGCCCCTAAACAGTGTCAAAATCCCATCATTTCATGCTTAAACTCTTATCCATTATTTACCCTAAATAAACACTATACTTTTATTGCAACTGAGCTCATTGCACGAGGAAAACACTAAACAAACACTACTTGTCCACGGGGAAAACACCTAAAGTATTTGAAGGTAAGGCTTTTGTCCCACTCTTCCTTCTTCAGAGCTAGCATTCTCAATTGCTTTGCCTTTCCTCTTCTTCACCTCTTCTTAATCCTATTGGTCAACCTATTGGACGTCTCATCTTCCAATGTATGATTTCATCTATCCTTGTGCAATGAGATCAGTTCCATCCTAAACTTTAGTTTGCCAATCAGTTTGGAACCGACCCGATCTGACCCGTGAACAACCCTAAAAATTTTCAATACAAAATCTTCCAAAATCACATGAAAATTATAAATTTAAAACTTCTTTACAAAACTTTAAGGGTGTGTTTGGTTTGGTTTTGAGAGATAAATTTTCAAAAAATTTTTTGGGAAGAGTTCAGAATTTTTTTTGGTTTGTTTGGTTGTATATTTTGGAAATAGTTTTAAAGTATGGGAGTTTGGGATGATTTGATATTTTGTTGTAATTGAGTAGATGTGTGTGAGAGAAAAAATGATTGATTGATGTGTAGGAGAGAGTGATTTTGGAATTTTTTTCTTCAAAATCACTAAACCAAACAAAATTTTGAAATTTTTTCTCTAAAATTACTCTCTCAAAAGCAAACCAAACAAGGCCTAAATTTTGTCTTGCAAAAGCAGAATTCCTACCAATTCTTTCCTTTATTCTAACTTTCTTCCGTCTTTCTTTCAAATCTATTTTCAACATAAATTTTACTACTTATGAGTGTTGTAGTATGAAATATGAGTAAAAACCTTACCATTAAACCAATAGAAGTGGTCTCTAAATCAAGAATTCAAGCCCCTTTCTTTCTCTCTTTCTTTATTCTTCCTCTCTTCTATTCTCCTCTCTTCTCTATTTTGCTCCAACAGAATCTTCTCTTTTCTAAACTTATTTTTCTCTTCTATAAAAATAGAGAGACACATTTTGTTCTCATCTAAGAAATCCTATCCCTCCAAAGTAGGAAGTGTCCTACACCTAGGGAGGAGTGTTTGTGTTTCATGTCTTTTCTTAATCCTTTCATTTGTTTGAATTAATTAAGTTTGGTTCTAAATAATCAAGGTCAAGTCTCTGATCTCAAATAGCATAATTAATCTCGTTTATGTCTTAATCAATCTTACTTAATTATCAGTAATCCTGATTAAATTTTTACACAATTCATGAAATTATCCATAGTACATTAGTTCAAAGCTATTAAGCACCTTTATTAGGACTTTAGCACACATTTTTTAACACTAAGTTCAAAAGACGACTATCCCCCATCTCCTGATACACAGTAAAGAAGTTCACATATTCAAGTCTTCAAAACTATAACATTTCTAATCCTCAATCTAGGCATTTCCTATTACAAGACTATCAATGCAATGCAAAGAAATCAAACATGGATAAATATATGCTCATGTCATGCAAGAATGTCTCGGGTGTTACACTTAGCTCTTTGTCTAGTCTTTGGTTCTCTCTTGATGCAATTCGACCCAATTGCTTTTGTATTTAGTCATGTCTTCTGCCTCAACTAATGCTCCTTTGGAAATTAATTTCTCATGGTTTGGCTTGGTTTAGCTCCTTTATTCACTTCAATGTGGGTAATGGGAGAAATATTTGTTTTAAGGAAGATATTTGGATATGGGAGGTTTCTTTTGCACCATTATTTTCCTTGATCGTATCGTTTATCTTGATCTCATAATGTCTACTGCATCCACGATTTCTTTTTATTCCATTCTGATCGCTTGGAATTTCTAAATTTTCAGAAATCTTAATTATATGAGGCCAATGGCCTTGCTTCGTTGTTATTGACTCTTGAGGGCATCTCTTTGAGATTTGATGCAACTGACAAACGTTCATGGTCCATTTATTCATTTGGCATATTCTCTTGTAAATCCTTTTTTCACAAGCTTAGATGATTCAAAGATTTTTTTATGAACCTTGGTTCATGAAAGACTCAACACTAATGACATGTTTTAATAAAGGGACCTAATTGTTTATACTTTCTCAATGGTGCATTGTGTGTAGAAGGCATGAGGAGAGTTGTGATAATTTGATTTTGCGTTGTCGTTTAGCTTTGTCTTTGTGGTGGAATTAATGCAATTAACCAAGTTGGGTTTGGATTCTACCTTCCTCGAGTTCAAATGTTGGAAATTGATTTTAGAGGGTTTAGCCTTAACAACAAAGCCTAATAGCTTTGGAATTGTGTGGTTTGGGTAATTTGGTTGGAAAGGAATTTTTTTGGAAAAAAAATCTAAAAATTTAGTGATTTGAGATCTATTTCTGATTACTGATTTGTAGTTTTTGTATTTTATGTTTCTTTTTGAAGGACTTGTCCTCGTTTGTATCCCTTTTGTACTTATTTTAATCTATTTTAATAATATCGTTTTTTTGTAGCTAACAAAAGAAAATATAACTTGCATTGGACTTAAGTGATTTACTTCAATTAATTTGTAATTTTGACTAAAACAAGTTGTTAATTAAGGCTAAAACATTTGGACCTTCACAGAAAAATCAACAAATTAAAATAATTGATGGTAAAAAGGTGAAGGAAATACTTTATCAAATTAAGATAGAGCAAAGAATTGAGAAACAATGACCACTAAGACGAAGTATAGTAAACAATTTAGGTTGTCCTATTCACCCTCCTGTAGGATAATTTCACAAGGACACTATCAGATTCACCGTGATGCATTTGACCTATTCAACTCCCCTTCTCTCCATGGAACCCTGATACTCTTGCAACAACCGTAAGTCCAGCGCAGGGCTTAAGATCCCCCTTGAAGTTGGCACTGAATCCATGAAGCATTCATGCACTACCTTGTGTCCAACGTGCAAGAACTCTAAAGCTTAAAGTTAGTCAAAATACTGGCCTCCTTGGAACTTGTGCCTTTGCATAGAGAGAGAGAGACCCTATCCTCAGCAACTTTAGGCTCCACTTACAGTTGACATTTTCCCACTAGTGGAATGTTAGGCTAGACAAAGAAGGCCACTTGTCCCTGTACAAACTCAAGAGCATGCCCTCAACATCTCCCACCGGTTGATCTCTACAAACCTAGTACACCTATATATCGTAGTTCTCAGCATTCAACTAGAAAACGACATATGGTTTTATTTCATGCTTTGAGTTATGTTGGCCAACTTTAAACAATAAAACTTCTCTTCCATTTTATTTTTCAAAATATATGGAGTGCATGACAATATTACAACTTTGGAAGCATTAGACATGGTTTCTTGTGGTTCAAAGAAAAAGAAACCAAAAATATTGATGCCTTGTTTTCTGACATAGTAACAAACTAATTCAACCACAAATCAAACACAACCTCCCTGGATTTCGAAGAATGCATCCTCACAATCGCAAGTGAATCAAATCTATATATAATAAAGAAAAAGAAAAAAAAGGGAAAATAGTAAGGAAGAATAGAGGATACCTCTCCATAAATTCCATTTTGGGCATTGTCAAGCATTATCCCAACCTGCCGAGCCATATCAGCAGACATGTGAACAAGCCTCTGCATATGTTTTTCTTTTGCAGTTTTCAGAACCCACAGTGGCTGAGGGGGACATCATATATCATTTAAAAAGTGTTTGACAACCAAAAAAAACATAGAAATATCAGCCAAATTTCATAATGTGGGATAAGTGATAACAGTACCAGTCCAAACATCAAAATTATCTTTAATGTGTCCAAATCCGTCTGTTCTCCAAAATTCAAATACACAATACTCATTCATAAGAAAATGCAAATGCAGAAGAATAGCACTTACTGTAACAAGATTACTAGAGTGGCCAATATATTTTTGTACAGAAGCCCCTTCACACACTACATGGCTTGCGTTGCAACCAACAAACCATTTATTTAAAAATGTAGCACCTTCTGCAGCAGCAACCTTGACAACCTACCACAACACATCCACATCTCAGGCACGTGCAAAAGGCAACAATATTGTCCTAATTCATCTTAAATCAGGAGGCTTTAGTCTGAATTAATAAAAAAAAAAGATACTTCGTTCCACAGCTCGCACACGAACAATGTACACAGCAAATTCTACTTCAAGTTTCCAGAGGAATTCGCATAAAAGTGGAACACTTACATAGCTTTCAACAACAGGAAAGCAGCATATTTTGCATCAAAAGAATTGGAACAAATCTGAAACAGCAACTGATATTTTATTCAATAAATATTTCTTTGTGGTTACAAATGTAGAATAGCTGTGATATTTATACACCTCAGAGTATATAGCCACAATAGAGATAGATACAAGAAAGTAAAGATAAATACAAATGGAAGGATAAGATGATTATCATGGACATGGATAAGCTACAATTTGAATTTCAACTCTTATCTCAACAGCCCCCTCAAGCTGAACATTCCAATCGGCAAATTTGCAGCTTGTCACGGAAAAATTGGAATGACTGAGAGGGTAAGACTTTGGTGAAAATGTCTGCAACCTGATGTTTGGTGGAGATAAACTGAATTTGGAGAACTTTGCGGGCCACTTTTTCCCTTACAAAATGAAAGTCAATTTCAATGTGTTTAGTGCGAGCATGGAAGATCAAGTTGGCAGCAAGATAGGTAGCACCGAGATTATCACACCACAAAATTGGTGGAGCAAATAAGGGAACGCCAAGTTCAGTCAACAACGATTGAAGCCACGAGATTTTAGCGAATGTATTGGCCAAGGCTTTGTACTCAGATTCAGTGGAGGAGCGAGCCACGGTTCGCTGTTTATGAGAGGCCCAAGAAATCAAATTAGAACCAAGGAAAACAGCGTAACCACCTGTGGATTTGCAGTCATCAACACAACCAGCCCAGTCGGCATCCGAAAAAGCTTGGAGCTGAGTGGTAGATGTGGACTGAAGTAGGAGACCAAACTGAGATGTGTGCTTAAGATGTTAGGCAGTGCATATGTTGACACTCGGTTGACAGCAAACGAAATATCCAGCCTGGTCAATGTCAGATATTGAAGCGAACCAACCACCATCCTGTAATGGGTGGGGTCAGCCATAGGAGTTCCTTGAGCGGAGGTAAGTTTAGTGGCAGTGGAATAGCCATAGGAGTTTGCTCACCATTTAATTCGGAAAGCCCATTTACAGCCCACAACATTCATACCAGGTGTGACCGGATGTAGACTCCAAGTGCCATTTCAGAAAAGAGCATTGAGCTCATCAAACATGGCCTGACGCCAAGCAGGAGACTTATTGGTGGTGTTAAAACAGGTAGGTTCAACAGAATCATCAGAAACAGAAGAGGAGGCAGTGAGTAATGCCACTGGTTTGGAGGACATATGTCGAAGGATCATGGGGTGAGTTTGGTGAGGAGCAAAGCGAGGTAGGACCGGAGAATTGAGGCCAGCGACAAGATTAAGACCACTGGAGCTGGGAAAAAGGGAAGGTGTGGATGGAAAGTGGTTGAGGCATAGGTGGACGGAGAAACTGACGCTGGTTGAGGGAGAGACAGAAGTAGCAGGCTGTGGTGTAAAAGAAACTCATGTGCGTGTAGGAGAGCAAAATTTCAGAAGTACGGGAGAAGAGAGGGAGGATGACCCAGGTGAAAGTGGGGAGGTAAGAGGGGGAGCCGAAGCACCGAAAATGGGAGAAAAGGATCGTGAATGGGAAAAGTGGCATATAGACTGGAGGTAGGTGCAGGACAGATAAAGAAAGAAGCACCGTGAACAGATGACTAGGCAAAAGGGAACTGAGATTCATCAAAGCGTACATGTCGAGCAATGTAGATGCGACCAGTTGAGAAGTTGAGACAACGATAACCGAGATGAGATAGATTATACCCAAGAAAAACACAAGGGGAAGAGCAAAATGAGATTTTGTGTCTGTTATAAGGTTGGATAAATGGAAAACAAAGACAACCAAAAATTTTTAAAAATTTGTAGTCTAGAGATTTGGAAAGAAGACACTGGAGAGGAGATATATTTTGAATAACCTTGGATGGCATGCGATTAATGAGGTAAACTGCAGTGTTGAAAGCAAAATGCCATAATTTCTGTGGCACAGAGGCAAGAGGAAGAAGGGCTAGGCCGGTTTCAACAATATGATGGCAGCATTCAACTAGGTCATTCTGCTCATAAGTAAGTGGACAGGACAAGCGGTGAATGATTTCTAGTGTTTGGAAATAGGAATGAAGTTTGCCATATTCACCACCCCAGTCTGTTTGTACAACCAAGGCTTGAATTTGGGAAAAAGGGTAAAACCATCATATTTATGGAAAAGAGAAAAGTACCAAATAAACTTTGAATAATCATAAATAATAAAAAAAATAAAATTAAAATTAAAAAAAAAACTTGTGACCAGTACTTGAAAGAACTAGGGAAGGGCCCCATACATCGCTAAACACTAAATCTAAGGAAGCCATACTACGACTAGTAGAAGACGGTACGGAGTCTAGTGAACTTGCCAAGTTGACAAGCAAGACAGAGGGCGCCAGAAGAATTTTTATTCTTGACAAGCAGATGATGATGAGACTGAAGGACTTGACAAAGAACACATTCATGCGGATGACCAAGATGCCGATGCCAGCAATCAAGAGATACAACTTCAGAAGAGAGGGCAGATGGAGTAGGTTGAGGAAGAGAACCAGTAAAGACCACCTTTATTCTTGCCTTGTAGTAGAGTTTTCTTGGAGACTTGGACCTTAACCGAAAAATGAGAGGGATAAAATTCAAAGAAAACATTATTATCTTTAGTAAATTGATAGACAGATTGTAGAGATTTAACAAATGTGGGAACATGAAGAATAGATGAAAGATGGAAAGAAGAAGAGAGAGAACAAAGAGTGGAGGAACCAATGTATAATGGGAAGATCCATAACATTGCCAACCTGAAGGTGAGAGGAACCATGATAGTCATCAACATTGAAGAGAGTTGCTAGATCCGGTGTGACATGGAAAGTGGCACCGGTGTCAGGAAACTAGTCCAACATGAAGGGGCAGAAGAACCAAGACCACCATAAGCAGGAGATGGTGAACCAGAACCATAGGTGGTAAAATGAGCACCTAGAGCAACAGATCAATCAAACCGGTGATAACACTGTGGGGCAGTATGATTGGGTAGATTGCAGAGTTGACAGTGAACTCGACAGTTACCAGTGGGAGTGGGAAGGATACCAAGACCACCATAAGATGAACCAGACCTGTGTGAAGAGGGCCAAGAACCAGAGGCATGGAATTTGTTGTGGCCACAGCATTGACCATGACCATGAGGGGACCACCCCGGGAACAACCTTGGGAAGTGGGGTGAGCAAAGTGAACCTCAGGAGTAGTGGTGGTCAAGGAAGGTGATGAATCTTGGTTGAGAAATTCATGGCTTAAGAGCGTACTATGTAGTTCAGAAAATGAAATAGGGTCCGAGCGAGTAGTACAGATTGTGATGAGGTCCTTAAAGGCGGTGTTGAGGCCTTTAAAGACATACAAATTGAACTCGGATGAAAAGAGAGGCTTTCTGGCAGCAGCAAGTTCATCGCCAATAACCTTGGCTTCATGAAGAAACACAGTAGCAGTGCGATTATTTTGCGGCAAGTGATCACAAATGAAGTTGGAGAAGACGAGTCTGAGATGGAGAAGCAAGGGATTGCTCAACAGTGAGCCATAGTTCACGGGAGGTAGTGCATCCAACAGTAAGAGGTAATATTTCTTCCGAGAGGGAAACAATGAGAAGTCTCAGTATGAGTTGGTCCTGACTTTCCCAAAGAGAATGGTCCAGATTGGGTGTAGAAGTACCATCAGCAACACTGGTCGATGAGGGACACGGGAAGGAACCGTCAATATAGCGATAAAGTTGCTGGCCATGGAGGTAGGGAAGGAGCAGAGTTTTCCAATATAGGAAGTTTTTGGACGCTAGTTTAAGGGAAATGAAGTGGTGAGCATGGGTGAGCGAAACAAGAGGAGAAGAGGCCACAGTCAACAAAGAGAGGGCTGAGGTTGAAGAAGCAGCACTGGAAGAAGAAATAATTGACGCCATTTTGGCTCTGATACCAAGTTGGAACAAATCTGAAACAGCATCTGACATTTTATTCAATAAATATTTCAGTGTGTTTACAAATGTAGAATAGATGTGATATTTATACACCTCAGAGTATATAGCCACAATAGAGATAGATACAAGAAAGTAAAGAAAAATACAAATGGAATGATAAGATGATTATCATGGACGTGGATAAGCTACAGTTTGAAATACAACTCTTATCTCCATAAAAAGTATACAAAATGGTGTTTCAATTCAAGTCTACCTTACGATGCAATTCAGGGGAAATGTCTAAATCAATATATAAGGAGTGACCAGACAGAGTTGACTCCACACTTCTTTTAGACTCCTTTTCTGAAAATGGCACAGCCATGCCAGATTGCTTGGCATGTTCATGTATTGCAACTGGAAGACAAGAAGTCTCAGAACCAACAAACTGAGAAAGCCGGTTCAGATCATCCATAGGCATACCATTTTCTCCAATGCTCTTTACAGTATAAAGTGATTCACTCAACCTGACTGCAACAGAAAAAATAAAATAAAATAAAGCAACAAGGTGTGATTAATGCAACAATGATATTATGGGTTGCTTCACATTTAATTAAAAATTCCTCAAAGATAAGATTTTTCTTCAAATTCATGAAAAGAATAAGCATCTTCTATAACAAACAAACAAACAGGAAAGGGTTCAGCTTTAGTCACAATATAGGTGAACAGAAGGTCGCTAGCAAAGCACAAAACAGCCAGTTAAATATTCCAAAGAGGATACTTTAGCAGCCATATGACTCATCAACCAAGAATTAAAGGGACCGTGATCAGAATATTGAGATAAATTAAAAACTAGGAGAGCTAAGAGAGATATCCAAAATTGCAACAATTATAGACGCATTAAGTTGATGAATCATAGAATGAAACTGTGGGTGGGAGTGATTGAGCATCACTTAAAAGTCGCAATAATAGTGTTAGAGAATCAGTTTGGATTAATGCCCAACCCAGTAGATCAACTATGAAAGCAATATACGAAGAAGATTAATTGAAAACTATAGAGAGAATACAATGGATCTTCATACGGTTTTTATACATTTATAAAAAGCTTACGATAGAGTGCCTAGAGATATAATATAGCGGGTGATGGAGAAAAAAATGTGTGACAAAAGGGATATATTGATGTGACAAAGGAAACGTATTATGGGACTACAATTAAAATTAAATCATTTGCAAGCGAAACTAATGAATTTTTATTAACTATAAGATTGCACTTAGGATCAACTTTCAGTCCTTACCTATTTACCTTAGTCATGGATGAATTAACTAAACGTGTTCGGAATGATGTCTCATGGTGTATGTTGTTTGCAAATAATATTGTTGTAGTGGAAGAAACTATTGAAGGAATTAACGCTAAACTAGAAATCTGGAGGGAAGAATTTGAGTCAAAAGAGCTACAATTAAGTATGACAAAAACTTGATATATGGAACGTAACTTTAATTTAAGAAGAAGTAAAATAATGGAGAAGTGAAAATCAAAAACTAGAAGATAATAAAGAGTGGAAAACTTTGTTACCTAAGTTTGATTGCTAATAAGGATGAAGATCTTGGAGATGATGTTGACCTATATAATCAAATTAGGTTGGTTCAAGAGGATGAGTACTTCTGGCATATTAAGTGATTAACAGATACCAACAAAATTGAAGTAAAAAATTTATAAATAGTTATAAGACCAGTGATGCCTTGTGATAAAAAGAATGTAGCCAAAATGAAAATGCTTAGATGGATGTGAAGGAAGACCAAGAAAGATAGAGTTAGAAATAAGTATATTTGTGAAATGGTAGGACTACACTGATTGAGAACAAATTGAGAGAGAACAGAGTAAGGTGGTTCGGTCATGCACATATAGCGAATACGTGTAGATGCAATGATACGAAAGAGTGATATGATTATCATAAAAGAAATATTCAAGGGGAAGGAAAAGACCTAAACTAATATGGGTTGTGGTAGTAAAAAATGATATGAATTTCTTTAATTCAAATGAGCGTGCAACCCTTCACAAAGTCTAATGGCAGAAAATAATTCATCTAGCCGACCCCATCTGATTGAGATATAAGGCTTAGTTTAGTTTGGATCATAATACCGAACCGAAGAAGGAAGAAAAGGGAATACCAATAAATTTAGAAAATCATTCATAACAAGTAACACACCTAAGGCCAAAATTTATATACCAACATTCACAATTACTAATATGAGCATCAGTGATGACCTAAGAAGCACATAGACTTGCAAGAAGGTACCGTGTCATGTTGGACCCCGTGTCAGATACCAACACGACATGACACTTATCGGACATTTCTCAGCATCTATTGGACACATCCAAACATGACCTACTACTTTTTAAAACAATTCTAAACTCAGACATGCTTCATACACTTGGAGAACATGAGTCTATCATTTACACACATGAAACACATTACAAGTTTTAATAAAATAACTAGAAATCTAATGATAAAAGAAAAGCAATGTAAATTTATACCTATTCTCCTCCTTTAATTTTTATTAGTGTTAAATTGCATTTTGTTATTATCTTTAAATTAAATATTAATATATATTTATCCTTATATATGATATATAATAAATATATATAAATTACATTTTGCACGTGTTCCCCACGTATCGTGTCCTACAGTTTTTAAAAATGTATGTGTCAACGAGTTTGTGTCATCATGTCACGTGTCTGTATTTCTTAGATGATGACATGTTGCAAAAAGGTGATATAAAACAAGAGCAAATTTTTATGATAAACTGAAGTTATTCTAACCATTGAATACCAATCACAGAAATTGCAAACTCTTACCATTCCTTCTGACACTATCCACAAACCACCCAAGTATGACGACAAAGAGGCCATTTCTCAATCCATGCTTCAGAGCATGCTCAAGCTTACGTCCACAAAAGCTGTAAAAGTTGTTAAGAGTTCACAAAAGCATGCTTGGGAGCCCATCAGAATTTTCAATTGATAGCAAAACCCAAAAGGTATTTTGAGAAGGTCCATCCTGACATAAATTTGATATACATGACATAATTCCAATAAAAAGAAAATCATACAAGGAAGACAACACCAAATTAGATATTGTAATTTATAGCCAATCAAGTTTATTGTTTCTTTTTCCATTGTTTTGTCTCTCTTATTAACCCAACAAGCAATGATTGTAACATTTCTATCGAGGTAGCTCCATGGTAAAATTCACCAATTCTGCCAAACTTAAAAGCAGCTATCCATGTAAACATAACAACAAGAAAACTAGCATATACTTAACAGGCCTAGAAATAATAATAATAATAATAATAATAATAATAATAAGGATATCTGAACTACCAAGTGTGTACATTGAGGATGCAAATTGGGGCTATAACGGCCACCCAATCTTTCTGTAGCATCCTTGACTTGTTTCCTTGCTTCTGTAAATCGAGTCATTAAACAAAAACATAAATTGCATCAAAATTAACTGCTCAAACGAGAACAAAGATGCTTTATATAATATGTGTATCAAAAGAACAAGTAGATGAAGCAATATGTCAGAGGAATTAAGCTGTGCCGACAGATTCTCAACTACCCACAATGAAAACCTTGCGATTTTTCACAAGGATGTAGCCTATTCTACAGGTTCTTTGTATCAATACATTGCCTTTATGTAAATGCTGATCGTGCATAAAATAAAAGGAAATGTCCAGTATATTAAAAAAAAAAAAAAAATCCCAAAAGGAAGAAAAGAAATGAGTAGCCAAAAAAAACCTCTGGGTAGGAACGAGGTAAGCATGAGCAACCTTGCTGCGACAAATAAACCAATAAACTGAATGATAATAAATATGTTGTACATGACATGACATGACATGACATACCTTTGGATAGTCCAGTAACGCATATAACAAGACCAGAAAAGGGACCAGTTGTTGTTGTTGATCGAACCACCGCCGATTCCGACACCACAGAGGAGAAGGATGCAGAAGCAGGGGACATTGGCTCAAAGGGTTGCAGACCTCTGAATGACGACAATGAAGACGAAATGTCCCCAAACAGCCTCGAACATCCCTTGCTGCTTGTCACCTCTACTCTACCCCCACCTCCACCCATTTTCCTTTATATTTTATATTCTACAGATTGGAAATCCGAATAATGATTACCAAATTCTTTGGGGGAAAAAAAGGGTATAAAAAATAACATGAATGAATAGAAATTGAACTCGATTACACTGAAGAACGGATGCTTGAGGTTTAAGCTTCGAATTATTAAAGAAGAAATGCAACAATCTTCGGTGGGCATGTATGTAATAAGCGAGAGAGAGAGAGAGAGAGAGAGAGAGAGAGAGTCTAAAACAAAGCAAAGCAAGGGAAAGTTTGAGAGACTGGGAAATCAAAAACGGTGATCTCAAAACATCGCGAGATGATCAAATTGGGTTATAGGGGTAGAATGCAACGAATTCGAATCTAAATAGATACAAAAGTTAAATTTCACTGACGAATTCGAATCTAATCCGCTAAAGAGCAATAGAGAAATAAAAGTAGAGAGGAAAGAGCGTAAGGCATTTGAGAGGCTTGTTGTGTGCTTCACATAAATGTAGATCTAAATTTGATAAAATTTTACGAGCTTGTTGGGCTAATCGTGGTTAAGTTTTTATTTTGATTTTGATTTTGATTTATAGAAAAAATAATAATAATAAATTTATATTTTATTTATAAAAAAATTAAGTTTGTCGAATAATTATAATATTTATTTTATTGTGTTTGTCTCCAATAAACATTAATAATTTGTTTGAAAAAATATATTATTTTTTCCGAACAAATATGATAAATAAAAATATTTTGTGAATATCTAATTGATTTGATTTTTTTGTATGAATGATATGCATTAAAAATCTTACAAAATAAACGATTTAAATTGTCAACACAGGACTTCTAATGAATCTCATGATCTCTCAAATTCTTTCAAATTTAAATTTAAGGGTAAATTACAAATACATCCCTTGAGATTTGATTAAAATACAAAATTGTCCCATATAGTTTTGAAAATTACATTCCACCTACGAAATTTTTAATTTCATAACAAATTGTCCATTTTATTAATAAATCATCCAGTCAATTAACAGTGTTTAATGATGTTAAAAATATGTTTCAATTAATAATTTAGATTATTTTTTATTATATAGGAAAGCAATTATGAATTTCATTTTTTTAATTAATTCTGTTAAATAAAAAATTCTAATAATGGGATATTTGTAATTTTTCAAACTATAAGAGACAATTTGTATTTTAAACAAATCTCAGGGGTGTATTTGTGATTTACCCTAAATTTAAACTTTAGCACAACTTAAGAAAAACCTAACTAATTCTTAAACATATACTTGAAAAAAAAAATACATTGACGTTGTATTTGGTTAGGGGATTTAGGGAGAAATTTAAAAAGGAAAAAAGAAAAAGTTTGTGAAATTAGGTGAAATGTACATATTTTATTCATATTTCGCCTACTTTTTCCATTTGTTTTTTTAAATTTCTCCTTAAATCCGCTAATCAAACACAGCAGGAAGGTCGACACACCCCTTCAAAATATGTAATACACTTTAGTTATAAATATTTGTAATTGTAATTATAAATCATGATGGTATTTAATTATAAAATTTTGTGGTGATTAAATTATTTTTTGTTATGATGTAATTGGTTTTGATTTGAAAATTTTGTTATGTTTATTTATTTATTTTCAAAATTGATTTTTGTTTATGTTTATGTTTATGTTTTTATTTTTATTTTTTATATGAGAATTTTTTATATTACTTATGAAATGGGTTTTGAGGAGTTTTGTTATGAATCAAGATAACTTTAGTAATAAGATTTCTATGGTATTTTTGTTATTAACTAATCTAATTTTGTTATAACTAAAATTAATAAAAATTATAAACAATTGTAATTAAAATTTTAACAGAGCTGCTACAGGGCCCGAAATTCTCAAGCTCGAATTTGCCCCGAATACAAAACGACGTCGTTTTGGATTTTTTTTTTTTTTTTCTTTCTTACTGTTTTGAAGATGATGAAGAACAAGCAGAAGTAGACGAAGAAGAAGAAGAAAAGAGAAGAGGAAGAAGAAGAATCAACAAAAAAAAAAAAAGGAACATCTTCATAAAAAAAAAAAAAAAGTTAGCTGGTGTGGGTAGAAATGGGACGAAGAAGAATCAACATCTGTGTCACAGATTTTTGAACATCTTCAGATCCACTAGAAAAAAAAAGTTGAGGGAACATCTTCTTTTCCATTTTTCTTTTCTTCTTCTTCTTCCTGATTTTTTATTCTTCTTCTGCTTCTTCCTCGATTTCACAGATTTTTGAACATCTTCAGATCCACTAGAAAAAAATAAAAAAATAAAAAATCAACATCTTCATCAACACATCATCATCATCAACAACAACATCTTCATCAACATTATCATCATCAACACATCATCATTAGCCCAAAAAAAAAGAAAAGAAAAAAAGAATCAGATCCGACTCCGATCACCGCCATCACCGTCTTCTTCTCTTCCTCCTCGTTTTCCCTATCTTTTCTCCTTCTTCTCTCTTCCTCTTCTCTTCTCTCCTTTCTCTCTCTCGACTCTGTGTCTCTGTTCAAAAGCAAGAAAAGGAAGAAAAAGAAAAAAAAAAAGAAAAGAAACCCAAAACGACGTTGTTTTGGGTTTCGAGCCAAATTCGAGCCAACAATTTCGGGCCCTCAAACAATTTTCAAATTTTAAATACGTACTAGATATATCTCTTAGAATATGTACAATAACACTTCCAACAATGCCAGAATTATTGAAAGGTCTAGATTTGTCTCTACTCTTAATTGGATTGGATTATATTGTTAAGTCTCTGTGGGCCCATCAAGGAATTTAAATTGAAAATTTGACTTCTTCAATATATAGAACTCGTCGAGTATTTCATTTTTGCTAAAAATTACATTAATCAGATATCGATAGTCGCTTGATCAGTTCACATATATCTCAACGGTAAACATGATTTAAAAAAAAATTACTGACAAAAATATAAATTTATTAAGTGACTATCAATATCCGACCAATGTAAATTTTTATAAGAATAAAATATTCGATAAATTTTACAATTAAATAATTTAAAATCATTGAGATTAATCTAAAATAAGCTATGAATGGGCTGGACTATATGGTGCAATTCGATTTTACAATTTGAGACAATTCAGTCCGTTATTGAGAAATCTCTCCTCTTTGGTGACAATAACAAAAAGCCAAAATTTTGAATGACAGGGCCCTTGCTGATTGCGTATGGTTTTGAAGTCGTGAGCTCTCATTTTTCATCTCCGCTTTGCTTTGGTAAAAACATTTTACATCTCCACTTTGCTTTGGTAAAAACGTTTTAAAAAGCGTGAAATATACCTTTTAGTATTTAAATTTTGAGGCATAAATTTTGAGATTTTAGGTTTCAATCTCTCTAGAATCAATTACTCGGATGATAACACATACGGTTGATAGGATGAACCTTCTAGACCTAGGTAAACTGTACCCAGTGTCCGGAATATAGACTCAAATTCTCGCCTATGTGTGAGTTCATAACTTACCGCTATATGGTCGAGTAACTCTGCTATGTAGCACCACTTAAAGATGATGTCTGAAGCCTCAGCTCCTTAGCGTCTAACTCCGGAGATCACCCCTTTGTAGTTAAGCCTTTTCTTTTTCTTTTTTCTTTTTTTAACTCTTAATTTATTCTTTTCGTTATCAATCTTAAAGTTGTTCTTTTTAAATTTTATTCTAAAACGAATGTCTGTCTAATTTATGGATTAATTTTTAAATTTTATTCTAAAACCAATACCTGTTTAATTTATGGATTGATTCTGCCACATTGACACATTGGTAACTGTTGGACAATCTTTATTGTATTTGTAAAATTAATTCTGTTGTGTACTTAACAACAAACAGAATATATAAGAAATAAAAGAAAAATGAGAGAATTATTTGATTACAAAAATCAAACCAGGAAAACAAAATAAAATAAATAAAAACAGATTTTTATTTTGTTACAAAAACAAAATCAAAATCTGATTTAAATAAATAAATAAAACAGAAAATAAATAACCAACTTACTTGATTAATTTTTTGAATAATATTCTGATCAAGTCCAGTGTTCGACACTGTGTCCTTAAGACAGATTCGTCCTCTCCACGGTGCTTTTAGAATGTGGACGTCTATCTCCCAGGATGAAATGATCAACAGCAAACAATAGCAGCACTACAAATTGTTTGCCCAACGAACACACTAAGTGTTTACACTCTTTCTCACAGAAAATATATGCAGCAAAATGCAGAGAATTTTAGCAGAGGAGAAGTACGAAAATTATTGTAAAAAACCAAATGATGGATTGCCTATTTATATAGGTGAAGTGGTGGCTTGGTGGCTACTAATTTTGAATTAAACAGGTACAATACCTGTTCAATTTAAATTAAACAGATACAAAATCTGTAGGCACTATTTGGTTTGAATTTCAAACAATTCAAAAACCTATTTTGGGTGGATTTGAATTTGAATAGATTCGGTTAGGGCAAATCCGAAACTGTGCAGAATTTCTGAAGAGGTGCAAACCAAAAATTTGAATTTTATTTCCAACAAAAATTTGAAATAAAAACGGAGAGATTTTATTTATAAATAATTAAAATAAAATTCAAATGTTTTTGACCCAAAAATATTAGTATTGGGTCGGACAAGCCCAACCCAACCTCACACCACGCACCCGCGCCTAAGCCCAGCCTAGCCTGCCCGACCAACTGGACGGCGACGGCGACGGCCGCGCGCGCGTGTGTGGTGATTTTTGGGTCTAATGGGTTTAGTCCATTTTTTCCAGAACCTCTCTTTCTACAAAACTTGGGTACCTCTTGGGGCACACCCCAAGTTCCAATGCCATGCCTTATAAATCCACTCAAAACTTCCCACCAAATCAATGTGGGACAAGCCATTTTTCAAACCTTTAAGGATTTTCCACCAAAACTCCATTTCCATAGAGCACACTTTGGCTTCAATTTCCCATTCACTCGATAATGGTTTTGAGCAACCAAATATACCACGTGAATCATAACGCGGCATAGAACGCGTTACCACTTAGACCTGCCAAATTTGGCGTACGGGTCCCACCTAAATAATAGATCAAAGTTAGGAAAAATTCTGTTATATACCCAGATTTTCCAAACCATTTCTATCAGTAACCAATTAGAGCTCCCACTCGCTCTAAGCTATGCAAACCAAAATACCGTCCTCTCACTCTAAGCTATGCAAATCAAAATTCCTTCTATCATCTGTACTCCTCCCAACCTCAACATCCATTTTCACCATTTCCCTCTATCGCTTCCTCTACTTCCAACCTTCACCACCTCCATCCATCTATCTCATTTTCTGGCCCCAACCTCTAACTTCTCACTAAAACACCATAGTTTCCCTTAGCTTTTACTCTTATCCACTCAAGCCCTATCACAAATAGTCCCTTCTATTCTTTACCTCCACTCATCTCCCCATTTGCATACCAAACCACCTTTCATCAAACACTTTTAGACCATCATCTTCCAATATCACAATCAATGATGCCTGCAAGTTTCACATCTAAGTAAATAGTCGATCTGATAGTTTACAATAACCTTGATTGGTGGACTAAGTACCAAGGTGCGTCTGTTGGTATCATATATAAGATCATAGTTGCATTTAGGAGTAATCTTTCCCTCTGTGCATAGAAAAGAAAGGTTTTGATTCGAGTAAAGAGCTATGACAATTGCCTTCGTAGATGGGGAAGGAAGAGAGAGCGTCTCTAAATTATCATAGTTCTTGTTAAGGAATAGAGTCTCTGCTTGTAATGAATCTTTCAAGGTTTGGCTAGCAAAGGCTGGCTAACTCATTCAATCGGCTAGAGTGATCTTCCTGTATCTTTTGAAAGCTATCCAGCGAGAGCAAAGGCAGCAGATAACCAACCATCCATACAACTTTTTTTCCCTTTTGTTGCGGCCGGTGCTCATTTTCCCATTCCTGTGAGCTGTAGAGTTAGTTACCCCTTATTATCCCCGATATGTAAATAATTTTATGGTGTTACGCATATAACAACTTTCATAATCCAAAATCGTGAACTATCATGATTTTTACAAATAATAACATAATGCGGAAAATAAATAACATACCCAGATCAGTTATGCAAAACCTTCAAGTAACCCAAAATTGATTGAACATAAACCTAATAATAATATTAGTGGAAAAAAGGTTTCTCTTTGTTGACCCTCTTTAGAATACATTATATTTAAAATAATTGATGGGCGATCTAAATATACTTTTATAGGTAGAAAGATGACCAGTTTCCTAATATAATTATAACTTCACTTGCCCATCAAAGTAGGAGATTTGGAAACTACTCCATCTATTGACCAATCAGATAATAACTAGTGGTTCAAGATATGAAACTATAATCTTATTAAATCTATAATTCATACTGCCATATCATGTGGGTTACTGTAGCTTGACTTTTTCGCATCCCCCTTTTAGAGAGCTCGAATTGGTCCTACAGTTCGGACTCCTGTCACGGTTCTGAATCTAATCTCACAAAGTGCAATGTAAGATTTATACATCACCAAAGAGTCCAAATTTGGCAAATCGTTTTGGAAAATCAATTTTAATCAAAAAGCGCCAAACATGGACTGCTTTGCCAGATTTCAGAGTCGCCACATAAATAATTTGTTTTGGGAAATTTAGGAAACCCTAACTTGCGCCAAAGGCCACGTGTCCGTTATCACCAAAGTTGCCTTGGCTCGGGAATTTGGGTACAAGAGGGGAAGTTCATAACATGAGCACCCCCGCTCGCCCAATCGAAGGATCGGTCTCTACTAAACATGATATGTTGTTTTGAAAACATATGTGTTCTTATTCTGGTTATTATCTAACTTACTACGTGATGAGCGCAGCATACAACTATAGACTAGATTGCCTAAATTGGAACAAAACAATTCAATGTTTGTTTTCGAAAATGGTTTGAATTTGTCACCCTCAAGTGGGCTTAGAAATGCAGATTTGCCACCCTTAAGTGGGCTTAAAACATGATGATTTGCCACTCCAAGTGGGCTTAAAACTCACAATCATTGAATTGTCCCAATTCAGGCAATCAAGCCTTCATCCACAGGCATTCATGCAGTTATAACAATTAAGCAAATAACCTCATGACAAGCATGCTATCATGGCAGTCACTTACACACATGCAAGGATGCTAAAGCGAAAACACTTACAGTGTACTTCGAGCCAAAACAGAAAACTAGTTAGAAATCATGCATGATCTTAACTATATTAAACGCCTAATGCAACACATGCAATAATGCAACTAAGTAGGCTCGGCTACCTAATCATGACATATGAATGCGACAATTGGATACATGTATTCAAATAGGTATTGAAATACAATGCAATTTGAAGATGCGCCGAGCGCGGTGCATGCAAGACAAATGAATGATGCACGCATGCAAAGCATAAGGTATGCTAATTGAAAATGACCCTAAACTAACCATCGTAAGCGGTTAAATAAAAGAGAGAAAGATGTGGGGTTGGAAGACATGCACACACACACGCACGCTTATTACAACATTGCGCCCTCTCGAAGGAGGGTCCAAATGAATAGGCTAACTAGCTACGCTAAGCTAAGCCACTTATTACAAGTAAACTAATTAACTAACTATTCTAGCTAATTAATTATTACAGACCGAATTGAATAACTAGCTAATCTAAGCTAATTAAAGTAATTTAAATTAATTAACTATCTAAGCTAATTAATTACAACACATTTGAACTAGTTAGAAACAACTAACTAATAAAGCGATAAAGAGAAGATGGCCTCGCGGGTGAGGGAGACATGCATGCTCGATTGGCGTCGTCCCGAAAATCCATCGCCTTGCCACCGATTGCCTCTATTTGCACATCTTTGGACCTCTGAAAATTGTGCCAACCTCCAGATTGCTTCTGACCCATCTCAGGAACATGCTGAGGGATGATCGGCCATGATTGGTGGTAATCGGCCAGCACCAATGGGCGGTCGGCTGCTTTTGTGGCCGGTCGGCTGCTTTCTCTGGCTGGTCGGCCACTTGCTCTTGTACACTACAAATTTTGCTGCAAACAGAGTACAACAGGGATAAAGCAAGGCATTTGTAGGATATGTGTGTACAACCACCCTTCTTATCATTTCTCAAGCTCAAAGGAGTGTGGTACTTGACTCTCGGGACACCAACCGAGCATCACAATGCATGATGGCCTAGAAGCCAAGTGTGTACAAGTCAATGAATGCGCAAATAGACTCAATGAGCCTCCACCCTATCATAAGCGATCAAGGGTGTCGGTGACTAAGAAATGAGGCACGTTTCATCACTTTGAGTATGAAACGCCCCTCGTTTCTCGTGTTCGGATTAACGTCCGATCCGAACATATGCAATGCAACACAAACATGTTATCTTGGCATGTTTTACTTTGATTCATTTTGTTTACTCGTTTTAAATCACCGATAAATCCTTTAACCGGTTAAGTCCAAAAGTGAGAAGTCCTCTAATTGGAAAGATGGACCAAGCCATAAGCGTTTTGAGCATGAAAGAAGCATCATGCTATTGGTTAGTAGAAACCCTCACGAGAAGGCTAAAACCATTAAGCATGAACGCCTTAATTTTGTGCTCAAACCAACAAAGGGCATAAGACCACTTTCGAAAGTGATATAACAAATGAAATATGGAATGCAATGGCACATATTCCAGCACTGAAATAGGATGTTAAATGACATCAAAGCATGAAAATGATACATGCAAGACATGCTTGGAGTCGAAAGCATTGAAGCTAGCAAAGAGCATAACACTAGAACCATGCAACACCATGGTCAAGGGACTAATCTAGCCCCAAATAGACCTTATGCATGCCAAAACAGTGGCTAAAATAGGCTGAAATGATAGCATGAAAAGCAAGAAAATGCATGCTCAAATAATGGCTCGCAAGCGAGGCTCAAAGCTTAACTCTCAAGAGCACTTAAAGAGTAATTCAAGTGGAAGCATGACAAAGATATAAGCTCTGAAATTACATACCAAATAATGCCATATCACACAAACATCACAAATAAGGCATGCTAGGGGTCTCAAAACATAAGACTAGTGAAGCCAACTATGTCGCAGCTATACAAAGCAAACCCCAAGAGGCCAAGACCTCTCAAAAAAGTCCTAAAGCATGTCAAAACAATGCCTAAAATATGTTGGAGTGTAGCCAAAATAAACTAGAATGATAAGCCAAATCACCAAGTACGCTAGGTTGATGAGCATGATTGCATTACAAATGCAAAAACCAAACAAGAGGTAGCCCAACCAACCAAAATCAGAGCTAAAGCATGTTAAATAATGGCCAAAAACATGCTGGAGTGGAGCCAATACATGCTAGAATTATAGACTAAGACATGAAGCATGTTAGGCTAGCAAGTAGGATTACACTATAAGTGTATAAAGCATGCAAGAGGTGACCAAACCAACCAAAAAAAGAGTTATAACATGCTAAAATAAGACCAAAACATGTTAAGATGGAGCCCCAAAAGGGTAGAAAAACATGCCAAAGAGTGAGGCCATCAACACATGCAAACAAGGTACAAGGGGAGGGACCACCCCCACCTATTTTGGGTCCCAAAACCCACTTCCTACCACTAAAATTCCTCTGGATTTCAGTGGTTAAAAGGCTAAGAAAAGGTGGTCTCAAAGGCTTTAAAACATGGCTCAAAGCAAAGCAAAATAAGCCACAAAAGGGGGTAGACCACCCCTAACTCAAACAAGGCCTCAAACAACCATTTTTAACACTTAAAAACAAAGGTTTTTGTAGCTGAAAGCTAGGCCTAAAACAGCATGCAAAGGTGGCCAAACACTTGATCAAAGTAAAGCTTAAAGAGAGAAGACACTCACCCTTGAAGCACAACTTTACAATCAACAACTTCTGAGCCAAAACCAGTCTTTAAGAGTTCAAATGAGACTTCTAAGCACCTTAGCTTCAAGGTAGAGGTGTTTGATCAAGAGTCCCTTTGCAAATGCACTAAGAATTCCCATTTTCAAGCCCTTTCAAGCACAAAAATAGAGAGAGAGAGAGAGAGAGAGAGAGAATTCTAGAGAGAGAGTAGATTTTTTGTTCTAAAAAAATCTGAACCCCTAAGAAGGGGGAGACACCTCCCTTTTTATAGAAATGCAAGCAAGAGCTTGCTTGAATCCCTCCATAGTATGGAGGATGAGCTCAGTGTTCAACAGCTGGAACAGCTGGCACCAAAAATATCTGCAAAAGCAGAAAAAAAAAGTCTCGGCCAAAGTTAGTGGCCGACCGGCCATCAGTGTAGCCGACCGGCCACCACTGATGGCCGATGGACACAAGCCCTGGCCGATGGGTTGTAGGGCTGGCTGACAGACCACCCTCTTTCCCTAGAAGCAAAGATGCAAGTCCTTAGTGCACAACCAAGCAGAAGACAGACAAGTCGAGAGGTTCGAAGGCAAGGCACTCCGCCAAGAACTTCAGGCGCTCTAAACGAACACAAGCATAGATGATTATCGAGTGTTCAAACAATGATGTCCAAGTCTTGAGGATGGTTAAAAATGGGGTGTCTACAGTTACCATAATGACTAAATAATTAAATTTAGTCTTACATTCTCCCACTTGGCCTATATGATAACATACATCAAGATTTAATAGGGTAAACATTAGGCACGCAATAAACTATATCCAACCTTACTTTAATTTGGTCATCATCGTAATACTATAATTAAATAGTTCACTAATGCGAGTTATTGCGGTTCTACACCAATATGTACCACAACACTAACAACTAGTTTAATATAGTCCTTAAGTGAGGAGTGTATTTAAAAGGTTCAATAATGTCTTTTTATCAAAGACTATTCTTATTATCATTCATTCATTCTCATATATGTACGTACACCATTCATAACAGGAAATATATCATAACCACAGTTAATGAGATCTCAATGTGTCAAATAACACAATTAATCATAAACAACTATTATGGATTACATTCAAGACCCATTCAACTGACAAGTTTCTTAATTGTCTTTAAGAGTAATCCCTTCATCAATAGATTTGCACTCAAAAGTTATGTACTTATGTGTTTTATTGACACTTTCTATTTATGAAATTCTTCTTTAACGACAAAGTATTTCAATTCTATGTATTTAGAATCATTAGAATACTTTCATTAGAAGAAAATAAAACAATTGCAAAATTATCACAATAAATTCTCAACGACTTGGCAACAAAAGTTGACAATCCCAAGTTCTAACACAAAGTTTCACAATAACAATTCATGAATTGTGGTCTCAAAGCACACCACAAATTCAACTTTCACAGGAGATATTTATTATAGTTCATTTCACATTTTTCATGATATTTCTTCTTCACATAATAAGAACAAATAATCAAAAGTGAACTTTCTACTATCAATGTATAGCAATTCTGGTTTAGATCCGACCCATTTTGTATTCTGGATTCGAGTTTTATGGTTTCATATTGTTCATGTCTTACTTCCCTTGTACTTCCTTAAATTTGGCTATGGGATTGTAGTGGTTGTGTTTAAAACAGGTTGGTTGCTTGGTTTTCAAACCCTTGTTGCCTAGAATTTTACTCTTCCGCTCGAGTAGCACTTCTTGTACTCAAACGGGTTTGAGAACTCTCAGTACTTTTGCAGTTCTTCAAAACTACTAGGAGAGTATATTCTACGCTCGAGCGGTCCTTTCTGTGCTCAAGCGGGCTCAGCTCGAGCGGCCATTATTGCGCTTGAGCGTTGGTCTGTTGTTTGCAAAACTATTGGGAGTGTGTATTCTGTGCTCAAGCGAGACTTCTTGCGCTCGAGCGGAACAACTTATTGTGTTTGACGCTTGGGCATCACTTCTTCTACTTGAGCAGACTGTACGTATATCAGTTCGCAGCAGCCCTCTTCTTCATCACTTTTTCATATCTTTTCTCTTAAAACCCTAAAGTTGAAACCTTCTCTCTATGAAACCTACATTTTCTCTATATTTTCATCTAGATCTAGTGTTTCTCCACCCGTGTGCCTTTGTTAAAAAGGTAGAGCACGCCATGGGCTCTCTTTTTATCCAAACAAAAGTGGATTTCGGTTCATTTGAGGTTTCTCCGCTTTTTCCTTGATCTCTAGCTTCGAGGTAGGGACTTTCTACACTCTTCTATGAGTTTTAACTTAGTTATTTATTGATGTGTAAAGAATATTGGAATTTTGGTTGATTTTGAACAAACCTAGGATTTTGGTTTAAAATTAAAAGAGGGGTTTTCAAATGTATGTATTGAAATGGTTATGAGAGTAGATGTGAGGTTGTGTTGTGATAAATTTGTTGATTTTGGTACCCGGGGTGGATTTTGGAAGAAAGGGGAGTTTGCCCTAAAATGTTTCAAATAATTATTTTGTATAAATAAATGAAATTGGTATTGGAAATATGAAATTGGATAAATGTTTACATAGATGGTAGAGTTAGATATGCATTACTTCTCACCTATGAAAATTTGGATAATTTATTTGTCACGACCCAAACCCGCCTCTATAGGTTTAGCGTCGTAACCGGCCAATAATCCGAAGATTACCTACGGCCTCAAAGACAAATTTCAAAATATTTAAATTTAATCGGGGACTGAAACGGAAGCAAAACAAGAATAATAATGTCCAATGAGCTGTGCGAACATGATCAACTATAGTAATTAAAACATTTTTAACACATTTTTATGTATACATGTATGAAGACATATCTTATAACATATCTCACACACTTTATGAAGGACTTTTAACAAAATACAAAGACCAACTCAAGCCTGACAAAATAAAAATAAAGCCTTTACATAGAGGTACTTTTTGGGTGGCTTGACAAAGAGGCAGATTCCAAGGCAAACTTTAACGTTGATCCTCCAGTTGTTCACCTACATATATATATATATATAAAGAGTGAGCTAACGCCCAGTGAATAATACCAAAGTAAAGAGGCTGTATGAATGAGATTCTTAATTAAGTAAATCACATTAATACATATTACATGTAAATCAAAATTAGAACGACTTCGGGTTCATCATTTCCATATTCATATTTATGTGCATATTCATATTCATAATCATGATCACCTTTTCATTCAAACAACATTTGGCCCATTACATTCATATTCATATTCGGCCTTTGGCCCATCATAATTTTCAAACGGCCTTTGGCCCATCATTATAGTCAAACGGCCTTTGGCCCATCATATTGTTCAAACGGCCTTTGACCCATCGTTATTTTCAAACGTATCAAATGGCAAATGGCCTCAGGCCCAATTCATACTCTTATCAGACATATCAAATGGTCTCAGGCCCAATTCAGATATATCAAACAGCCTTAGGCCCAAATCATATTCTTCACAGAGCCTTATACAAAAATTAGGCATATAGAATACTCATTCATAATTCAAATCAACAAATCCATGAAGCTTATACAGAAGTAGCATTTGGAAAATAACATACTTGAAAATATCTTTACTAAGATATTACTCATAGTGTTCAGATGCTTGGTTCATCTTTATAGTTGACCCTATACAATTCATAACACACATAAAAATCGGGTCACAATACAATTCATTCCGTTCTTTAATTCATTTAGTTCTCTCAGGTTCTTTCTAACTCTTTAGTTCATTTATAATGATCAATACATGCCTAAGAGTGCTTAAAAGTGAAAGAGAACGGAAATCAAAATATGAAACAGTTTTTCAAAATTTTATGAAACAGGACTCTTCGCTCGAGTGCAACATTAGTCGCTCGAGCGGACCCCTTGGTTTGTAAAAATACTGATTGCTTGAATTCTACGCTCGAGCAACAACTTCTTCGCTCGAGCGATGATGACAAATTCTGGGTTTTCTAGAATATTGTTTAAACTTCAAAACACATTACCAAGGCTCCAAATTCATGCATGACTCACACAAATATGCAAAAACATTCCAATTACATATATTTGAAGTTAGTTCCATTTATACTTCAAAATTCCATGACTTTAATTGAAATTTAAGCCTTGGATTTCATGTTTTAAAAATCATCTTTCAATTCTTTCTTTGTTTTATGAAACATAAATTGAAGCTATAAAGCCCTTTAAAAAATATTTGCATGTATGAAATTTAAATCAAAATCAAGCTAATTTTTAATTCTCAAATATAAATTATAATTTATTTCCATATTTGTCCAAATTTAAATTTAATTCATTTTCTTCATATCAAGTCCAATTTCAAACCCACAAATTCTAAAACATGAATTGATTTTCCAAAACTCTTAAAAATTCATGATGAATGTACAATTGAAACTCAATTTCATGTTAAGACAACTAAATTCAAACCAAAAGTGATTAATTTCTAAATTAATTTCCATAAATTTGAACCTAACTCTTTTGCATGGATCAAATCTTCAATAAATCCGTGTTGCATGTAATTTATAGAACTCAATTCAAGAATAATTCTCTAAATTGAACTTAAATTTAACAAATTTAAAGAATCATAACTCATGTTTTTCAACCTAACTTGATTGAACATGCAAAATCCAATTTCTATGAATTTATATAATTAATCCTCAAATCTCTATTTTAATCTTCTCAAATCCACCTTCAATCAATTTTTGTCTAGATTAATTAAACAACACTAGAAAAAGGATGGAATTTCTTACCTTAAGATGAATTTTTCATAATTTTTAACTTGAATTTTGGTATCCCACAAGACCCTCTTCTTCCATTTCTTCTTCCTTTACGACATTCTCTTTGTTTTTCTCCTTCACGATGCTCTCTCTCTCTCTCTCTCTCTCTTTCTCTCGGCTGAGTTTGGGTTTCCAGCATAAAGTTTATAGAATGCATATACACAACCTTTAATGAGGTCACTACAACAAAACAATTCATTCCCAATCTTTCTAGAATTTTCCATTATTTTATTTTATGATTAGGATTAGATTTGTGGGAGGTAGAAAAATATCCTAGCTATAAGGATAAAATATCCTAAACAAATATCATCGATCCCTTATAAAAGGAGGAGAGCCCATACACAAGAGGTATGCCTTTTCCCCTGCACTTCACACCGAATACAGTGCAATCTTTGCGCTCAGCAAAGAGCACCATCACCCTCGCCCAAGGGTTATAATACCGCGGCCTACACCCTCACCTGGGGGTTATAATAATGTGGCCCATCGTTATACAGATAGTATTACTCACTGGGCTTTAGCTCGCTTCTCTCCCTTATATACATATAGTCATACATACATACATACATTCTAGGGGATTTAATCAAGCCACATCGCTTGCCAATGTGGTCCAGGAGTGAGACCTACATCAACTACGCATTATCCATCAAAGATCTAGCATCTGTTTATGTCACGAACTCAGAACAAAAAACTTCCACTTCTTGTGTTAGAGAAAGCGAAAGTTTTAGGGCTATTGTGGGAGCCAGAAAAATATCATAGCTATAGGGATAAAATATCCCAAACAAATATCATCGATCCCCTATAAAAGGAGGAGGGCCCATAGACAAGAGGTATGCCTTTTCCCCTACACTTCACACACAACACTCTTTACAATTCTTGATCTATATTCTTCATTCATGGATTCTAACTTCATCGTCGGAGTGTCCCCGGCCGATAACCCCGGTTGGGTGGCATCATTCATATTTAGCTCTTGCAGGTTCATGGGACTATCTTCGTTGAATCTCAACAACAGTCCATGTGAGGGATTATTTTGGGACTCACAAGATTAATCACTAACTATCCATTAGCTTAATTAATCACCACTGAGTTTTAATTAATTTTGATTAATCATGAATCTCACATAATTTACATAATTTAATAACTTAATTAATTCCAATTAAAACTTAATTTATTCATATTAAATTTTATTAATCTGAATCAGATTTTTAGTCAAACTCCCAAATGGCCCCAAATATCAAATTAAACTAATTTCCATCAATCTTGGCTTTCCAAATCACTAAAGCCTTCAATTTCATATCAAACCCAAAATCCTTATCAATAAATTATATATTTAAATTGGACACCTCATAAATAAATTTAATTCATAATAATCTTAATTCCGCAAACCTTATAACGTAATTAATTTGATTAACTCCAATTCAAACACAATTAATCAAATCTTAAATTTACTAAACTGAATCGAATTTTAATTAGGCTCCCAAATAGGTCAATACTTGAAATCAAACTGATTCAATTAATTAATTTCACTTCCTTAAGCCATTTGGACCTTAAATTTCTAATCTCAAAATAAATCATTATTAAAATCACTTACCGATTGGGCTCTATAATCCTTGTAAATCCCAAATTAAATCAGAATAACGACTAATTAAAATCCAAATCTCCTTAAACAATTAAATGCCAAATATAATATGTAGTGGGGTTGTCACATTATCTGTCTTGGAGAATGTATATCTGTTTAGAAATATCTGTTTAGGCTATTGGTGGATGATAGCTATGATTGTTGTAGAAATTGCATGAGGATTAGGTAAATTGAAACTAATCTCTTATTCGTTGCCATTAAATATGACTATGTCTTTAATACATTGTAAATGTATGATGTTTAGGAGAAGAAAGATGATGTACTCCATACTTGGGAGAAGAAAGGGGATGGACTCCAATGAATTAAGTTGGCCTGTATAAACAAGGTGAAAGTCCTGAAAACCGCGTGTATACATGGGTGCCGATTCTCGCGGACGAAATATCCGTAAAATGGCAAAATGGAAATACTTATATAATGGCTGTGTTGGTTAGAGACCCACTGAGTTGTATACTCAGTTTGATTGTCTGAGTGAAATGATAAATGATTTATGAATTGAGATAACATGAATTGAAATATAAAGTTTGGCATGGCATGGTTTTGTGAAAATGTTATAAATGATTTTATCATGGGCATTGGATATGCATTTTATACTTATATCTTTGTTAATGTTCATATATTGTGTTAAATTGTTTCTACTAGGCTTTGGCTCACCCAACTTGGGAAAAACTATTTTCAAGTGCCAGTGATATGCCTCTGCCAAGATAGTAGCTTGGAGGAATTTGGAGCAAAGGCTTTTCTTTTATGTATTATGTTATTGTTTTAATTCAAGCCAAGGGCTTTACATGTATTAGATTTATATCTGCTTTTGTTGTAACGAAGCATAATCTTGGAAAGATGCAAGCCTATAGGGTATTTATTTAGTTAAACTCTTTTATACTATTAACTTTTATGAAATGAAAGAACATTATACTCTGATTTATATTGTTATTTACATATGGTCTTGAATGAATTTATGGCATCTATTTCGGGGCGTTACACAATGCATCCTTCAAAGTCTAAATCTAAGTAACCAACCAATTCAAGATTATCATATCTCATAAATGTGAGCAAGTAATCTTTTATTCCTTATGATTACCTTATCACTTCCTCATTTGAGCATTATGCTTCTTACAATAAATGTATAAAGAATCGTTTCCATTCCAATTGATTTTATAATTTTTTTTTGCATAAGATTGGATTTATTTCCTTTCGAAACATGGATAAATTTATGTGAATATTCCTTCATTCTGAATCTCTATAAAAATTTTAATATATACCTTCTGAGATAATCTCAACAATTCATGTGATTCATTCAGAAATATTTCAATTTCTATCACATAGATTGTCTTACTAATATATTTCATTTCAAAGTTCATAAAAATAAAATTCTTAACTCGTGCAATAAATCACGTGCATTATTGACAAGTAAAATATCATTAACATACAAAATCATAAGTATAAACTTGCTCCTATTGATCTTTGGATATGTATACTAATAAAAAATGTTTTTTTTTTAAAACAAATGGAAAAAATAGTATCATAAAACTTAAGATACAATATTTAGAAAGTTTGTTTAAGTCCATAAATTGATTTCTTATGTTTGCAAGTCATATTTTCATTTTTCTCAATAGAGAAACCTTTGAGTTGATCTATACAAAATTTTTCATCTAAACTTTCTTTCAGAAAATTAATTTTCACATACATTTAATGCAACTCAATATCATAATGAGTTACTAATGCCATAATGATTCTAAATCAGCCTTTTAAGATACAAGTGAAAAAGGAATATCTCACTGTAATCAATGTCTACTTTCTGAGTAAAATCTTTGGCCACATATTTAGCTTTATATCATTTTATATTGCCTTTAGAATAATAAATATTTTTGTATCCTTAGACAATTCAATGAAATCCCAAATTTCATTCTGATCCATTGCTTTCAACTCATCATTCATGACATTAATTTATTTAGTAGAATCAATACTTTTTATGGTTAGGGACAACAAAACCGAGTATTTACTTATACCAATATTATAATAAGATTGTTCTAGATATACCGCATAATCATTTGAAATGATAAATCTCTTTATTTTTTAAGATCTTTTTAATATTGTTTCTTGTAGTTTTTCTACAACTTTTCATTGGTGATAATTACATTATGGAGTAATTGATTATTCATTTGTTGTTCCAAGACATTAAGTTGTTTAACAACTATAGGAACGACAATTTCCTTCAAATTATGGGTAATGATACTTGTACCCAAACTTATTGAATAATTACATTTCTTGATTTATCACTCTCACTGATTTCACCATTCTTATTAAATTTGATATTATCGGTTTCTGCAATTCTTGTACTATGGCCAAGATAGGAAAACTAATACTCTTTGAATTTTCAAGATAATCAACAAAATAACCATTGATTATTCTAAAATCCAATTTCTTTTCATGTGAATCAATAATTCTAATTTTGTAGACTACCCTAAACATGCAGGTGTCTAAAGTTCGGTTTCACAGTTCACAGTTCATAACGGCATACATCCACAATGTTATGGGTATTTAGAAATTATTTTAACATACTTTAGCCATATTCATTAGAGTACAATAATACTTTTCAGCTACATCATTCTGCTGAAGCATTCGCAAATATTATGTCTTACATAGAGTTTAGCAAATAGACTTGTGTTTTGCACTATCTTTATGATTTCAAATTTTTGTTTAATTATCTTTCTTCCTTGATAATGTACACCTTAATGGTGTCCATTTACTATAGACCTTTTATGCAATAAATAAACAAAATCATAAAGTGAAAATTCATCTATAAAAGTAATAAAATAACTTTATTTACCAAACATGAAGTGTCAAAAGGGCACATTGATGTCTATTTGGGTAATATGAAGAACCCAGTATATCTTGTGATACTTTTAATGTGATTGAATTGCTTTTCCTTAATGCAACCCACACTCCCACTAAAAGTAATAAAATCTAAATTCAAAAGAATCTCATCTTTGCTAGTCTTTATAACTCTTTTTTTTTTCCCCCCGAAAATAGTACAATCTTTTATGCCACAAGTTTGAGGACTTTTCATTTATCAAGCTATATTTAGGACTAACATAATGATGCAAGATAAATTAAAATTTTGAGAAATCATTAAATTTTAATTTATATAAACCATCATAAATAATACCAAAATTAACAAAAGATGTATTTTCAATAAATTAAACTTTTATTCTAAATTTTGAAAATAACCATTAAGGTTAATAAAGTTTAGACACATCAATAAATAAATTTTTTTTTTCAAAATTAGAATGAACATAAATTTTTTGAATAAAGTCTAAATAATGATCAATGCCAAAAAAATAAACAACAAAGCCCAATAATTTCAATTGGAGATTTAACATAATTGGTTTGAAAATAATCTTGCACCATATTAAAAACATGAGCATCCATTTTCTTTCTTATGAGACTGAAAATCTTGAATATACTCATTTTCTTTATGTGGCTATTTCTTTATGTCATTTTCTAAGCATTTCCCTTTCTTTTCGGCTCCTTGAATTACTGTGATATCTCGGGTCTTGGACTTAACTAGTATTGAGTGTAAAGTTTGTGTGCATTACTTTCGGCGTTTTGTTTATCGTTTTGGGTCAATGAATTTTTTTTTTCTACTCTTACTTAACCTCTTGTAACTTTTTCGGGTTGAAAATTTTGAGTTTTGGGCATTGAAACTTGTCTTGGGTTGCAAAATCAATTCTGTGTGTTTGCGCAAAACCACTCATGCAGGTTTGGAAACTGCTCGAGTAGATCCTCACAGCTTTTTTCAAAGTTTTCAGAGTTTTTTAAGCAGAAAATCGCTCGAGCGGATTTTAGGTCCCGCTCAAGTGGATTTTTGGTGGATTTTCTGGGCAACTCTATGGAGCAAACTGCCCATGAGGCAAAAAAATATGCTCGTGCAGATTGAAAATTCCACTCGTGCAGAATTGAAACCGCACGTGCAGATATCAGCGCATTTGTCTCGAAATTCGTGCTCTTTTTCTCAAAACTGATGCCAAAAATGTGTTTGTACAGATTTTTCGCTTCTCTCTCTCTCTCTCTCTCTATATATATATATATATACACTCATCTTTTCTCTCAATTTTCTCTACAAACACACCCAAATCCAACTTCTCTCTAAGATTTAGCTCAAATCTTTAAGAGTTTGAATGGGCTTTTTATACCAAATCGAAGAGGGCGATGAAGGCTACATTTATAACCGATTGGATCGAGTTTTTGTCAATCTTGAGTTATAGGGTTTTCTTCCTCTTCCTCTTACAAGCTTGAGGTAGGGAAAATCTTTGAGTTGTATATATGTATATATATATGTTTTTGCAAGATTATGCTTGTTTGAAGCATTTATTACATGTTTGAGTTATGAATTTGGGTTGTTGAACCCTAGATGATGTTAGAAGATGATTTTATCTATTTTTTCCAAAACTTTTGAGAATATGACCTATGTTCTAAGGTGTGGGTGTTGTTTTGGAAAAACCTTTTCAAAAATGGAACAAAAACCTTGTTTTGGTGGAAACCCTAGAATTTGGGAATTTTGGGAAAAGTGGAGATATTGTGAAATTAATGCTTGATAATTTGTTATGTGAGTAAATGATGGAGGAAATTTCTATAGTTGCATCAAATGAAAAAGTCCTGTGAGAAAATGAGAAATTGTTGATTTGGGAAGCTTGATGAATAGCTTGAGAAATTGTTGTTGTTGTCTTGGAAAGACCAAATGCTAAAAAAGATGATTAATATATGAAAAATGATGAAGGTTGATATTATATTATTTTATCTCTTGTAAGTGTATTATGATGTTATAATGACAAGGGATGCGAGAATTTGATCATAAGGGAGAATTGTGTGGTGAAATTGAAAATGGACTATATTAATGCATTGTACATTTTGCATCGCTACTCCATTTTAACATTGTTGCAATTGATTTTGAAGCTTGTATTGGAAAAGTATTATTTTTGAGAAAGGAAATTGTTTGTGAAAAAGGAAATTGTTTGTGAAACAAGATCATTTTGGATTTGTTTTGGGGTAAATACGTTGGTAAGTTCGAATAGAGGGTATAATTGATATTGGTTAAGTTAGCCTGAGTGTCCATGGTAAAAGACTGAAAATACGAGTGGAGGAGGTACCACGTGCCACTACAAAAAAACACACCTTTGGCGACTAAATTTTTAGTCGCCAAAGGTCGATTTTTAGTCGCCAAAAGTCACTTTTTAACCTTCCCCGACTAATTTTTTTGGTCGCCCGTTTTGTCGCCAATAAATGGTCGCAGAAGGTTTTGGCGACTAATCTGTCTTTTTGTCGGCAAAAGGCAGGTTTTTAGCGACTAAAGGTTTGGTCGCCAATGCTCAATTCCATTTTCGGAAATTATACCTTTGGCGACTAAAATGTTAGTCGCCAATAGTTAACTTTTTTTTTATTATTTATACAATTGCCACTCTTTTGGCGACCAAAGTATTTCGTCGCCAAAAGCATTTGTCAAAAAAAAAAAAAAATAACCCACAGTGCAGCCCCCCTCAGGAGCTCCCAAGGGTTTCGAACCTGCGACTTCAACCTTCCAAGCCTTAAACACAACACGCCACCCACTATGCCACTCAACCATCTCATGATAATATATGCAATATATATTATTTATATAGTATAATTACCGCTATGAATACAAAATAATATTTTATAAATATAATTTTTTTAATTGAATTAATTTCTGTCAAAAAATAAATTATTTACTGGAAGAAAAATTTGGCCACTTTTGGCGACTAAAACAATTATTTAGTCGCTAATTGTATTATTTTGGGCTACTAATTATTTATTTGTCGCTAAAAAAAGAAGTTCCAATTAAAACTCAGCACTTTTGGCGACCAAACCTAATTTTAGTCGCCAAAAACGTCGCCTTTGGCTACTAAACTGAATTTTAGTCGCCAATACTCAGTTTTTAGCTACTAATTTTTTTTTGGTAGCCAAAAAGCTTCATTTTCAGCGACCAATCTATTTTTCGTCGCCAAAACACCTATATTCGGCGACTAACTATTTTTTAGTCGCCAAAAGCTGTACTTTTGGCTACTAACTGTCTTTAGTCGCCAAAAACCGTCGCCTTTGGCTACTAAAATTGTTTTAGTCTCTAAAAACCCTGTATTCGGCGACTAAACTTACTTTTAGTCGCTAAACACCTATATTTGGCGACTAAAGCCTTTTAGTCGCCAAAAGTGATCATATTTGGCTACTAACTCACTTTTAGTCGCCCATTGGCCTACTTTCAGCGACGAATTTGTAATTTTTGGTCGCCAAAACTGCATTTTGTTGTAGTGTGCCTTCCGATTAGCAACCAGTAAAGTGAGGATTGGTAGTGCTTGTTATGCTTACTTGTAGACACCAACCTAGGGATTACCTGAGTCATATGTATCGCCCCCTTCGAACTACATAGAAATTATTGAAATTATTAAATTCTCAAATTGCATTGTGCACAAAAGTTTCAAAAAATAGAGATGTATGTTTTTTGAACATGTCATAGCATATGTATTCATCTCAAGAAATTGTATAAAATGTATATACTTTGTTAAGATTTTCCTACTAGGCTTTGTGCTCACCCTATGAGATTTTGTGCATGAAAGGATGTGGTGATCCCACCGAGTTAGAGGCATGGAATATATTTTGAGAGCACAAGACTCTTTTCTTTTATTGTAATTATTTTTGACAAGTTAAGGACTTTACATGTATGGGTTCGAAAAACCATTTTTATGTAATCGGGCTTAAGCCTTAGAATTTGTAGCTCTTGAGGGCATTAATTTGTACTTGACTTATCATGCCACACGCTATAGTTTCATATTCTAGGAATATTGAATGTATAATTGCATGTGGAATATTTTTTGTAAATCTCTGAAGTTAAATGAATACACATGCTAGAGATTGATAATGATGTCTATGTTGAGGCTTTATATTCCTTATATATGTTAAGCATTGGAAGGGTTGATTTGGAAATAAGATAATGCAATTGAAGGTTGACGAATCTATATTGTGTTAAATGTTTGGGGCGTGACAATTACCAGATAAAAAATGATATCTCAATTACTTAAGTTTTGTCTTTTTTTAATAAACATACTAGTCAATTTATTAACTTTATACTTACTATTCATAGAATTATAGTTAATATAAATGACTTATACTAAAGAGATAAATAATTCAAAATAAATTGCACGAAAACAAACTCATTCACAAATATTCTTAAATTCTTTAATTGAGCAGTTAAGTTAAACAATTCAATGACATGCTCATATATTGTATGCATACCATCAAACTTTATGTTGGTAAGCTTAACCATAAGTGTCCCAGCAAAAAACTTATTAACAGTTCGGAAACGTTTTTTCACATTATTTAGCATTATCAATTTAAGGAAATTAAAACTTAATGTTTGCTATACTCATTCGCATGAAAACATAAACTTTGTTTGTTCGATCTTTTTATACTTTATGAAAAGTCTTTTCTTTTTTTTATACTGCTTGAATCATAATACCAGTAATAATAATACTATGTCAAAATTTAGAACATCGGGATGAAACTGAACTTATCCTATTTATTTTGAGAAATCTTTTTCATTTAAAATCGAAACAAACAAGGTATAAAAAATATAGTGAAATAAAACTTTAATCAATAATTCATGCTTACTACATTAATGCTAAGAATAATCAATAATTGACAATTAGTCAAGATAAACACATGTTTAAATAATCACAAATAATGTCACCGTGATCTACCTTTGAGATAATCTAATGGCATACTATTTAACAATTATGGTGATTCCTTTTCACCAATAGGAGCAGTTGATAAAATATTCATAATTAAGTCAGTCTATTACATTTAGGTATTCATTCCAATATCAATCATGAATACCCATGAACTATCCTATTCCAATTTAACAATTACTTAGAAATAGTGCATCTTTGGGCCAACCTAATATCTTTATAATTAAATAATTACAATTTGCAAAGTCATTATATTTTAATATTTGGGAAGTGTATTAAATTTTAATTATTTGATTTGATATCTATGTGTCATTTCGATTGGGTCACTTTAGCAACTACTAATCATGTCATAATTTAGATTTCAAAATTAAAATAAAAACATTGCATTGACATTATGTAATAAATAATAATTTATTCACAATTATTCATCATCATAATCATAATACATATTGCTAAATCATAAGAATAATAGGAAGACAACAAATATCAACACAATTCATATTATATGCCACATAAGAATATATACTTTTGTACCTCATTAAACCACCCATAAAAATCAAACTTATACATAATGATGGTAATAACATTATATTGAAATAATATTTATAGGTTACAATTAGATCCTTAAATAATAATATGCTTGGTACTATAAAAATCACAATAAAATTTTAATATGTTTTCTCATAAAATTTAATAACACTTTAATGTGCCACAAAGTAAAATTTGATAATATAAAATTCAGGAAAACATGAATAATAATGATTCATTATGTAATACGAATATCTTTACGCATTACCAAATCAAACAATACAATGAGTCATTATCCATTAAACATTTCCTCATAATAAAGATAATTAAGTCATTCATAGTATTCAATTATCAAAATATTAATACATTCGGTTTATCATCAAAGAGTTAGCACTCATTAAATAAATATTATTTATATAATACGCAATTCAATCTAAAGTAGGAACATAAGAGTTGCATATTAAATTTCTTATAATGTTTAGCAAATTGAAAATTTTGGATTGAGGCAATCATAATTGTAATCAAAATTAATTGATATTAACTTAATTAGAAAATCATATAATGTTATGAAACATGAGCTTTGATACCACATATAAAAAATTTTATGGTGTTATGCATATAATAACCTTCATAATCCAAAATTGTGAAATATCATATCACAAATAATAACATAATGTGAAAAATAAATAACATGGCCGGATCAGTTATGCGAAACCCAAAATTGATTGTACATAAACCTAATAATAATATTAGTGGAAAAAATGTTTCTCTCTCTTGAACTTCTTTAGAATACGTTATATTCAGAATAATTAATGAGTGATCTAAATATACTTTTATAGGTAGAGAGATGACTAATTTCCTAATATAACTATAACTTCACTTGCCCATCAAAATAGGAGATTTGGAAACTACTTTATCTATTGACCAATCAGATAATAACTTGTGGTTCAAGATATAGAACTATAATTTTATTAAATCTTTAATTCATATTACCATATCATATGAGTTACCATAATGACTAAATAATTAAATTTAGAGGTTGTTTAGGATGAACTATATAAGTGCATTTTTTGACTTTTTAGTCTAAAAAGTAAAGGAAAAAAATATGTATGTTTGGGATAACTTTTTGACTTTTTACAAAAAAAATGTGTATTAAAATATTGTATCAACTAGCAAAATTACATTCCTATCCTGTGCTGTACTATGTTGGTATTAAAATATTGTTCGGGTTCCGTGCAGTGTACTATACTGCACTGTGATGATATTAAAATATTGTTTGGGTTCCATGCAGTGTACTGTGTTGCACAAAATTTTTTTTTTTCAATCTTTTTCTTTCCATCCAAACATGTGAATAATGTTAACTTTTTTATCTTTTTTTAGTGACTTTTTTACTTTTTAGAGGATGCCAAACATCCACTTTAATCTTACACGGTATTCCTCCTCTCTATGAGATATGAAATCGACCCGCGAGCCCTTCCTCTTTCTACATCCTTTTGGATGATAAGGCATGCCTATCCATGTCCAGCCTTTGCTCCACTATCAACCACAGGAATGATTTTTTTGCCTGCCCTGCTTTCCTCTCCAAGATCCTACTCACAGAGCGGTGGATATGGTTGCTCATAGAGCGAACAGACCTGTAGCTTCAATGCTCAAGTTGATTGGTTTGATTACTGAAATAATTTTTGGTTGATTAGGCCAGGCTAAGGTGGACATGGGTTTATTTTGAAAGGTTTCCCATGTGTTGCCAAGGGTTGGGCAGTGCTTTGTTGCTGAAGTATTGGCTCAAAATGATGGATTTTGGGCCAAAATGGCATGCTGTTTCTTCAATGAGCTTTGTTTGCGGTTGATTGGGCCTTTTCAGCCTTGAACTAATGTGCTAAGCCTTTGAGGTGCTTAGGCCTTGCTGTAGAAGTTGTGCCCATAGCGTTGTTTGTTAGACTATTTGTTGTCGAAGAATGTTCAAAATGGTTTAAATTGATGGTTTGAAGCCATCTGAGGGTGCCGTGCCACTTGGACGGTCTTAGGCTTTGTGTTATAGATCGACTCCAAGCATTTCAAGGATTGAAATTAATAAAAGCTATTGTTGTTGAGACTGGAAAGGGATAAAATGCTGAAATGGGCTTTTTTTGGTCTTAATTTACCAATGTGTCTAAGTGATTGAGTCCCGGGCCAATAAACTAAATGCCGAGATAAAGACGATTTTTATATATCAAGTGGCTCATAATTGTGGCAATATAAACTGAAAATCTACTGTCGAAAAGTGTCATCAACAAAGGAAAAAAGAAAAGGAATTGAAAATAGTATCATACTTTAATAATGCACAATTGTAATAAAAATAAATGAGAGAAAACCACAAATAGAGTAAAAGAGAAAGGATTCACAAAGAAATTAAAACAAAGAGAATCCCACAAATAGATACATGGTATATTATTAAAGAGAGGGAAGGCGAGACACACCAAGGCAGAATGAGTTCTATTATTATTTTTTTTCCCAACTTGTTAGTTTTACTAAATTATTAAAATATTTGAATTTATATTTTTCTAATTTATAATAAAATAACTGATACAACACAATATTGCTTCAAAATTAGATTGGGTAGGATGGGATCTAGATGGATTCTATAATCCAATAAGATCTAACTATCCAAGTCAAATAAGGATTTGGCCAAATAAAACATAAGATTGTAGGATGGTAAAATGTAGATCGAAATTCAAATAACTATGCTGACGAGTAGAACATATAAAAGAGACCTAAACGAGAGTTGGGGTGTTTTTTTTTTTTTTTTTTTTTTTTAAAAGTAAAGAGACTCGGGGTTTGTTGAAAACTTTGAACAGCTGGCTGCTGAATTGCATTATTGCAAGAATTTATTACATCCAACTGCGCATCTCCAAAGTTGGGTGTGGACATTAACTATCCCTCATCCACCTCCTTTGGATTTACTTTAGCATTGCTTTTCTTTATAAAGTAGTAGAACTTAACATCCTCACCATCATCTTCTCCTTGTTAAGAGCATGAGATAGAGAGAGAAAGAGAGAGAGAGAGAGAGAGACCCAACAAGAGTGCTAGCTGTAACTACGGTGAGGTGGGCCAGCAGGAAGTTGGGAGTTGGGAGTCTTAGCCTTGATCAAGACCAAAAGAAATGGCCGGAGGAGGAGGAGGAGAACAACATCTCCTATCAACTGAGATTGTTAACAGAGGAATCGAGTCCACAGGGCCGGATGCTGGGTCGCTAACATTCTCAGTGAGGGTGAGGAGACGTCTGCCGGACTTTGTGCAGTCGGTGAACCTCAAGTACGTGAAGTTAGGTTACCATTATCTCATAAATCACGGCATCTACCTGGCCACAGTACCGGTGCTTGTACTGGTGTTTAGTGCGGAGGTAGGGAGTCTTAGTAGGGAAGAGCTTTGGAGGAAGCTTTGGGATAGTACTACTCGCTATGATCTCGCCACCGTCCTTGCTTTCTTTGCCGTCTTTGTCTTCACGCTTTCCGTTTACTTTATGTCTCGCCCCCGGTCCATCTATCTCATTGATTTTGCGTGTTACAAGCCCAGCGACGACCTCAAGGTACGCACCCACCCACTCACACAACAGAGCAGCACCTCCTCATTAATTAATTAAAATTAAATTTGGTTAATTAGTACTGGTGTTGTTAGTGGTGGTAGTAGTAGTATATATCTTATAGGGCTGCAAACGAGCCGAGCCGAGCTGAGTTTTAGTGTGTTTGGGCTTGTTTATTAAGATTTTAACGAGTTCGAGCTCGAGCTGAATAAAAATTTAACGAACCGAGCTCGAGCCGAGTTGGCTTAGGCTCGACTCGAGCTCGAGCCTGTTCACGAACCTTAACGAGCCAAAAAATTTATAAATTCATACTTGTATGTGAGACTAAAGTTACAATTAAAACTTTGATTATACAATTATATATACAATATATATAAACATACTAAAAAAAAAGTCCATATTTTACTAAAATAGTAATATCTACTACCACTATTATATAAATATACTATCTATAGTTAAGTATTATTTACATTTATATTTTTTAAATATATAAATATCATATTTCTCGTATTTTTTATACATAATTTTATATTATTTAATATATAAATAATAAATATTAATAAGCCAGCTAACGAGCCGAGTTTACGAGCCGAGCTTTAGACTGTTTGGGCTTATTTATTAAAAATTTAACGAGCTCGAGCTCAAACGGCAAAAAAAATTAACGAACCGAGTTCTAACGAGCTCTTACCGAGCCGAGCTCGAGCTTGTTCATGAACGGCTCTGTTCATTTGCAGTCCTAATATCTTATACTAGTATATATAATATTAATGTACACTAATGTGTCTATTAATTGATACATATAGTATTATTTAAATGAAAATGGACAATGCAGGTGTCGAAGGAGCAATTCATTGAGCTAGCACGAAAATCAGGAAAATTTGACCAAGGAAGCATCGAATTCCAGAAGAGAATTGTGGAGAGTTCAGGGGTGGGGGACGAAACGTACGTGCCGAAAGCAATAATGTCGCAAGAGAATTGCTCGACAATGAAGGAAGGGAGGGCAGAAGCAGGGATGGTGATGTTCGGGGCACTGGACGAGCTGTTTGAGAAGACGCGGATCAGGCCAAAGGACGTGGGGATACTGGTGGTGAACTGCAGCATATTCAACCCGACACCGTCACTGTCGGCCATGATCATAAACCATTACAAGTTGAGGGGCAACATACTGAGCTTCAACCTGGGAGGGATGGGTTGCAGCGCTGGGATCATAGGCTTGGACCTGGCACGTGACATGCTCCAGGCCAACCCAAACAACTATGCAGTTGTGGTGAGCACTGAGATGGTCGGATACAACTGGTACCCTGGCCGAGACCGCTCCATGCTCATCCCCAACTGCTTCTTCCGCATGGGATGCTCGGCCCTCCTCCTCTCCAACCGCCGTCGTGATTACACCCGCGCCAAGTACCGCCTCGAACACATCGTTCGCACTCATAAAGCCGCTGATGATCGCTGCTTCAGGTTTTCCCTTCCTTTTCCTTTTCTTCTTCATATTTTATCAGTTAAATCATCATCAGTACGTGCTATTACTCTACAAGTAGTAAAAGTCGGAGTATTACACTTCTAGATTAATTAGACACTATTCAATCGAGAGTAACTTGATGATGATGAAAGATTTTCCATATTGAAAAACGGGAGAGCTCGAAAAAAAAGAGCCCAATCCCCCTAATTGCCAAAAATGGCAAACTGTTTTTTTTTTTGTTTTCTGTTTTCTTTTTTTTTTTTTTTTTTTTTTACTTGAAAGGGAAAAACGGGGGATTCGGGGGACCCCCATTCGGGGGGTGAATCACTGCTCTAATCCAGTACACACTTTTATGAAAAATATTCATAAAGTATTTTATGATAACTTTTTCACTATCCCTAACATTTAGTATCATTTTTCTAAATTCGGTATTATTTTTCATTTATTTTTCTAGATTGGATATTATTTGAAAACATATGAACCTACTACGCTAATCCCCTAAAATTATGGCAAATTGTACTTGTAGTTCATTTATCTAATTGATAACAACAATTAAGAAATTAGACATAAATCAAAGACAAAGTAGTCTATTAAAAATGGGAATGAACAATTTCAGGGGTGCTTTGGGAAGATGGTTATAATCTGATTTTTGGTGAAAAGCTGATTATAAGCAGATTATAATCAACTTTTCTGTGAGAGAAGAGGTTGGTTATAATCTGAAAATCAGATTATAACCATGTTGCCAAAAGAGGCCTCAAATTGGACTTCAATCTCTCAATAGACCTTATTAATTAGACTAAATTAATACAATATGAAAAATTTAAAGGTAAAATTGATACAATCAGAATTACAAAGACTAGATTGACTCAAGAGAAAAATTATCAAAATATTATGGGTTCAAGTCTTGGGGTGCGCTATGCTAAAGGTTAGCTGGGTACCAAATCTTTTTCTTTCCAAACACATATTAATGTGTACTAATTGAGCGTTATTGTTGTTGTTGTTTGTATAATGTATTACATATGTTATGAAAGTAAATATGATATTCAAAATTTTTAATATTTAAATTTGATAGCACTTTTATACATCTTTAGTGTTAAAACTTATGAATTCAATCAAAAAATAAAAAAAAATTAAATATAAAAAAATTATCGATTATCTTAAAAGCAAACCTGTAAAGTTTCCAACAAATCATTAATTATCATTAATTAAGGATGCATTTATTCAAATTTTATTGAACTGACTGAACTATCCTTTTTGATAAGAGCCTATTGTGCCTTCAAGGCATACTAACCTATTGTGCTCTTTTGTGGAGGTTCTTCTTGAGTCTCAATCAATAATCGGAACTGTTCATATTGTGGGGTTCAACGATAATATTATCACTGCAAAAAATCAAATTAATTAAATATTTGTACCCCATGATTAGGTCATAATTGTTTTTAAAAATTATAAAAATTATGTTAACCGTTAATTTTTTAAAAACAAATATGATCTTATTGTTATAAGGTTACAGATATCCAATCAATTTAATTTTTTACATGAATAATCTACTCGACAAATCTTATAAGATGAATGGTTCGGATTATCAAAAAATAGTCGAGACGAACCTCCATAAGGGAGCACAACAGCCTGCTGTGCCATCCCCAAATCCATAGTACTTCTAAAATTAGCAATGTATTCAGCCAAATTTTATAAATTAAATTAAAATTTATACCAAATTAAATGAAGCTTTGAGTACCAAACAAATGATGTCGGTTACAACTTACTATGACCAACTAACTTTAACAATGCACTGGGACCCAACTTAAAAAGGTCTTAAAGGAAATCCTAAAATATATTAAGATGATTTAAAAATAAATATTGTATATTTTTTTATTATACATACTTTTATATAAAATATACAAATATTAGATGAAATTAGCATTATTAGGACTAATAATCTTAGAATTATCAAATTTTTTTGTATATATCCTATGTTTAGCTTGACATGGAATTATAAGAAGAGATTGACAAAATCTTCATATAAGAGAGACGTTAGGTCTTGATTTTCTTAACTAAATATCAAAATTTACATTTTTTTAATCTCAAATAATTTACCAAATATTTTATCAAATCTCTTATATGGATGTGGGATCCACACAAACCTACATGTGTGTGGATCTCACCCATGTAAGAGATTTGATAAAATATTTAATAAATTATTTAAAATTACTAACATTACTCTTTAAAAATTAATTACATGGTATAAGTAACCATTTATTTCTAGTGACGATTCGCAACCGTCTAATTAATGAGAAGTTATTAATTCGGGCGTTGGTGGCCAAATTCACAACCGTCTAATGAATGAGAAGTTATTAATTCGGGCGTTGGTGGCCAAATTCACAACCGTCTAATGAATGAGAATTTATGTAGCGCAACCCACCACAACACAAAACAGATACACATTAATCACAAAATATTGATTTTTTTTTCTCATAACAACGAGATATTATTAAATTTATACATTTTTATTTTTATTTTTATTTTTATTACAATTATCCTGAGATTTATATTAATGTGACTTATAAATCCACAATCAATAACTAAATTCTATGAATCAAATAATCAATAAGTTCACTTCTATCAACTCAAAAAAAGTGTCCCACAATGAGGGGAAATAAGCAACTAAACAAATCTCATAATAAGAAATGAATTATTAATTGATTCAATTCTTGTCTTGATCTATCAATTAAAAGTGTATAAGAATAATCAAAATAATAAAATAGATAATTTTTAAAAAGCAAAAAATTTTACATAATTTAAAGAGAATCACTATTATAATTTTATAAAGGATATATAATACATAATTTTTTATCTATATGGGTTATAGTTTAAATATTGAAAGTTTAGGGGGCACGTGACCCCCTAGGCTGTGGCTCCGTCGCTGAGTATGGCCACATAATTATTTTATGATAATATGATTGGTGAAGAAAGTAAAATATGAATTATTTATATTAAGTGATTGAAGAATATAATAAGACATATTAAATAGTAATTAGTAAGGAAATATTGTCATATGGTACTTCGAGAGAGTACCTACTAATTTTTCCATCTTATCTTATCTTTTATTGTTAGTTTTTTAAAATATTAATTTATATCATTATATGTATATATATATATTTTTTTCCTTCCATATTACAATATATTTATTAATTTTGAATCTATATATAAAGATATTAAAATCGTATTTGATATCTATTGTAGATGATAAAATTGGATTGCGACTCATGTGGACTCCACAAATATAATATTTGTTTTTTTTTTTTTTTTTTAAATATATTTATTATACAGTGACTTTAAATGACTTCCCAACCAACCATCCACCAAGCATAGGTGGGCTTTTTACACAAAATACTTTCAACTACTATATTCATTTAATTTATCAGTCTCAAATAATTTTTAATGATATAACATTAAGTTAAACACCAATATTTAACAAATCAAAAAAAATATTCTTTCTTCAGCTGAATAACAGATTTGTGTGACACTTTTATTAAATTAAATATTTAGATTTTATTTATCCATTAACTCATTAAATATTGGGTCTGATTTTTTAAATGATTCAAGTTTGTAAGTAGGTGAATAAAATATAAATAATTAATTTATAAAAAATATTGACGTTACAATTTTTTTTTGTTGACATGTAGGGTATTTTGGGTATTTTGGTAAGCTTAACTTTGAGTAACATTTTTTTTTTTTAATTTGGTGAAAGTCTAGACAAAATTTAAAAAATTGAATTAAAATTCCGACCAAGCTTTGATAGAAACATATAACTTGAACTCGAATCATTCACATATATATATATATATATATAATTTTAGACATAGATATATAAATGATTAGTGATTGCATAATATAAAATTATTTAAACTATTAAACCGTACTTACTATATATTTCATGCGACACAAACTAATACATGAGAACTCTGTCATGTTCTTTTTCTCATTCGATCCACTAGGTGTGTTTACCAAGAGGAAGATGACCAAAGGTTCAAGGGAGTAAAAGTCAGCAGAGAACTAGTGGAAATAGGTGGAGATGCGCTGAAGACCAACATCACCACACTAGGGCCCCTTGTGCTGCCCTTCTCGGAGCAGCTCCTGTTCTTCGCGACCATCGTCAGGAGGCACTTGTTTGCTAGTGGCGGTGGCGGTGGTGGCTCGCAGTCAAAGGCCGCGGTGGCGTCCAAGCCATACATTCCGGACTACAAGCTTGCATTCGAGCACTTCTGCGTGCATGCAGCAAGCAAGACGGTGCTGGATGAGCTGCAAAGAAACCTGGAGCTGAGTGACAAGAACATGGAAGCTTCTCGGATGACTCTTCACCGCTTTGGCAACACATCCAGTAGCAGCATTTGGTACGAATTGGCATACTTGGAAGCCAAGGAAAAGGTCAAGAGAGGTGACCGCGTCTGGCAGCTTTCATTTGGTTCTGGTTTCAAATGCAACAGCTCAGTTTGGCGATCAATGCGCCACATTAGGAAGCCTCTGAGGAATCCATGGCTTGACTGCCTCGACACCTACCCTCAGGCCCTCTAGCTCTCTAGCTAGATTGCCAAAGCCGATTCAGAGACCAACAATGCATTTCTCTTCTCTAAAAATTAAGATCGAAGACTACTATTTATTCACATATCTATGATTTGAGGAGCTTAATTTGTTTTCTAATTTGAATTTGCCGAATCCTTTGTTATAATTAATGTAATAGGTTTTATGTATGACTTTAATTCCTCAATATGCAAGCATGTAGTTCAATTCATCTTTTAAACATCGCACTTGGATAAATTGTAGTAGTGCCGTTGCAGCGGTTTTGTTCTGCTGCTATATATAAACTTGCTTAGATAATTCATTGACTTTTCCTGTTAGCGGCAGTTGCTAATTAATCATTGCCATAGGGTAGATGGTGCTTAAGTAGAGAGAGCTATATTAAGTTTTATCCGGGATTAACTGTATATTTTGGATAATTTACAGACAACCCTCCACAAGCTGACGACTTAGCTAAGGTGGGCTCTCTTGCTACTTTTTTGTTTTGTTCCGACAAAAGAATTAAAAAATAAAAGATAATATGTAAGTTTATTTTCTAAATTCATTTTTTAGATCAATGTTTAAGTGATATGATTGGTTGATAATTAAAAAAAATATAAAAAATAATGTTACTTTATATATTTTAATTGATTGTTAAAATTGAATCTAATTTTTAGACATGTATAATAATACACTTAAAAAATAATAATACGACGACTTCTTTTTTCAACCAAACCGATTGGGCTGGGTTGGGCTGGGCTTTTGTTAGATTTAGCTGACCACTTCTTCGTTTGTTTCACAAAATTTCAATTAATCCATTAGATTGGGCTTTCCAAAAAATCATTAAGTGCGCTTAATTTTTCAGTACATTCTATTAAATTATTTAGAATTATAATTTACTCTCAATACACACTATATTTTTTCACAAATTACCTTTCAAAATACACTCACCCAAATAATAAACAAATAAAAATTTTCAAATTACATCACTTTGAAAAACTCATTCAAAAACCCTTAAATAAATTTCTCATTACAATTATCTATTTTATTCACATACAAAGAACGATTGATGTGAGTTATTTTATATGACATCATATTCACTTATATGTGTTCCTATTATATTAGTGATAGCCCCGTGAAACACTTTATTGAAAAGCCCTATGATAATTCCATAAAGATTGAAGAATACTTTTGTTATTGAACCTCCATGGCATCTCTGAATGATCATCTAACAATTCGCAAGAACTAAAGCTTTTCAGGATAATACTAGTTGATGTTTGATTAATTGAATGAGACATTACTTATTTTTCGATTTGATTAATTGAAAAAGAAACAATTTTTTTTTTTGATTTGATTAATTGAATACAAAATTATTGTGTTCTTGACAATTCCCATATTTATTTATTTATTTATTTTTACAGTGGCACATATTATTCTGTTCTATTTGTAAGTAACAACACAATAAGAAATAATGATATTGATGATATATAATTGTAAATTTTGGGGGAATGAATTGGAGTTTTGGAGTGAGGAAAAAGATGAAGAGAAAATAATTGAAACTTGGGGAAGAAGATTAATGGCATTGAATATGAAGAATATATATAATTGATTTGGATGTACCATGAGAAAAAAAAAAAAAAAATCTTATTTTAGGTTTAATTGGTATTGTTCTTATTAATAAATTTACATTAAAATATAATAGGAATTTAAATTTTAAATTTTTTATTAAACATATTGAGTTATTATTTGAGTATAAATAGAATCATCATGCAAAGGATATTGATACGTGCCTTGCTCGTTGGGTCATGTGTGTTACTTGGGTTTCATGGCAAAAGTACAATAATTCCATTTTTACATATTATTTACTTTTTGTAGATACTTAATAAATTAATTTTTCTCTTACAATTTTATTATTAAACAAAATGACCAATATGGACATTAAAACACACACCAAACTTTAAAATTAGATATTCTAAATAGACATTTTTTGAACATATGAAAATTCTTAGTACACATATTTGTTTTTAAAAAAAAGTAATGTTAGAGACCCATATTTGAGACCTCTAAATACACCCCAAATGATGTGGCAAGAAAGTAAAGCCCCCACATACTTGAATATCTAACAAATCAAAAGTTGACATATATCATTCTACATAATTGTGGTGAAATTGTAAGGGTTTATTTAGGGGTCTCAAATATTTTCCTTAAGAAAATACACATATTAGACTGAAAATATGTAAATAGCGAAGATAAAAAAAATTAAAATCTCATTTGGAAATACATAACTGAAAATATGTAAATGGTTCGGAAATAGAGATTAAAAATATAAATTTAATTAAAAAGTATAGAATCGAATGTTTTTCCTTTGGTAGTATGTCAAAAATTTATTTTTTATTTAGAAATAAAGAACCAAAAATTATTATTTTATTCCGTTGTTGATTGCCTAATTTTTTAAATTTATTTGGATAATCAGTATCAAATGGTTTCATTTTCTTCCCTACACTGCAGGAAAAATTGCCTTTACCGGCGTTTAAAAAACGCCGCTATAAGTGGTAAAAACGATGCCAAAGGCTATGCCAACGTTTTTACATTACGTCGCTGATACGGCCGTCGCAATAGGTATAAGGCGTTTTATAAACGTCACTGATACTTATAGTGACGTTTTCATAAACGCCGGTATACTATTTAATCTGCTTAAATAATTCAGCCAAATATAATTGATGACGTCAGAGTATATAGTGGCGTTTTGGACAAAAACGCCATCTTTTTTTCCTTTATTTCTTAATTTAATTAATATAAAATATGCTATGAGGTGGTTATTTACATTCCATTCACATTCCAATTTGCACAAAACACATCATACCAGAAAATAAGAATAAAAGTTGATAAAACCATCAAATTCAATATTTTACAGAGAACAATTAGACTGTACATGTTCATAAAAAGCATATAAAGCATATTTAAGTTATAAAATTCATCCCAATCTTTAAAAAAAAAAAAAATGAAATTCACCAATCAACACACCTGGATATTTAAATGCTCTTACCAAAAATTAAAAAAATAAAAAATTTATGTTTCTTTGAATAATTCTGATCAAGTTGTACACATTATTCCCCAAGGAAAACCTGTTTCCATCAATGAGGACTTACTGACTTTTGTAGAGCCAGTGTTGTTTAGAGGCTTTCTGGTTGTATCCCCCACTTTTTGTTTCTTTGAATAATTGGATCTAGTCAATTTTCTCACACTGTTCTTTGAAGAATCATCCACTGGTAATTGAAGACAAATCCACCCCTTTCTGTACCTTCCCAAGAGTTCTCTTTCTGGAAGCATTTGTTGAGGCCAGAGTTCTCTCATTCTGCAGAACTTTCCTTTTGCTCAAGAGTAGCTCTAATGCTTGTCTTCCCTTATTTTGTCCATCATCCGGGAACTTTATGTGGTTTCTAATTGGAGTTCTAATTTCATCATCAATCTCATGTTCTCTAGTAAAAGGAAAATTTTCAGTAATTAATTTGCAAGGCACTGTAGAAAAAATAAAGGAGTGGAGCAAAAAAATAAGGGCACTTACAAGCAATAAATCAAAATACTGTTGGGAATAAGACCTTCCCAAGCCCTTTGCAGGATGCCCTCATCCTCCAGATCTTCAAAAGTAATATTCCTGATCAAAGTAAACCAAGCATCAACCATTGAAAACTAGTAGTTAAATTAGACCATACGTTTTCATGATAGCATTCAGAAACAGGTGGAACATTGTGGAAACATTTAAATGGTTACCTCGGCAAGCATTTGAAAATTTTCACCTCAATTATGGAATTCTAATAAGTTATTAGAAAACTAGAAGGAATTAATAATCCAGAAATACATATTAAAATCAAATCAGGAAAATAGAAGTAAATAGACTCATAAATAAACTCAAATTTCTAATCTGTCTTTGGGAAAAGAAAAACAAAAATACAACCCAACAACCAGACTTCTAGAACAAATAGAAAAAAATAAAAAATTTGATCACCATCAAAATCTCTTTACAAAGCAAATAAAATAAGCAAAATAGCATGAAGAATAAGGAACATAAAACCAAAGATGTGATCCAAAATACAAAGGGCAAGACCAAACTATCCCAAGAAGCATCTAGACACCCTGATGGAACTCAAGCTAGCAGATCAGAGGAGCCAAGAATACATACAGCATTATGAAGACTAAGATATAAGTTTCATGGAAAATAAAAACCATAAAAGAGGAGAAGGATGGGAGGGGAGGGGAGGGAAGGGAGGGGAATTATGCAACACAAAATCATCCAATATGACTTCACACTAAGCATCTCCAGGGATTGATTGACTCATTAATAATGTAAAATAATTATTCTATCTCATTTCAAAATATTTGTTGAAATTTAACCAAGAAGATTATTTTAAATGTTGCTCTAGAAACACTAAGTGGCTAAATTCTGCTCTTGATGGAATACCTTCAATTTTTATAATGATAATAGCTAAACTTAACCAAAAAGAATTCTATGAAGATCCAATGGGGAAAATGTATAGTCAACATTAAAATATTAGTTCAATTTTCCAAAAGAACTCGTACCTCTGCACCAAACAATTTATCAGAAGAACCTAATTCCCCACAAAAGAAACACTGGTGCTGCTTCTTTTGATAGTTCTCACAGAATTTTTTTTGTATTGCCTGTAAAATACATACATCACATATACTTCAAAATGTGCCAACAATCTATCAAACAACATTAACAACCAAAACAATGCAAGCTAAAAAAGAATATAAAGTAGAAACCAAAGGATAGCATACATCTACTAGTTCATCAGAAAGGCAGAGAGATTCACACATGGATTCTCATTTGCATTTGGCGGTTTACGTGCAGCTATTCAGGTGCACGATAGACTGCTAGACAAACTTATAGATGCACCTATTAACTTCTTTGATCAGACACCAAGTGGAAGAATTCTTAACAGGTAGCATTAGTGCCTTCAAGAGATTACTCCAGTTTCAATGTTGCATTCTTCATATGGATTATATTTTGTAGGTTTTCTTCAGATCTTTATACCATTGATGACGCTCTTCCATTTATTCTCAACATTCTCCTGGCCAATTTTGTTGGCCTCTTGGGGATTGCTATTGTTTTTTCATACGTGCAGGTACTTTAAGTAGATCCTTGTAATGAGGCCTTTTCACTTTGGGACTTGTCCATTATAGAAGTTCTATTGTTTAATTGTTCCCAGATCAAAACATTGTCTTATAAAGATTAATGTAATTTTTGCAGGTCATGTTTTTGCTTTTATTATTGCCGTTTTGGTATATCTACAGTAAACTGCAGGTACTTACTATATCTTGTACATTAGTTTTAACATAAAAGTGTTTTGGATTTTGTTTGGAACCCATTTCGATGTATAATATTTGATTCTAATCAGATTCTGTTGGGAGAGGGAGAAAGTGCAGGGTAGAGTACAATTTTATTTTGAAGTTAGAAATGGCATCTCAAACTTTGGATATTTTAATTGAAAATTGGAAGCTTTTATTATTTTCGGTTCTGGTTACCTCTAAGTTTCTGAGATGCTATGTCATAGGTGGGGCCAGGAATTCTACCTAGTGAAATAAATGGGAGAAAAAGGGTAATATGGCATGTTAGGACATATCAGTGGAACATAAAAACACTAACTCACAAATATTAAAAAGGCCAAACTTGGGTTGCATCAAGTAAATTAAAAAACATAAGGACGAGAATGTAAATATCACTTTGTATAATAGAAGCATCGTAACTTATCAAGTTTTACTATTCAATCAAGCATGGAAACTTATTCAAGTTTTTTATGCAAAATAGGGTATGATACCCTTTGATGCAAGCAGATGGTTAGTACAGGGCAGACTATTGAAATATGAGGCTAAACTCCAGACAACGAAAAAACTATGATATTGTGATCAGTAGCAGCTAAAGGAACAATTGTCTCAACAAGTATACCACAAGTTCTCACAATAGCATGGTGCTAAGAAGCCAAAAAGCTTCTGTGGGGAGCCAATACAAATATTACAAATAAATCCTTCCAGAAGATTAAATAACTCTCTTAACACCCCAAAACATTAAGTTCAGTACAAAATTGATCCAAAAGACCCCAAATGCCCCACTTAGAGTCAGCTGGAAATACCAAAACCCTGGGTCCAAAATAATAGAAATTCCCTTGACCTAACCAACCACAAAAACATCTCAAAATGCTAATTAATATTTAATGCTACTACTTACATATAGGGATTTGTGTGTGTTTGGAAAGTAGAATAAATCTTTATTAACATTCAATTGCTTGGTTGCCTTTTGAGAAGAAATATCAAAGAAGTTTCTCGACTTGAATGGTATAGGCAACTTCTAAAATACATCATTGGACTCAAGCACAGGTGGTACTTTCTGAGACTTGTTTCATTTCTCTAGACATGTGAATTTTTTGTCCTGTCGATGAGGAGTGACATGGGATCACAGTTGAATTTAGCTGATCCTTGATTGTGATAAAATGATAATTTGGTTTCAGTGATATTAACCTTATGCTGCCGCAGTCCTTTGTGGAGACGTTTGCAAGATATGTTTTAGTAATTGAATATGAAAGTAATGTTCTACAAAATTAGCTTCATATTGACGCAAGGAAACAATACTCTTTAGAATCTAGAGTTGTCTACTAAATCAAAGATTCTTCAGTTCTACTACAGGTCAACATCGTGCGAGTTGCAGAGGCTAGACAGTGTTTCTCGTTCACCAATTTATGCTTCATTTACAGAGACATTGGATGGATCCTCAACTATAAGGGCATTCAAGTCTGAGGTAATATATTGCTGCTATTATTTTGAAATGACTTTTCATATTCTAAAATGCTTTGTTATGTTCTGTTTTGGTGATTGGGCATGAGAACACATGGTTTCTGAAAATGAACTAGCCAGCATAGTTCCTAGTTGTAAAATCATGTACGAGGCCTACATTACACGGACTTGGGTGCAGGTATTGGGTGCGGGTGTGTATTTAGAGGTCAGACACTTCAAAATTAAAAATTGAGGATACATGGATATGGATCCAAATTTGGATACGGGTACAGGGATACGTTAAATAGTTATTTTAAAATATATTTATTATATGAAGATGAGTTAAAAAAAAGTTAAGGAATAACATATTTTGTTAAAAAAAATAACAAATAAAATATAAATAACAAATAAAAATTATTTCAAGAATAAAATAAATAATATTATATATGATAAAATAAATTATATTTATTTTAGGTATAAAAATTATATTATTTATGATATATTATATTATACAACAAACACAAAAACAGAGACTTAGTCATACCCTTAAGAGGCGAGAAGAACAAGAACAAGAATATCCAAGTTTATATCTTCCATTTTCATATATAAGAGGAAGAAGCAAACTCCAAAATTTCTTAGTCGCACTTTACCAGTCAATTACGCGCAAAAACCAACACTCACAGAACCTGTACTGTACAAAACCACAACCATTCAGAAAGATGAAGTCAATGTTGATTAATGTGATGGACCAACAAACATTTTTGTGAACTTTCACCATAAGAAAAAACTTACAGATCATTAGAAAAAACACACAGAACCTGTACTGTACAAAACCACAACCATTCAGAAAGATGAAGTCAATGTTGATTAATGTGATGGACCAACCAAGATCACCACGAATGAGTCAGAAATAAAGTCGGTTTGAGGATGTTAATATGCTTTGAGATCGTAGATCAATCGATCGATCGATAATCGATCTGTGTTCTCTTTAACATAAATTAGTGTATATATATATATATCAAACAGATCTGAGATCGTAGATACAGATCTGAGTTCGTATATAAACAAAATCAAAAAATCAGAGAATGAGACTCACAAAATTAATCTTCAAATCGGACTGATCGAGAGCTTTGAGCCAAGATAGAGAGAGCCGGATAGAGATTACGATCGTGAATCGGAGCCTACGATGCTCAATCTAATGAACTTTCACCATACGAAAGAGGTGTGATGAAGAAAACCCTAGATCTATCTTGGGACTGAGAGAAACGCGTGGGCTAAAAAAGGAGAAATATGTTAATACACCCAGCACGCGTGTTTTTTTAAATGAGTTGCTTACAAAATATTTTGAAAATCATTTTGAAACAACGTTTTTTTAAAAAACGTCATAACAAAAACGTTGTTATAGACCACTTTTCTTGTAGCTAATATGGAAAAAATAACAAAAATAGTAAAACAATAACATTGTTTTTACAAAATAATAGTAAAATAATAACTAAAAATTATTAATTTTCAAAAATTGTATACTTTAAAGAATGTCAAGAATGTTGTGCTTCAGATACTTCTTTTGTTGTGTTTCAATCGTTGGAGCCAAAGAGTGTTGGAAAATGCCATATGTGTGAGTATAGTTTAGGTTTGCATTTAGGTTGTGTGTGGTTCAAGGATTTAGAGAGGGATTTAAAAAGAAAAAGAAAAAGAAAAAAATGTAGGTAAAATGTAAATAAAATATACCTAAATTTTATCTAGTTTTACACATATTTTTCCTTTTCCTTTTCAAATTTCTTCCCAAATTCATGAACTAAACACAACCTTAACGTTGTGTTTGGTTGGGGGATTTGTGGAGGAAATTGGAAAGGGAAAGGGAAAAGTTAGGTGAAATGTGAATAAAATATACTTACATTTCACCTAGTTTCACATACATTTTCCCTTTCCCTTTTCAATTCCTCCCCAAATCTCTCAACCAAACACAGCATAAGAGTGTGGTGTGGATTTATATTGTGTGGTATGTGTACCTAATGTGTTAGGTTTTTGTGTTAATGTATGCACACATTAAGTTTTAGGGATATATTTGGAACATTTGGTGGATAGAATAAGTAAAACAAAAGACAAACAAATTTATAAGTATTTGCACTGAGAAATAATATACACAGAGTAAATAATGTGTAGAAATAGATTTATCTAAAAAGACTTGTAATTGACAAATATACCGCACTGACATAAAACGAAATGACGGATAATATGGGGTGTCATAATACACACACTTTAAAAAGTTAAAAGGCCAACTAAGGGTGACCTTGATAAGCAAACAGAACAAGAGTCTGAGTTGCAGCTACAACCAAAGCCACATGAGTCGCAGTTGAAGCCACAACCAAGGCCACTGCCAAGGCTACATGAGTTACAACCACAATCAAAGCTTCAGCTTGATATAGGGCAGCCAAGGCTGCAATCTCAGCTACAATCACAATTGCATACACGTGGGGTAATTCAGAGAGGTTACACAGTTGTAAACAGTTAGTTTGTTAGAACTTGACTATGGTTATGTCAGGTAGTTAGTTGTGGTTTTTTTTTTTATCAGCAAAGAAGAATTTCATTTAACAGCATGAAATTAAAGGTACAGGAAGATGACAGGTAGTTAGTTGTGGTTAGGTTAGTAGATTTGTATCAGCTTTACATATAAAGATATTAATCTGTGTAAAATCAGTTCATTCAATATACAAATCACATATTCAAAATCTCTTTTGGTATCAGAGCCCTAAGCTCTCACGAGCATTGATCTTCAGAAAGGTGCTTCGATTGCTTCTCTAAACCCAGTCACCATAGCTGCAACAACAACAAGAAGCTGAAGCTTTGGTTGTGACTGCAACTACGGCTCATGTGGCCTTGGTTGTGGCTGCAGCTCAGGTTTTTGCTTTGGTTATAGCTGCAGCTCAGGCTCTTGCTCTCTTTGCTTATCAGACATCTAGGGCTAAACCCTAAGAGGCTGAGGTCCTAGAGGTTACCTGTAGGTGGTACTATATAGCAGAGCCATTTAATTATGTAGCAATAAGTTGCGGATTCGCACAAAGGACGGGAATATTTGAATCTATACTCTTGACATTGGGTATGGTTTGCCAGACTTGGAAGGATCGTCCTACCAACCATATGTGCTGTTGCTCGGATGACTATCCCGAGAAGAGTGGAACCTGAGACCTCAAGGTTTATATTTCAAGACCTTGTCAAGTTGTCACACCCTAACATTGAGTTAAGATCATAGTGATCTACCACAATGCAAATAATTTTGATTCTTAATTGAGGGTAAAACAACTAAAAATGAACATAGTTTCATATTTAAAATTTTAAAGTTATGCTCAAGTTAGTTAGTTTTTTTGCTTTATGTTTTTGATTTTTGATTATTTATTCATTATTAATATGATTTTCTATTATAGTTTTGTGAACATGATGATCATTATAATTTAAAATGCGATCATATGCTATTATTAAAAATGAGAATGACAAAATTACACCAAAATACACCCAAAGAAAAAAGAGAGTTAAAGAGAAAGACATGAGAAAAGAGAGAAATAATATAGAATTTAAAAGAAAATATTTTAGTAAAATTAAATATTGAGAGTGACAAATTACAAGAATTTGTATTTTATTTTTAATTAACGAATCATGTGTTGGAATAATCTTCTGTGTAAAATAAATAATTTAAAACAAATCAAACAAGTAAAAATAAATTACTTACAAAATTTATTTACCGACATGAAAAAGTACAAAAATAGATCAAGTCGAGTATGTGATACTTTGTCCTTAAGACAGATTGTCCCGCTTCGGTGCTTACGGATAAAAGGTGTCTATCTCCCAAGATACAATGATCTTTACACAAATTGTAGTAGCACTCTAAACAATCTATATGGTGAACTAGAACTTGTGTTCTATACTCTCAGAATTTTCCCTAAAAACTAATATGGAGAATAATGCAAACAGAGAGCAAAACTGGAAAGAGAAGAAATTTTCTGGATGTTCAAATTGTTGGAAATGAGTCTTTATTTATAGGCAGATTGGTGACCAATGGACAGGTCCGAACAGATATCATTTTGAAATGAACAGGTGCAATTTTGAATTAAACAGATCTGCTGGAAAACAGTTTAAATCTGTTCATAATTGCTAGCAATTTTCAACCTGTTTAGAACAGTTAATCTATTGGGAATTTCGGACTGGAAGAGACACAATTTTGGACAGAAAATTTGAATTAATTTCATTCAGAAAAAATACTTTTCTCGCAAGAATTTTTGGAAAAAAATTCAAATAAATTTTGTCTAAAAAATTAATGTAGGTCCCAATCTACAACCTGCATGCGACTCGGCTCGGTCAGCTGGTCGGATGAACGGTGGCAGCGCGTGCGCGTGCGTGTGATGGTTTGAGCCAAGGCTCAATTTGTCCATAGCTCATCCCTTCTACAAACTTGGGGTGCCCCTTGAGATCCAAACCAAGTATTCCCACCTAGAGCTTATAAATACATACAAGCTCTCTTAAAGTTTCTGTTAGACTTGTTTATTTTGATGATTTATTTAATTATGTTTTAATTTATTTGGAAGAGAAAAATAGAATCAAAATTTATTTTGATGATTTATTTGAAAGAGAAAAATAGAATCAACATTTATTTTGATGATTTATTTAATTATGTTTTAATTTATTTGAAAGAGAAAAATATAATCAAAATTTATTTTGCCCCATTATTTCTCACCTAAACCTTTATCCTAAATGTTGTTAGAATGTATTTAATATTTGATTAAATCAGGAGTTCAAACAACCTAAAAACAGAGGTTCAAACAGCCCAGCACAATAGCAGTTCAAAAGGTTCAAGTGGAAGATATTCAAATTAGTAATGATGGAGTGGAAGATATTCAAATTAGTAATGATGGAGTACAATGACTATAAACGGTTATAAATTCAAATGAATACAACGACTATAAACGGCTATAAATTCAAATGAATACAACGACTATAAGTTTCATTATATATACCAAAACCTCTAATGTAAACAAGTTACAAAAAATTAGAAATATTCTTTGATCTATAATCACTCACATCTATTCTCTGAAAAATTCTCTGAGAAGTGTTCTTCAATTTTTGTTTACATCCTCTTTCAGAAATTATACACTGAGACGTATAGCTTTAAGCCCATCTTTCCTGTGTGAGGTTTATAGAAAAACCAGAGCTTCATTTTTATATCTATCTTTGAGAGATAATTCTTGTAACTTTCTGTGAAAGTAAAAACACCTTCTTTTCAACCTTGTAAGAGTGTAGTACACTCAGTGTTTTTGACTTAGAAAGTCTGTGTAAAATCCGTGGAGGATTGCTCCATTTGTAAAGAGGTTGCTAGCACCCCCGTGAAGCTAGAGCATAGTGGAAAATCTCAAGTGAAGCTTGAGGAGTGGACGTAGGCCGAGTTGAAGCCGAACCACTATAAATTTATTTGCCTTTCTCTTCATTATTTCTTTATTTTATTTAAATTACTGTAATTATATTTCACATTTTCACTGTGCTAAAATCATTAACTGACATAGTTGTTAGAATACTTGTTTTAATTATTTTTATTTCATCAACTATATTTATCTATTGTGCTAGTCATAATTTTTATTAGGGTATTATTAATTTTTAATTGTAAAAACCTAATTCACCCCCTCTTCGTTTGTCTTTTGGGTAAAAATTGGTATCAGAGCCTAGACTCTTGTTTTACATTTAACCACCTAGGAGTTTCAATCCATGGCAACCTTAGCTAAAGAACAAGTCACAAATAGGCCACCATTGTTTGACGGAAACAACTATAGTCATTGGAAGGATAAGATGACCCTATACCTACAAGCTACTGATTATGCCATGTGGATTATTGTCACCAAGGGCTCAAAAATTCCTACTAAATTAGTAAACAATATTAGTGTACCTAAAATAGAAGATGAGTGTGATGAGCGGGATCACAAATTATTGCAAGCCAATGTTAAAGCCAAACTTATTCTTGTTTGTGGATTAGACTCTAAAAAGTATAATAGAATTTCAAGTTGTGATTCGGCAAAAGAAATTTTTGACAAACTAGAGGTAACGTATGAAGGTACAAACCAAGTGAAGGAATCTCGTATTGATATGCTTGTTCATAGTTATGAATTATTTAAAATGAACTCCGATGAATCTATTTCAAGTATGTTTACTAGATTTACTGAAATTGTAAACTCTTTGAAATCTCTTGGCAAAATTTATACTAACAGTGAGTTGATGAGAAAAATTCTTACCAAAGAATTGGGAAGCAAAGGTCACCGTCATTATAGAAGCCAAAGATCTCTCCACGCTTGGATTGGATGAGTTATGGGTTCCCTTATGACTCATGGGATCACCATGAAAGGACATGAGGATGTTGAAAACAAAAAGAAAAGTGGAATTGCATTCAAAGCCTCATCAAATGAAGAAGAACATGAAAGCTATAGTGAGGATGAAAGCTATGCCATGTTTAGTAGAAATCTCAAAAAGCACTTCAAGAAAAACAATTATGGAGGAAGAAGACCTTTTAAAAAGGAGTACAACAAAGATAACAAGAAAGAACCTATTATTTGCTATGAGTGCAAAAATCGTGGACATATAAAGATAGATTGTACAAAATTGAAAAACCATGGAAAAGACTACAAAAGAAACAACAAGGCCATGGTAACAGCTTGGGGAGAAAGTGAAGATGAAAGCTCAAGTGATGAAATTGAAAATGAAGTAGCCAATTTGTGTCTCATGGCTCTTGAAGATGAAGACTCTACTCAAGATGAGGTAACTAGTCTTTATGAAGAACTTGAAAGTGCATTCTATGAACTATAAGATGAATTTAGAAAAGTTTGTATCAAAAAATAATGTGTTAAAAAAATCTGTTGCATCTTTATCTAGTAATGTAGAAGAATTAAAGAAAGAAAAAATTGTTTTCAAAAATAATTTTGACACCATCTCTAATGAGAAAACTGCTTTAAAAAACAATGTTGATGATTTAACAAAAACACTTGAAAATTTTGTAAAAGGTAGAAATAATCTCAACATGCTTATTGGAAATCAAAGATGTGTTTTCGATAAAGCGGGTATTGGATATGACCCTATTAAGAAACAAAAGAATCTCAATACAATTTTTGAAAAGGCACCTCTCACGACACACCCTCATATTACTTGTCATTATTGTAGAAAGAAAGGCCATTATATATCTTATTGTCCATTCAAAAAGAATATGAATATAGGAATTAAAAAGATTTGGATTATTAAGGGATCTAACAAAATTAACCAAGAAGGACCCAAGAAACTATGGGTACCAAAAACCAACACTTGATTGTCATCTTATAGGTTTGCTTTAAGTTCAAAGCTAAAGAAGGAAAGTGGTACCTTGATAGTGGATGTTCCAGACACATGACCGGAGATAAATCCTTCTTTACTAAACTATCATCCAAATATGGAGGATTTGTTACTTTTGGAGACAATGAGAAAGGAAAAATCATCGGTATTGGTAGCATCGGTATTTCTCCTAACCCTTCTATTGAAAATGTTTTACTTGTTGATGGATTTAAGTATAACCTACTTAATATTAGTCAATTATGTGATAAAGGTAATCGAGTCATTTTTGATAAATCATATTGCACAATTGAAAGCACAAATGATTATAAAGCTTTATTCGTTGGTAATCGCCATGATAATATTTATGTTTTTCATCTTAATGATCTCTATGCTAGTGATGTTAAATGTTTATATGTTAATAATGAAAATAGTTGGTTATGGCATAGAAGACTTGGTCATGCTCATATGGATTTAATTGCTAAACTTTTGAGAAAAGATTTCGTCATTGGACTTCCAAAAATTAAATTTGAAAAAGATCATCTTTGTAGTACTTGTCAACAAGGAAAACAAACTAAAACATCGTTTAAATCAAAATCTCATATTTCCACAACTAAACCTTTACAACTATTGCATATGGATTTATTTGGTCTCTCAAGGACATGTAGTCTAGGTGGTAAACATTATTGTCTTGTTATTATTGATGATTATTCAAGATTTACATGGGTTATGTTTTTAGCACACAAAGATGAAACCTTTTCTTCTTTCACAAAACTCTGTCGTAGAATTCAAAATGAAAAAGGCTTTCTTATTACTAATATTCGAACCAACCATGGTAGAAAACTTGAAAATGAGAAATTTGAATTGTTTTGTGATGAGCATGGTATTGGACATAATTTTTCAGCACCTAGAACCCCTCAATAAAATGGTGTTGTAGAAAGGAAGAATAGAACTTTAGAAGAGATGAGTAGAACAATGCTTTGCGAAAATAATTTTCCTAAATATTTTTGGGCTGAAGCCGTTCACACCGCATGCTATATTTTAAATTGTACATTAATTAGATCTATTCTCAAAAAGACTCCTTATGAACTTTGGCATGATAGAAAGCCTAATATTAGTCACTTGCATGTTTTTGGTTATAAATGTTTTGTGCATAATAATGGTAAGGATAACTTAGGTAAATTTGATTCAAAATCTGATGAAACAATTTTTCTTGGATATTCCTTAACTAGCAAAGCTTATCATGTTTTTAATAAAAAAAACTCTTGTTGTGAAAGAATCTATACATGTGGCATTTGATGAAACTAACATCTCTGCTCAAAAGCAAATTGTTAGTGATAATATAGATTTGGAACCAAATGTGGAAGATTCAAGTATCTACAAAGAAGAGAACCAACCATGTAAGTTGAACAAAGAGATTGAACAACCTATTCTTTCACCTCAAGAAGGAGGAGGAAACAATGATGATTTTCCAAGAGAATGGAAGTTTGTTTATAATCACCCTAAGGATTTAATCCTAGGTGACCCTACAAAAGGTATTGAAACTCACTTTTCACTTAGAAACATTTGTAATAACTTGGCTTTTCTCTCACAGATTGAGCCTAAAAACTTTCAAGAAGTCGAATTCGATAAACATTGGATGATAGCTATGCATGAAGAGCTTAACCAATTTGAGAGAAACAAAGTGTGGGAACTTGTGCCAAAACCTAAAGATCATACCATTATCGGTACCAAATGGATCTTTCGAAACAAGCTTGATGAATCCGGCACAATTATAAGAAACAAGGCTAGACTTGTTGTACAAGGATACAATCAAGAAGAAGGTATTGATTTTGATGAAAGCTTTGCTCCGGTTGCTAGATTAGAAGCCATTCGCATGTTACTTGCATTTGCATGTTTTAGAGATTTCAAATTTTATCAAATGGATGTAAAAAGTGTCTTTCTTAATGGTTTTATAAATGAGGAAGTTTATGTTAAACAACCCTCAGGTTTTGAATATCATGCTTTTCCAAATCATGTTTTTAAACTATCAAAAGCTTTATATGGTTTGAAATAAGCACCTCGTGCATGGTATGAACGATTAAGTAAATTTTTGATTGAAAATAATTTTTCTAGAGGAAAGATTGACACAACACTTTTTGTTAAAACTAAAAATGATGATTTACTTATTGTGCAAATATATGTGGATGACATTATATTTGGTGCTACTAATGAAACCTTGTGTAAGGAATTTGCTAAGTGTATGCAAGGTGAGTTTGAGATAAGCATGATGGGGGAGCTAAATTATTTCCTTGGACTTCAAATCAAACAATGTAAGGAAGGAATTTTTATCAATCAAGCTAAGTACACAAAAGAACTATTCAAAAAGTTTGGTATGTATGACTAAAAAATAGCTGGAACACCTCTGAGTACATCCATTAAGCTAGACAAGAATGAAAAAGGTAAGTCTATTGATCAAACAAAATATCGAGGTGTGATCGGCTCACTTCTTTATTTAACCGCAAGTAGACGTGATATTATGTTTAGTATTTGCATGTGTGCTAGATATCAATCAAATCCTAAGAAATCACATCTTAATGCTGTTAAAAGAATTTTTATGTCACACCCCAAACTCGCCCCTAAAAGTTTGGGCATGACCTGTTTAGAAACGGACATTAGCCTGACATATATAACATACGGGGCCTGAACGGAAGCATTAAATACCATAAAATAATAGTAAACAACCTCCATTGAGCTACCGCTATCATGCCAGGATCACAAACATCATAACAGGTAAATAACGTACAGAAACATGCACCTAGGCATCGGTTATATACATACACTTATACAGACCTAGCCCTATGATTGGGTGTATAACAAAAAAACATTATAGAAGAAAGTGTTATACACATTTCAACCTTAGGCCAATAATTAGAGTGCAAGGCCCAAAAGTTCGTCAAACTTCACAAAAATAAGAGTGGCTTCATCTAGGGCCTGGACACACAGAGGTTGACAAAAGAGGACGGGCGTCATGGGTTAGGACTGACCTCCCGGTTGGTTACCTATAGAAGTAGACAAACAGAGAGTGAGCCAGGCTCAGTGAATAATAGTACTTAAACAATCCAATGCTCAACATAAAACATAATGTATATTAATGTGTGTATAAATGCTGAGATCATGTGGTTAATCTGATTCTGTACTAATTTCAGAACGGCCGGAGGCCCAGCTTGTAAACATAATGGCTTTAAGCCCTTGAACGGAGAGGCATTAAGCCCTTAAAAAGATTGGCATTAAGCCCTTAACCAGAATGGCATTAAGCCCTTAAACATATTGGCATTAAGCCCTTTTCATGCATGTGTGAACTCAAGAGGTGACTCGTACGGATTCTAGAAGTGGCTCATATTGTAGCACTTAGTTCCGTACAACACTTTGTTTCATATCAGAAAATACAGATTGGCCATAGGCCTAGATATCATCAGAGTAGGCTAGTCTCAGAGTCCTACAGAATTCCAGAGTCATACGAAAGCATCCACGTTCTTTCCATCATTTGTTCGCATTCCTTGAAACATTTACATAGTTACAAAATTAACATGCGATACAGAATGCTAATGACAATCATTAGCTATAAGTAAAGTGTACTATGGTAGTACTACTACTCACAGTGTTGTGACGACGTGCTAGTTCCTTCCGGAGTGTGTCCTGCACACATTCATAACTTGCACATTAGTTCATTTCTCTTTGTTGAATTATTTCCTGAGTCATTTCACTTCAAATGAATTTTACAACATCAGTAGACATAAAATACAAATTCTAAAAATATCCGAGGGTCAAGTACGCAAAACGGAGAAAATTATTTTTTTTAGCATGGGCCGCACGTGCGGCTGTGAGCCCCGCACGTGCGGCGGTTGGTCCCGCACGTGTGGCTGGGAAGCCGGCACGTGCCTTTTAGGCAGTACCCAAAACTCCAAAATCCTTCATTTCCCGCACGTGCGGCCGTGACTCCTGTACGTGCGGCGATTGTCCATTTTCAGTCCGAAATTTCCAACAAAATCCCATGTTTTGGTAAGTGTTTGTAAGGCTCTCAATAGGTTTAAAACTTATGTCAATAGAATTTACAACACATCACAATCCAACTTTGAATTAGATCTTCAATCCTTAAGCTCATAACATAATTCAAATCCATATCATTTCCATCCTTACACACAATTAGACTTGGACACACTTAGCCATTTTAACTTGAGGCACAAATTGAGAATAAAATTCATACAACATCACATATATAAACTTAAATAGGTTCTACATGAGAAATCAAACAATAGAAGATAATTCTTTCATTCTTGCATAACCAATTTAATTCTACATCACCTAAGTGACAAAGTATAACCCAAGTTAAGCATTGATCATACACTAAGTTAAATTATATGCCCTAGTTGTTAGAACACTTGTTTTAATTATTTTTATTTCATCAACTATATTTATCTATTGTACTAGTCATAATATTCATTAGGATATTATTAATTTTTAATTGTAAAAACCTAATTCACCCCCCATCTTAGGTTGTCTTTTGGGTAATAGTTTCAATGTGGAACAATCCATTCCAAGGAAACCCACATTTACTTCTTTAATTATCCATTTCACGAACTCGAAAATGACGTCAACTTCCCATTCACACATTAATGGTTTTGAAGAACCGTTTTCACCGTGTGACTTGCCATGCGGCAAGGAACACGTTACCTTTTTGGACCTACCCCAAAAGACATGTGGGACCTACTCAAATTTGGGCTCAAAGTTGGCCCCAAATAAGCCTATAAAACCATAATTTCAACAATCCCCCACATAAATTGTAATAACCCGACCCTCATATGTATTTCTGGTATAATTTCAATCCCACATTCTGTGCATTTCAAATGCTTATTGTGAAATTTTATGTGAACTTAAGTTTAATTAAGTGAATCCTACGATTAAGGATGCATATCTGTTTAATAAGAAAAGTATCTATCACGATTAGAATGTTGAATCAGAAATTGAGGGCCTTAGAGACTTGATAATCCGAAATTGATTTTATATTTGAAATCAGCATAATTTTTAGGTAATAATAAGCATTGCTGTGAAATTTCAATTTAAGATGATTAAACGATTGATTTTTGTCTTATTCATTTCTTATAGATATATATGTGTTCTTTAACCATTTGACTTAAGAATTCCTAGCTCAAAACATCTCCTGAGAGAGGATAGTGAGAATAGAGAGAAAGGAACTAGAAGGGAGCTTCTTCAAGATCAAAAATTGGAATTTAGAGGGAATTTGGGAGTTTTAAGACCACAAGTAAGTTTACTCACCCCCTATGACTCCTCTCTTGAATTTGAGTAAGGTTTCTTCACAATTGTGTAACTTGGGGCATGAAAATTGAACTTAATGTATGATGAATGCTTAACTTGGTTTATATTTTGTCACTTAGGTGATGTAGAATTAAGTTGGTTATGCAAAGATAAAAGAATTATCTTCTATCGTTTGATTTCTCATATAGAACTTATCTAAGTTTACACATGTGATGTTGTATGCAAAAGAGACTTAAGTTATGTGTATGGGTTGTGTTCATGTAAAGAAGTAACTCAATGGGATTGTACTTACAATTCTTGTGATATTCTACACTTACAAATGATGTTATTGTAAGATTAAACCATGATGTTGCATGAATTTTATTCTCCATTGTGCTTCAAGTTAAATTGGCTAAGTGAAGAGTGGGTTGAATTTCCGCGTCGCACTGTTTTGTGGAGTTTATCACTCGCGCTATTTTGTGCCTCGCACTGTTTTGTGCAGTTGACACTCGCGCTATTTTGCGCGTCGCACTGTTTTGTGCAGTTCATCACTCGCGCTATTTTCCGCGTCGCACTGTTTTGTGCAATTGACACTCGCGCTATTTTGCGCGTCGCACTGTTTTGTGCAGTTCACACTCGCGCTATTTTCCGCGTCGCACTGTTTTGTGCAGTTCACACTCGCGCTATTTTGCGCGTCGCACTGTTTTGTGCAGTTCATCACTCGCGCTATTTTCCGCGTCGCACTGTTTTGTGTAGTTTATCACTCGCGCTATTTTGTGCCTCGCACTGTTTTGTGCAGTTGATCACTCGCGCTATTTTGCGCGTCGCACTGTTTTGTGCAGTTCACACTCGCGCTATTTTGCGCGTCGCACTGTTTTCTGCAGTTCACACTCGCGCTATTTTGCGCCTCGCACTGTTTTGTGCAGTTTATCACTCGCGCTATTTTGCGCGTCGTACTGTTTTGTGCAGTTTATCACTCGCGCTATTTTGCGCCTCGCACTGTTTTGTGCAGTTGACACTTGCGCTATTTTGCGCATCGCACTGTTTTGTGCAGTTCACACTCGCGCTATTTTCCGCGTCGCACTGTTTTGTGTAGTTTATCACTCGCGCTATTTTGTGCCTCGCACTGTTTTGTGCAGTTGACACTCGCGCTATTTTGCGCGTCGCACTGTTTTGTACAGTTTGCACTCGCACTGTTTTGCGCAGCTCACTGTTTTGTGCAGTTTCCACACGCGTAGTTTTGCGCATCGCACTGTTTTGTGCAGTTTATCACTCGCACCGTTTTGCGCAAGCGCACTGTTTTGTGCAGTTTATCACTCGCGCTGTTTCTGCGCAGCGCACTATTTTGTGCAGTTTACACTCGCGCCATTTTACGCATCGCACTCTTTTGTACAGTTTACACTCGTGTTGTTTTGCGCATCGCACTGTTTTGTGCAGTCTATCACTCGCGCTCTTTTGCGCATCGCACTGTTTTACGCAGTTTACACTCGCGCTATTTTGCGCGTCGCACTGTTTTGTGCTGTTTACACTCGGGCTGTTTTGGGCATCGCACTATTTTGTGCAGTTTATCACTCGCGCTGTTTCGCGCAGTGCACTGTTTTGTGCAGTTTATCACTCGCGCTTTTTTGCGCAGCGCACTGTTTTGTGCACTTTACACTCGCGCTGTTTTGCGCATCGCACTGTTTTGTGCAGTTTATCACTCGCGTTATTTTCCGCAGCGCACTGTTTTGTGCAGTTTACACTGCGCTGTTTTGCGCCGCGCACTGTTTTGTGCAGTTTACACTCGCGCTTTTTGCGCAGCACACTGATTTGTGCAGTTCACACTCGCACTTTTTTTGCGCATCGCACTATTTTGTGCAGTTTACACTCGCGCCGTTCTACGCATCGCACTCTTTTGTGCAGTTTATCACTCGCGCTGTTTTGCGCAACGCACTATTTTGTGCAGTTTATCACTCGCGCCATTTTGCGCAGCGCACTTTTTTGTGCAGTTTACACACGCGCCATTTTGCGCAGCGCACTGTTTTGTGCAGTTTACACTCGCGCTGTTTTGCGCTTCGCACTGTTTTGTGCAGTTTATCCCTCGCGCTGTTTTGCGCAGCGCACTGTTTTGTGCAGTTTACACTCGCGCTGTTTTGCGCATCGCACGATTTTGTGCAGTTTATCACTCGCGCTGTTTTGCGGATCGCACTATTTTGTGCAGTTTACACTCACGTTGTGTTGCGCATCGCACTGTTTCGTGCAGTTTCTCACTCGGGTTTTCTTGCGCATCGCACTGTTTTGTGCAGTTTATCACTCGCGCTGTTTTGCGCAGCGCACTGTTTTGTGCAGTTTACACTCGTGTTGTTTTGCGCATCGCACTGTTTTGTGCAGTTTACACTCGCGCTGTTTTGCGGATCGCACTGTTTTGTGCAGTTTATCACTCGCGCCATTTTGCGCAGCGCACTTTTTTGTGCAGTTTAAACACGCGCCATTTTGCGCAGCGCACTGTTTTGTGCAGTTTACACTCGCGCTGTTTTGCGCATCGCACTGTTTTGTGCAGTTTATCATTCGCGCTGTTTTGCGTAGGGCACTGTTTTGCGCAGTTGACACTCGTGCTCTTTTGCGCAGCGCACTGATTTGTGCAGTTCACACTCGCGCTTTTTGCGCATCGCACTGTTTTGTGCAGTTTACACTCGGGCTGTTCTGCGCATCGCACTGTTTTGTGCAGTTTATCACTCGCGCTTTTTGCGCATCGCACTGTTTTGTGCAGTTTACACTTGCGGTGTTTTGCACATCGCACTGTTTTGTGCAGTTTATCACTTGCGCCATTTAGCGCAGCGCACTGTGTTGTGCAGTTTACACACGCGCCATTTTGCGCATCGCACTGTTTTGCGTAGCGCGCTGTTTTGTGCATTTTGCGCAGCGCGCTGTTTTGCGCAGCGCGCTGTTTTGTGCAGTTTACACTCGCGCTGTTTTGCGCAGCGCACAGTTTTTTGCAGTTTACACTCGCGTTGTTTTGCGGAGCGCCCTGTTTTGTGCAGTTTACACTTGCGGTGTTTTGCACATCACACTGTTTTGTGCAGTTTATCACTTGCGCCATTTTGCAAAGCGCACTATTTTGTGCAATTTACACACGCGCCATTTTGCGCATCGCACTGTTTTGTGCAGTTTACACTCGCGCTGTTTTGCGTATCGCACTGTTTTTGTGCAGTTTATCACTCGCGCTGTTTTACGCAACGCACTGTTTTGTGCAGTTTACACTCGCGCTGTTTTGCGCATCGCACTGTTTTGCAGTTTATCACTCGCGCTGTTTTGCGCAGCGTGCTGTTTTGTGCAGTTTACACTCGCGCTGTTTTGCGTAGCGCACTGTTTTGTGGAGTCTACACTCGCGCCTTTTGGGCATCGCACTGTTTTGCGCAGTTTACACTCGCGCTGTTTTGCGCAGTGCACTGTTTTGTGTAGTTTACACACGCGCCATTTTGCGCATCGCACTGTTTTGTGCAGTTTACACTCGCGCTGTTTTGCGCAGCGCACTGTTTTGTGCAATTTACACTCGCGCTGTTTTGCGCATCGCACTGTTTTGTGCAGTTTATCACTCGCGCTGTTTTGCGCAGCGCGCTGTTTTGTGCAGTTTACACTCGCGCTGTTTTGCGCAGCGCCCTGTTTTGTGCAGTTTACACTCGCGCTGTTTTGCGCAGCGCACTGTTTTGTGCAGTTTACACTCGCGCTGTTTTGCGCATCGCACTGTTTTGTGCAGTTTATCACTCGCGCTATTTTGCACAACGCACTGTTTTGTGCAGTTTACGCTCGCGCTGTTTTGCGCATCGCACTGTTTTGTGCAGTTTATCACTCGCGCCATTTTGCGCAGCGCACTTTTTTGTGTGGTTTACACACGCGCCATTTTGCGCAGCGCACTGTTTTGTGCAATTTACACTCGCGCTGTTTTGCGCATCGCACAGTTTTTTGCAATTTATCACTCGCGCTGTTTTGCGCAGGGCACTGTTTTGCGCAGTTGACACTCGTGCTCTCTTGCGCAGCGCACTGATTTGTGCAGTTCACGCTCGCGCTTTTTGCGCATCGCACTGTTTTGTGCAGTTTACACTCGCGCTGTTCTGCGCATCGCACTGTTTTGTGCAGTTTATCCCTCGCGCTTTTTGCGCATCGCACTGTTTCGTGCAGTTTACACTCACGCTGTGTTGCGCATCGCACTATTTTGTGCAGTTTACACTCGCGCTATTTTGCGCATCGCACTATTTTGTGCAGTTTACACTCGCGCCATTTTGCGCAGCGCACTTTTTTGTGCAGTTTACACACGCGCCATTTTGCGCAGCGTACTGTTTTGTGCAGTTTACACTCCCGCTGTTTTGCGCATCGCACTGTTTTGTGCAGTTTATCATTCGCGCTATTTTGCGCAGGGCACAGTTTTGCGCAGTTGACACTCGTGCTCTTTTGCGCAGCGCACTGATTTGTGCAGTTCACACTCGCGCTTTTTGCGCATCGCACTGTTTTGTGCAGTTTACACTCGCGCTGTTCTGCGCATCGCACTGTTTTGTGCAGTTTATCACTCGCGCTTTTTGCGCATCGCACTGTTTTGTGCAGTTTACACTTGCGGTGTTTTGCGCATCGCACTGTTTTGTGCAGTTTATCACTTGCGCCATTTTGCGCAGCGCACTATTTTGTGCAGTTTACACACGCGCCATTTTGCGCATCGCACTGTTTTGTGCAGTTTACACTCGCGCTGTTTTGCGCATCGCACGGTTTTTGTGCAGTTTATCACTCGCGCTGTTTTGCGCAGCGCACTGTTTTGTGCAGTTTACACTCGCGCTATTTTGCGCATCGCACTGCTTTGTGCAGTTTATCACTCGCGTTGTTTTGCGCAGGGCACTGTTTTGCACAGTTGACACTCGTGCCCTTTTGCGCTGCGCACTGATTTGTGCAGTTCACACTCGCGTTTTGTGCGCATCGCACTGTTTTGTACAGTTTACACTCGCGCTGTTCTGCGCATCGCACTGTTTTGTGCAGTTTATCACTCACGCTTTTTGCGCATCGCACTGTTTTATGCAGTTTACACTTGCGATGTTTTGCGCATCGCACTGTTTTGTGCAGTTTATCACTTGCGCCTTTTTGCGCAGCGCACTATTTTGTGCAGTTTACACATGCGCCATTTTGCGCATCGCACTGTTTTGTGCAGTTTACACTCGCGCTGTTTTGCGCATCGCACTGTTTTTGTGCAGTTTATCACTCGCGCTGTTTTGCGCAGCGCACTGTTTTGTGCAGTTTACACTCGCGCTGTTTTGCGCAGCGTGCTGTTTTGTGCAGTTTACACTCGCGCTGTTTTGCGTAGCGCACTATTTTGTGTAGTTTACACTCACGCTTTTTGGGCCTCGCACTGTTTTGCGCAGTTTACACTCGCATGGTTTTGCGCAGTGCACTGTTTTGTGTAGTTTACATACGCGCCATTTTGCGCATCGCACTGTTTTGTGCAGTTTACACTCGCGCTGTTTTGCGCATCGCACTGTTTTTGTGCAGTTTATCACTCGCGCTGTTTTGCGCATCGCACTGTTTTGTGCAATTTATCACTCGCGCTGTTTTGCGCAGCGCGCTGTTTTGTGCAATTTACACTCGCGCTGTTTTTTTGCGCAGCGCCCTGTTTTGTACAGTTTACACTCGCGTTGTTTTGCGGAGCGCCCTGTTTTGTGCAGTTTACACTCGCGTTGTTTTGCGCGTCGCACTGTTTTTATGCAGTTTATCACTCGCGCTGTTTTGCGCAACGCACTGTTTGGTGCAGTTTACACTCGCGCTGTTTTGCGCATCGCACTGTTTTGTGCAGTTTATCACTCGTGCCATTTTGCGCAGCGCACTGTTTTGTGCAGTTTACACTCGCGCTGTTTTGCGCATCGCACTGTTTTGTGCAGTTTATCACTCGCGCTGTTTTGTGCAGGGCACTGTTTTGCGCAGTTGACACTCGTGCGCTTTTGCGCAGCACACTGATTTGTGCAGTTCACACTCGCGCTTTTGCGCATCGCACTGTTTTGTGCAGTTTACACTCGCGCTGTTCTGCGCATCGCACTGTTTTGTGCAGTTTATCACTCGCGCTTTTTGCGCATCGCACTGTTTTGTGCAGTTTACACTCGCGCTGTTTTGCGCATCGCACTGTTTTGTGCAGTTTATCACTCGGGCTGTTTTGCGCAGCGCGCTGTTTTGTGCAGTTTATACTCGCGCTGTTTGGCGTAGCGCACTGTTTTGTGGAGTTTACACTCACGCTTTTTGGGCATCGCACTGTTTTGTGCAGTTTATCACTCGCGCTGTTTTGCGCATCGCACGATTTTGTGCAGTTTATCACTCGCGCTGTTTTGCGCATCGCACTGTTTTGTGCAGTTTACACTCGCGTTGTGTTGCGCATCGCACTGTTTCGTGCAGTTTCTTACTCGGGTTTTCTTGCGCATCGCACTGTTTTGTGCAGTTTATCACTCGCGCTGTTTTGCGCAGCGCACTGTTTTGTGCAGTTTACACTCACGCTGTTTTGCACATCACACTGTTTTGTGCAGTTTATCACTCGCGCTGTTTTGCGCAGCGCGCTGTTTTGTGCAGTTTACACTCACGCTGTTTTGCGCAGCGCCCTGTTTTGTGGAGTTTACACTCGCGCTTTTTGGGCATCGCACTGTTTTGTGCAGTTTACACTCGCGTTGTTTTGCGCATCGCACTGTTTTGTGCAGTTTATCACTCGCGCTGTTTTGCGCAGCGCACTGTTTTGTGCAATTTACACTCGCGGTTTTTGCGCATCGCACTGTTTTGTGCAGTTTACACTCGCGCTGTTTTGCGCATCACACCGTTTTGTGCAGTTTATCACTCGCGCTGTTTTGCGCAGCGCACTGTTTTGTGCAGTTTACACTCGCGCTGTTTTGCGCATCGCACTGTTCTGTGCTGTTTATCACTCGCGCTGTTTTGCGCAGGGCGCTGTTTTGCGCAGTTGACACTCGTGCTCTTTTGCGCAGCGCACTGATTTGTGCAGTTCACACTCGCGCTTTTTTTGCGCATCGCACTGTTTTGTGCAGTTTACACTCGCGCTGTTCTGCGCATCGCACTGTTTTGTGCAGTTTATCACTCGCGCTTTTTGCGCATCGCACTGTTTTGTGCAGTTTACACACGCGCCATTTTGCGCAGCGCACTGTTTTGTGTAGTTTACACTCGCGCTGTTTTGCGCATCGCACTATTTTGTGCAGTTTATCCCTCGCGCTGTTTTGCGCAGCGCACTGTTTTGTGCAGTTTACACTCCCGCTGTTTTGCGCATTGCACTGTTTTGTGCAGTTTATCACTCGCGCTGTTTTGCGCAGGGCATTGTTTTGCGCAGTTGACACTCGTGCTCTTTTGCACAGCGCACTGATTTGTGCAGTTCACACTCGCGCTTTTTGCGCATCGCACTGTTTTGTGCAGTTTACACTCGCACTGTTCTGCGCATCGTACTGTTTTGTGCAGTTTATCACTCGCGCTTTTTGCGCATCGCACTGTTTTGTGCAGTTTACACTCGCGCTGTGTTGCGCATCGCACTATTTTGTGCAGTTTACACTCGCGCTCTTTTGCGCATCGCACTGTTTTGTGCAGTTTATCACTCGCGCTGTTTTGCGCAGCGCGCAGTTTTGTGCAGTTTACACTCGCGCTTTTTGCGCATCGCACTGTTTTGTACAGTTTGCACTCGCGCTGTTTTGCGCAGCGCACTGTTTTGTGTAGTTTCCACTCGCGCAGTTTTGCGCATCGCACTGTTTTGCCAAGTGGTGCAGAATCGCCGCACGTGCGGGAGTCATGGCCGCACATGCGGAAAATGAGGGATTTTGGAACTTTGGCTACTGTCTAAAAAGCACGTGCGGGGCATCACTGCCGCACGTGCGAGAGTCTTTGCCACACGTGCAGGGTTCACAACCGCACGTGCGGCCCATGCTGAGAAAAACAGGTTGCTCTGTTTTGCATGCTTGACCCTCAGATATTTTTAGAATTTGTATTTTATGCCCACTGATGTTGTAAAATTCATTTGAAGTGAGATGAATCAGGAAATAATTCAACAAAGAGAAATGGACTAATTTGCAAGTTATGAATGTGTGCAGGACACACTCTGGGAGGAACTAGCACGTCGTCACAATACTGTTAGTAGTAGTATTATCGTAGTACGCTTTACTTACAGCTAATGATTACCCTTAGCATTCTGTTATCGTATGTTAATTATGTAACTTATGTGAATAATTGAAAGAATGTGGACGAATGATGGAAAGAATGTGGATACTTTCATATGACTTTGGAATTCTGTAAGACTCGGAAACTAGCCTACTCTGATGATATCTAGGCCTATGGCCAATTTGTATTTTCTGGTATGAAACAAAGTGTTGTACGGAACTAAGTGCTACAATGTGAGCCACCTCTAGAATCCGTGCGAGACACCTCTTGAGTTCACACATGCACGAAAAGGGCTTAATGCCAATCTGTTTAAGGGCTTAATGCCAATCTGTTTAAGGGCTTAATGCCAATCTATTTAAGGGCTTAGTGCCATTCCGTTCAAGGGCTTAAAGCCATTATGTTTAAAAGCTGGGCCTAAGGCCATTCTGAAACTAGTACAGAATCAGATTAACCACATGATCTCAGCATTTATACACGCATTGATATGTATTATGTTTTAAGTTGAGCATCGAATTGTTTATAACTATTATTCACTGAGCCTGGCTCACTCTCTGTTATGTCTGCTTCTGTAGGTAACCAACCGGAAGGTCAGTCCTAACCCATGACGCCCGTTCTCTTTTGTCAACTTGTGTGTGTCCAGGCCCTAGATGAAGCCACTCATATTTTTGTGAAGTGTTGACGAACTTTTGGCATTGCACTCTAATTATTGGCCTGAGGTTGAAATGTGTATAACACTTTCTTCTATAATGTTTTTTTTGTTATACGCCCAATCATAGGGCTTGGTCTGTATATGTGTATGTATATAACCGATGCCTTGGTGCATGTTTCTGTACGTTATTTACCTGTTATGATGTTTGTGATCCTGGCACGATAGTGGTAGCTCAATGGAGATTGTTTACTATTATTTTATGGTATTTAATGCTTCCGTTCAGGCCCCGTATGTTATGTATGTCAGGTTAAATGTCCGTTTCTGAACAGGTCATGCCTAAACTTTTAGGGGCAAGTTTGGGGCGTGACATAAATGCAATTTGACGGAGAGAAAATGCAACAACATGATCAAATTACAGAAAGTACAAAAATTAGAAATATTCTGCAAAGGATAAGTAGCTTTTGGCTTTGAACCTTCCCTTGTGAGACACTATCGGATTTACTAGCTAACCAGTGAACATGATGCCTTGAATTGTTCAGCTGTTTGTGTAAACCAAGACAATAATAGAACTTACATAATATATTAGTTTAGTTCTCACTATTGTGTTCATTTTGGCCCTGTACAACCTGGTCTTTCATGAGTGCTCTAAAGAATTGTAGCCTTTCACAAATCTTATAAAACTGGTCCAATTTACACTCACATAGGTGATTTTTATGAAGAGTATCTTTCATACTCCACTAGGTATTCCTAGATATAAGGATCATTAAAAGTTTTACTTAACCTAAAATGCTGCAAACATCACTATTTCATCATAGAAATGGGTAAGAGTTTGAGTCCCCAGTGATCCTTATAAGTCATACACAACTCGGTTGTTCCTTTGAACCTAGATCTTGGGATCTCCAGTCAACAAGGTTGGGTTATCGTTGTGGTAACTCTTATTTAATAGGCTTAAGTCCTATTTCCCTCGATGAATTTTCAACTAACTCTCTTGCTAACCCTTTGGTTAGTGGATCCGTTATGTGTGGACTCGACTTTCTTCGCGCGCCCCCTTTCGGAGAGGCTCGAATTAGTCCTACAATTCGAACTCTTGTCAGGATTTTGAATCTAATCTCACAAAGTGCAATGTGAGACTGATAAATACCAAAGAGCCCAATCTAGCAAGTCATATTGGAAAATCATATTTTTAATCAAATATTGCCAAAACTGGACTGCTTTGCCAGATTACAGAGTCGTCACCTAAATATTTTATTTTTGGAAAATTTAGGAAACCCTGACTCATGTCAAAGGCCATGTGTCCGTCATCACCAAAGTTACCTCGGCTCAGGAACTTGGGTACGAGAGGGGAAGGTCCTGAAATGAGCACCCCCGCTCGCCCGATCAAAGATCGGCCTGTACTAACATGATATGTCGTTTGATAAACACATGTGTTCTTATTCCAGTTATTAGCTAACTTTACTATGTGACGCACACACAAGCAAGTATAGACTAAGTCGCAAGACTTGGAACGAATTCGACTCATGTTTGTTTTCTAAAATGGTTTGAAAGTGCCACCCTTAAGTGGGCTAAAACGCGGATTTACCACCCTCAAGTGGGCTTAAAACATGAGGATTTGCCACTTCACAAAATGGGCTTGAAACTCACAATCATCGAATTGTTCCAATTCAAGCAACAAAGCCTTCATCCGCAGGCATTCATGCAGTTAATCATTTAAGCAAATAGCCTCATGGCAAGCATGCGAAACATGGCAACACTCACACTCATGCAAGTATGCTAAAGTGTAAAACTTACAGTATACTCCAAGCCAAAACAAAAGCTAGTTAGAAATATGCATGATCCTAACTATACAAGATGCCTAATGTAACACATGCAATAATGTAACTAAATAGGCTCGGCTATCTAAGATGGCATATGAATGCAACAATTTGATAACATGCTTTGAAACACATATTCAAATAAGTATTGAAATACAATGCAGTTTGAATGATGCGCCGAGCCCCGGTGCATACAATACAAATGAATGATGCACGCATGCGAGCATAAGGTATGCTAATCAAAACGTGCCCTAATCTAACCATCGAAAGCGGTTAAATAAAAAGGAAAACGACGTGGGGTTGGAAAACATGCACACACGCACGCACACTTATTACAACATTATGCCCTCGCGCAGGAGGGTCCAAATAAATAAGTTAAGCTACACTAAGCTAAGCTAATTATTACAAAATGAAACTAATTAACTAACTTAGCTAATTAATTATGCTTTGATCGCTGAACACTGAATCAATATTCCAGACTGCTTCTGCCCCAACACAGGAACATTTTGAACAACTTTTCCACTGATGGCCGGTCGGCTACCATAGGTGGTTGTCGGCCACTGCTACTGGCCAGTCGGCCACTGTTTGTGGCTGTCGGCCACCACTGGTGGCCGGTCGACCACCCTTTTCCTGGAATTCTCCCTTTTGCTGCAATAGAGAGCAAACAGAGGCAAAGCAGTGTATTCTCAAACAATATATGTACTGTTACCCTCCTTATCATTTCTCAAGCTCAAAGAAGTGTAATTCTTGGCCCTCAAGCCACCAATCAAGCATTTTCAATGCATGATGGCCAAAGAGTCAAGCTTGTACAAAGTCAATGAATGCACAAATAAGACTCGAAGGACCACCACCTTATCATGCATGATCAAGGGTGATGGAGACAAAAGAGATTAGCTCATTTCATCACTTTGAGTATGAAATGGACCAATCTACCTTGTGTTCAATATAAGGTCCGATTGAACACATGCAATGCAAATATAACATGCTTATCTTGGTCATATTTTACTTGATTCATTTTGTTTACACATTTTAACATTACCAAGTCATTCTTTAACCGATTAAGTCCAATGTGAAAGTCCTCTAATTGGAAAGATGGCCTAAGCCACAAGTGTCTTAAACATGAAAGAAGCCTCATGCTGTTGGTTAGGAGGAACCCTCAAGAGAGGGTTAAAACCATTAGGCATGAGGGCCTCAAGTTCACACTCAAGCCAACAAGGGGCTCAAAACCACTTTCAAAGCAAATTGAAAAGTGAAGAATAGAGGGAGGTTGCAGACTTTTTAGTGCTAAAATGGCGTGACAAATAGTGCTACAACATGCAAGCAACACATGCATAACATGTTCAAAAGCCAAAAGCATTAAACTAGTGAAGAGCATTACACTAGAGGCATGCAATATCAAGCTCAAATGACCAAACCAGCTCTGGACAGAGCTTAAACATGCCAAAATAGTGGCTAAAATATGTTGAGATAGAAGCATAAAAGGCAAGAAAAACATGCTCACATGTTAGCCCACAAACAAGGCACAAAACACAACTTCCAAAAGCAATGAAAGAGTAAAGTAAGTGAGAGTGTGACAGAGCCATATGCACTGAAATTACATGTTAAATGATGCTATATCATGCAATCATCTCAAGCAAAGCATGTGAGAGGCCTAAAACAATATACTAGTGAAGGCATTTGCACTACAACCATGCAAGATAAGTCTCATATGACCAAGAAGGCTCAAAACAGAGCTAAAGCATGTCAAATTAGTAGCTAAATCATGCTGAAATTAAGCCACAAAAAGATAGAAAAGCATGCTCACATGTTAGGCTATCTACACTTGCAAACAAGACACAAGGAGGGGAGGCCAACCCTTCCTATTTTAAACCTCAAAACATGGTTTTTGCCACTGAAAATTCTCTGATTTTCAGTGGTTAGAAAGGCCAAAAAGTTTGATTTAAAACAACTTTGAAAGATGGCACAACAACTTAGCAAGCAAGCTATAAGAAGGGTGGACCACCCCTAAATCCAAAAAGGGCTTAAACCACCATTTTTAAACCTTAAAAACAGAGGTTTTTGTAGTTGAAAGCCAGGCCAAAAACAGTTTGCAAATGTGACAAAATAAGTGTGCAAAATAAGCTTAAATGAGGTAAGTTCTATACCTTTGAAGCAAAGCACACAATAGGCACAAATCTTAGCTTAAACCACCATTTTAGAGCTCAAAGGAGGCTCCAAGAGAGCTTCAAGAAATCTCAGCCTAAGGATGAACCACTTTGGTTAAGGGTGTCTAGGCAAAGGAGAGGTATTTCTCTACTTGCCTGCACAAAAAGGCAAAAGAGAGAGAGAAGTCTAGAGAGAGAGGATTAAAGAGAGAGAGAGAGAGAGAGATTTTAGAGAAAGAGGCTTCCAAACTTTCTAACCTTCCAAAATGAGAGATATGGCCTCCATATATAGCAAAAATACAAGCCTTGGTCGAAAATATCAAGATAGAAATATCTGGAGCAGTGTAGGACAGCTGGAGGAGAAATATCTGCAAATTCTGAGCTTTCTGGACATTTGTGGCCGACCGAACACATTTTTGGCCGACCAGATACTAATGGTGGCGGAAAAGGGTCACTTTTGGCCGACCTATGGCCGGCAAGCTCCATTTGTGGCCGGCACACTCCCCCAGTGGCCGACAGCAAAAACTAGTCTTGGCCCCGACTTCAACCAGGCATAACTCCTTCATCTAGACTCCTTTTCAAGTCATTCTTGAGCCTAAATTGTAGCCCCGGAAGTATTCTTTCCAATGATGGAATCCTCACATCATGTGCTAAGAGATATCCCTATTTTAGTGAAGACTGCTCAGTTTCAGTCCAACCGGATTGATGCCTAACTTCAACCAGCCATATCTCCCTCATCCGGACACTTTCCAACAGTGGTGGCCTCATAGCTGAAATCCAAGTGTACAAATGGATAGGCCTGATTTAGCGAGGGCTGCTCGATTCTCTTTTAATGGTTCATGCCCAACTTCTTCCCCAACTTGGTTTCTTCCCTCTCCTCCAATTTTCTTCAACTCCAAACCTCTAACCAAGGTGTTTTAAAGATTCTTTCTCAAAGAGTTCACCTCTCTTTCATTTATTCCCACTTTGTCCTTGCTCGGTTTACCGAAAAACGCAACATTTAACGAAATGCGAGCCTCGAAACATCGTAGGAACTTTTTCAAAAATATTTTAAAAGAGAGGGTTTTAAGGTCTAAAATATTTTTGGTCCAAAAATAGGATGTAAGGTTGGGATTTGACTCTCTCCTTGCCGAAGAAATCAAACATTTGCATAAGATAGCCTGCACCATCGAGTAAGCAATCAGCGGCGCCCTAGTCTTAAGGGCGGTCAAAAATGGGGTGTCTACACTATGTTGCGGGTAGCCTTCAAACGGGACCCATGTAAATGTAGGCTATACAAGCACTACAATTGCCATTTTACGGATATTTCATCCGCGGGCTAAGCACCTATGTACAATTTCAAGACTTTCACCCAAGACAATCCGGCCAACTTAATTATAATGGAGTCCATCTCCTTTCTCCTCCCAAACAATCATTTATACTTATGCAATATACTTAAACACAACATCAAACAATGGAGCACATCTCCTTTCCACTCCCACATGATCATACATGTACAATATATATAAACACAGTCATATTCAATGACAAACAACAAGAGATTAGTTTCAATTCATCTAATCTTCATATAATTTCTACAACAATCATAGCTATCCTCCACTGATAGCCCAATACAGTTATTTCTAAACAGATATTCAATCTCATGACAGACAATTTATTTAAATTTTTGAAGGCTGAGTCAATACATAACCAACCCCACCATTCATACCTATACCCTCTCAATTTCACATTTTCAATGTCAACTTTAATTATCTATATAAAATAATCATGATTGTCATTTTAGGGCAAAACCTTCCCTTTTCTAATTATCAACCCAAATATCATTTTCAACCATTTTGACTCAACATAATTTCATTTTCACAACCCATATTCGTTTATTTCATGTTCATCAACAATCCCTCTTTCCATATTATACCTAAACCCTAGGTTTGCTTACAACACCCTTAAGTCACACCATTGTTACACAAGATACAAATAACTAAGTTAAATTTCATATGAAGGTGTAGAAATGATCCCTACCTCAAAAGAAGAAAATGAGTCAAACAAGAGAGAAATTCCAAGAACACTGAAACCCACTTCTATTCGGATCAAAATGTAGATTTTGACAAGCTTTACCTCTTTCTCAAAGGCACTAGGGTGAAAAGATCAATGGATCTAGATGAAATCTAAGAGAGAAGGTGAATTCTAGAGAGAGAGGCTCAAGAACAAGCTTTTTGGAGAGTTTTAGAGAGAGAGAGAGAGATATATGAGAAAGTGATTCAAAATATCATCTTCTCAGACTGTTATACGCGCAGTTCGCTCGAGCGTGGAAAACCCCGCTCGAGCGTTAGACACAAGGTTCCGCTCGAGTGTGAAAGTTGGAGCTCGAGGGTAGAATACACATTTCCAGAAGTTTTGCAGACGAGGGTCTCCGCTCGAGTGTTAGACACAAGGTTCCGCTCGAGCGTGAAAGTTGGAGCTCGAGGGTAGAATACACATTTCCAGAAGTTTTGCAGACGAGGGTCCCCGCTCGAGTGTGGGACTGGATGCTCGAGCATCCAAAGCACTTTTCCAGTATTTTCAGAGCTGCAAAAGAAATGCTGAGAAGTAGTAAATCCTGCTCGAGCGCAAGAGTGGCCGCTCGAGCGGAGGAGCAAAATTTATGAAACCCGCTCGAGCACAAGAATGCCCGCTCGAGAGGAAAAGCCGAAATTTGGGCAACAAAGATTTGGAAAAACAAGCAACCAACCTATCCCAAATGCACAACTACAACCCGATAACCAAAATAAAGGGGAAAACAAGGGAAAGAGATATGAATAACCATTCAAAACCAAATCAACCCGAATTTGGAATACGATAAGTAACGGGTGAAAATTGGAATCGCTATAACTTTCTTTCAAGGTACTTTATTAAGAATATAATTAGCAAAAAGTATTGCTTCTCCCCCACAAGTTCTGAGGTAATCCATAACTTATTAACATGGCATTCATCATTTCTTTTAAAGTCCTATTTTTCCTTTCAGCAATTCCATTTTACTGAAGTGAGTAAGGAGCGGTGGTTTGATGAATTATTCCATATTCTTTACAAAACTCATCAAAAGGTGATTCATATTCACCACTTCTATCACTTCTTAGTTTTTTTAATTTTCTTACCAAGTTGATTTTCAACTTCATTCTTAAATTGAATGAAAGTTTTCAAAGTTTCATCATTGGTTCAAATTAAATAAACATAACTATATATAGTATAGTCATCTATGAAAGTGATAAAATATTTTTTCCCACCTCTAGTTTGAATTGATTTAAAATCACAGATGTCACTATGAATTAATTCAAGTGTTTTCGTACTTCTTTCAAGCGAATGAAAATGAGTTTTGATTAATTTTGCCTCAACACAAATTTCAAATTTATGATTTGGATCAATTTCAAATTTAGATAAACATTTCATATTAATTAATCTACGCAAAGATCCATAATTAACATGTCCTAGTCTACCATGCCACAAATTTGAAGATTCAAGTAAGTAAGAAGAAGATGTATTATTATTAATAATAGAGGGTACAACAGTCATTACATTTAGTTTGAAAATGCCATCAGACATGTAACCTTTTCTTACATACATCCCGTTTTTGGTAAGTACAAATTTGCCACTTTCAAAAACTAGCCTAAACCCATTTTTACTCAACAGAGATCCGGAGACTAGATTCTTGCGAATATCCGGTACATGCAACACATTGTTGAGAGTGAGTTCTTTTCCAGATATCATCTTTAGAAGAATCTTTCATTGTCCTTCAACTTTAGAAGTCGAGGAGTTGCCCGTAAAAAGTTGTTCGCCGTTGTCCACCACAAAATAAGATGTGAACATCTCTTTGTCGGCATAGATGTGGTGAGTAGCACCAGTGTTCACCCATCATTCTTTAGGATTTCCGACAAGGTTTTCCTCAGAAATAACTGTAGAAAGATTTATGTCACCAACACCATTGAAAATTTTGTCCACTTCGGTCATATTGGCTTGAGCAGGCTTCTTACTTGATCTTCCTTTGCCTTTGCGCTTGCTATGGTAATCTTTGGCCTGATGTTCCTCTTTGTCACAGATGTAACATTTATCATTAAACTTGTACTTTTTAGTTTCCTCTCCTTTAGAGCCTTGTGAGGAACTTTCTCCAGAAAACTTCCGTTTCTTTGCTTTTGGAGCATGTTCCACCACATTTTCCTTAGGTTTCATTGGATGCTTATCAGCCCACTTCTCAGAATTACGGTTGTCCTTCTCAATCCTCAAAAGCACAATCAATTCTTCCAAAGTCATTTTTTTGCACTTATGTTTGAGGTAGTTCTTGAATTCCTTCCAGCCTTGTGATAATTTTTCAATTAAGGCAGCAACTTGGAAGGATTCACTGAGAGACATGCCTTCTGTATGAATGTCATGCAGAATAAGTTGGAGATTTTGAATTTGGCTGATTACAGTCTTAGAATCAACCATCACAAAGTCCAGAAATCTGCCTACTACGAATTTCTTCGAGCCAACATCTTCTGTTTTGTACTTTTTCTCCAAAGATTCCCAAAGTTTCTTTATCATCTTGATTGGGTTGTAGACGTTGTATAATGTGTTATCAAGTCTGTTCAAGATGTAATTCTGGCAAAGAAAATCAGCATGTTTCCAGGCATCGACCGTAGCAACCACTTGCTAGTTGGTTTTGTCGTCGTTTAGAGTAGAAGCATTCTCACGGAGAAAACGTGCCAGGTTGAGAGTAGTAAGATAAAACAGCATTTTCTGTTGTCTTCTTTTAAAATCAGTTCCTAAGAACTTTTTTGACTTTTTACCGTGATTAACTAGCACAATCATAACAGGAGAATGGATTGGTGCAATTGCAGTCACCATACCAGTACTTATTTGAGCATTAGTTTCAGTAGCCATGAATTACAAATTATAAAACAAAATTAGAATTAGAATTTTATACTACACAGAAAATTAAACCATAAACACAGAATTTAAATTATGTAAAAATAAAAGAAATAAGAATTGTAAATTTTATTTCTAATTAATTTGAAAATAAAATTTTATTTAAACAAATTAATTCCACACAGAAAAATATTTCTGTAACACTTCAAAAATTAAAATACTAAAAACAGAATTTTAATTAATGAAAACTTAGAAATTATTTCTGAAAATCAAAATTAATTTCTAACCAACTTTACAAATGAATATTCCGCAATTGTTAATGACTACCAGTATGTTACTACTAGTTGTCAAAGAAAATAAACAGTATATTACTACTATTTGTATTTTCTAACCAGAATATTACTTTGTAACATCACAAAAAATAATTTCTGTAAGAAGAAGAGAGGAAGAAAATGAAACAAACGAAAAATTCTATATAAATAGAATAATTTGAAGATTGTTGGAACAATCTTCTGTGTAAAATAAATAATTTGAAACAAATCAAACAAATAAAAATAAATTACTTACAGAATTTATTTACCGAAATGAATAAGTACAAAAATAGATCAAGTCGAGTGTGTGACACTCTATCCTTCAGACAGATTCGTTCCGCTTCGGTGCTTACGGATAAAAGGCGTCTATCTCCCAGGATACAATGATCTTTACACAGATTGTAGTAGCACTATGTGTACGGCGAACTAGAACTTGCGTTCTATACCCTCAGAATTTTCCCTAAAAACTAATATAGAGAATAGTGCAAATAGAGAGCAAAACTGGGAAGAGAAGAAATTTTCTGGATGTTCCAACCGCTGGAAATGTTTCTCTATTTATAGGTAGATTGGTGACCAATGGACAGATCTGAACAGATATCATTTTGAAATGAACAGGTGTAATTTTCAATTAAACAGATCTGCTAGAAAACAGTTTGAATCTGTCCATAACTGCTAGCAGTTTTAAATCTGTTAAAAAACAGTTTGAACTTGTCTAAAACTGTTGGTAGTTTTCAACCTATTTAGAACAGTTAATCTGTTGGGAATTTTGGACTAGAAGAGACCCGATTTTGGACAGAAAATTTGAATTAATTTCGTTCAGAAAAAATAATTTTCTCGCAAGAATTTTAGGAAAAAAAATCAAATAAATTTTGTCCAAAAAATTAATGTAGGACCTAACCCACAACCCACAACCCACACCCGGCTTGGCTCAACCAGCCGGTCGGACGAACGGTAGTGGCGGCGGCGGCGGCACGTGCATGCGTGTAGTGGTTTAAGCCAAGGCTCACTTTGTCCATAACTCATCCATTCCACAAATTTGGGGTGCCCTTTGGGGCTAAACCCTAATATTCCCACCTAGAGCTTATAAACACATACAAGCTCTCTTAAAGTTTCAATGTGGGACAATCCATTCCAAGGAAACCCACATTCATTTCTTTAATTGTCCATCCCATGAACCCGAAAATAACGTCAACTTCCCATTCACACATAAATGGTTTTGAAGAATCGTTTCACCGTGTGACTTACCATACAGTAAGGAACACGTCATCTCTTTGGATCCACCCCCAAAAGATGTGTGGGACCTATTCAAATTTGGGCTCAAAATTGGCCCAAAATAAGCCTATAAAATCATAATTCCAACATCATGTTATAATGAAACTAATGAATTATAACCATGATGAAAATCAATACACCATATAACTAATATAAATAAATTTTTTCAAAACTAAGAGAGAGGAATCATAAATAAATAACAAAGAAAATGCAATCAATAACCAGCTTAAGATATTTGAACATCTAACCTCATAATGAAAAATGCAAGAATTTTGACTAATAGATTAACCCTGTTGGTTTTGCAAAGATTTTGTCAAAAACAAAAAAAAAAAAACAAAAATAGAAGATGAGATATAAAAAATTATGACATAATTTGAATTTTAAAAATTAATTGGTTTTCAAATAGGGGTAAAAGTGAAATTTCTAAAAATTGAGAGGGGGCATGTGACCCTCCTGATCCCAACGTGCCTCCGCCCTGCTTAGCCACCTTAAATTATTAATTAACGTTAATTTTCCTTTAAGACACTATTATATAAATTGATGAAAAATTTATATAGACTTTCACATGATATTTAAAGTATTGTGAAATGTTCAAAATGACATTATTCTTTTCTTTCCCCTTATTTTCTCTTTTTACCTTCCCTCATTTTTTCTACCCAGGTCAGCAGTCATGGTTATTGGCACTCTGACTACTGTTGTGTAGAAGGAAAGAGAAAAAACAAAATAAAACCATTTTAAGCATTTTAAAATATTTGAGATGTTATGTGTAAATTTTATATCAATTTTTTATTCATTTAGATAACAAATTATTAACAAAAGATTTATATTGATTCAAATTGATAATTCAATATGACAAAATAAATTTTTTTAATCAGATGAATAAAATTGAGCGATAGTTGAAGGAATAAAGTATCCCTGCTCCTTTTTTTAATATATTAAATAGTTTTTATAAAGAGTGGCCGTCCAAATGATTCTCCTTGGTAAGCAAAGAGCCGTGCATCTTTTTGCACTCCAAATGAATAATATACAAACTTATTTTCTAGACAGTAAATGGGAGAGAATTAATTTAGATATTTTTAAGACAATTTATATTTTCTAATTAAGGTATTCTAATTCATCCTAATGACGTGGCTAAAACTCATTTGAGGTGATTCCACACTCCTTTCTATCTTTCATCTTTAACCCTCCTAATTTCACATTATTGGGGTGGAATTGGGAGGGGCACAAAATTAGAGGGATGAATCATTTTTTGATATTTGGGTAAATTACATTGACACCCTTAAGGTTTGGTCTAATAACTACCCATCCCTTGACGTTTTAAAAATTACATTCTCACCCCTGTAGTTAATAGTCTCATTTTACAAACCCCCTATTTATATAAAATGTAATAACTCTAGTAGAAAAACAGAAGAAATTACATTTTTAAAAAAAAGGTAAAGGAAAGCGGAAAAAAAAGAGAAAATAAAGCAAAGCAAAAAAAGAGAGAGTGTATGAGTTCAATATTTTTATTCTGTCTAAATAATTACAATGACAGGGGAGTTAGTGTAATTTTCCAAACGTTAGGGAGTGATATATATTAAACTCAAATCTCAGGGGGTGTAAGTGTAATTTACCCTTTATATTTTCGTAGGGTGCCACATCATTGAGTTTAAAAAGCGAGTCTAATTTTTTATTTGAATAGAACTACTCTTTCCAAATTTAAACAAGAGTTATGCTATGAACCCCAAATATTCTACCAAACCTCTCATATGGGTGTGAGACCCACACACATGTGGATTTGTGTGAGTCCTACCTCATGTGAAAGATTTGGTAGAATATTTGGGATACATAGCATTTCTCTTTTAACAAAGTAATGCAAAACTAACTCAATAGTGCTACACGCACCAATTGGTATACTAATTAGTGTACCAACACATGTTATAATATTGTAATTTCAAAATTATAAACTCTACCCATTATACAAATTATAAAAACTCAAAACCAATAAAATTATACCATATTATTTGTTAATATACTAATTTATATATTAATTGGTGTGTATAGTTTTATTCTAACCAATTTTCCATGATCTGACTTCGAAGTGTTTTCGCATTAATTTAAAATGTCCAATGCTACAAAACATTCATACGAGATTGGAGGAAGACATATAAATAACTACATATAAAAATTCAAACCATAGTCAAATGGAGAAAGCCAAACTCAGTCGTTCCTTGCATGTCATTTTCCACCATGGCCTGTCAACTTTCACTATCTTGCAAGGCTTATTAGAGAAAATGCATTTCAAAAACTAGGGAAGAAAAATGGAAAACATTTGGGCGGGCAAAGATTTGCTTATGCTGTGTTTGGTTGGAGAATTTGGGGAGAGATTTGGAAAGGAAAAGGGAAAAGGTGTGTGAAAGTATGTGAAATATAAGTATATTTTTTTTCACATTTCACCTATCTTTTTTATTTTCCTTTCCAAATCTCTCCTCAAATCCCTCAACCAAACACAGCATTAGAGAAAATAATAATAATAATAATAATAATATTGATGATAGTCAATCTTTCTCAAGTTAACCATTCCGCATCGATTTCTTCAATCTCCCCGATGTCCATGCTGCACGTATGGAAGAAGGGATGGTAAGCAAAGTAGGAGAACATAATTAGAAACCATGCAAAATCTATAACAATTATTGTAGGAAAAATGTTAGGGACCCAAATGTTTTACTAACATTTTTACCAAATGTCTCACATGGTGTGATGTGAGATATTTGGTAAAAACATTGGTAAAATATTTAGGATCCCTAACATTAGTCTTATTGTAATAAAGGCATGACACCAAAAACAAAAATTCCATTGTACTGCACAACAACCAAGCACGAGTCCAATTCCTCTAAAATTAATGTGTGCTATTTTATGAAGTAAACTTTTAATTGGTTAATATAATTTTTTGAAAAATTAATGTATATATAGTAGAGGAAAAATATTTGGTTTTGTTACATTGATTTTGTTAGATAACCGATGCCTTAAAGTTATCGTAAAAAAATACAACAAAATTGTAATTCAATATGCTATTTGATTTGTGTATACATATTCATGAACATATGTATGAATTCTATTATGTATATACTGAATATATAGAACTATATACCTATATTGTATTGTATGTACTTATGCGTGTTTTATGTATGTATATTACAAATAATATAGATATTTTTTTTTGTATATTTATGTGTGTGTGTGGGGCAGTTTTTTTTTTTTCTAGAATACAGTTGAGAAGAAAGAGGAAACAGAGAAGTATTTTTCCATAATAATAAGAATCAGTAGAGGATGAGAAGGAATATGAGGCTGTACAAACTTCCACAGTATTATTGTGGGGATCTGATTTCCAAGCGATAAGGGAACCAACCTTGAGTAACAGACGAACTCATACTTTAGAAGAAGATCTGAATTCCAAGCAATAGGGGAACCAACCCTGAGCAATTGGCGAAATCATAGATATATGTACATATATATTTTGGATACCCAAATGAGATTCGTATGCTCAATAACTAAAATTCACTAAAACCATTCAATCTTTTAACAATAAGATGTATCATGTGTGTGTCTAATTGCAAATTTGAAAATTAGGAAAATGATGACTTGGTAAATTTTGGATAAAAGTAAATTCGATCAAAACTGACAAAATTTGGTGTTTTAAAAAATATTTGCCAAATTTGGGCAGATTGTTGGAGTGACTCTTAGGTGCTTCACTGCTAAATTTTAGCTTGGCATGAGAGGACCGCAAGCCACACCTATCCCCAAGACTCATTATTTGATTGGCAGAAAACAAATAATAAAAGAGAAGACAGCCAAAGTATTGTACAGAGAGAGAGAGAGAGAGAGAGAGAGAGCAGCTGCTAGGCATAGGAACAGAAAAGATCTCTATTCTATCTGTGTTCAATTAAAAAAAGAAAAAGAAAATAAGAATAAGAATAATCTTAAAAGAACAAAAGTTGAACTTCTTACCATGGCAAGGCAGGAGCTTGGAAGTAGTCATCTAATAAGCAGTGGTCATTCAAATAATGATGGCTGTCATTTGAATTATTCAACCAGGCCGGGAATTCCATAACTTCATCAAAAGGATAGTACCCATCATCATCATCATCGTCGTCGTCGTCATCATCATAATTGTCATTATCATTATCATCATTATCATCTTTACCTTTGCCCTTTGGTCTAATTTTGGTAGTCTTGAAGAACTTGAACCACCACGCGGATGTTACTAAATTCAAGGTGTCATTCCACTCCATCTCATGTTGTTCTCCTATAGATCTGATCTCTGCCATCTCCTGATCATCCATCGCCAGATGTAAGCCTAAGTCACCACCTCCACCTCCACCTCTATTGGCCGGGTCTGCAACATCACCCATGGCTGCAGAAGTCCCCTGTTGTTGTAATATTGACAAGGAAGCGGAACTTCTAGGGAATTCCTGATCAGTGGTATTAACAGGAAGTGTGGTTGAAGGAGACGTTGACGATGATGATGGAGACAAGGACGATGAGTAGATTGATGATGGGTTGTTGCAGTTTTTGTAGTACATAGTTGCATCCAAGTTGTTAAAGTCCTGAAAATTGAGATTCAATCCTAAGGTTTGGCTAGGGAGTGTGAGATTTATATTGAGATTTTCAGGGTTGGCTGGGAAAGGAGGAGGAGGAGCGATTTGAGAAGCAGGCCAAGAAGAGTAACGATTTTGAGAAGAACAACAGATAGTTTGAGATGAGTGGGAGATGCTTTCGAGATAGTTTGAGAAATTGGATTTGGTAGATGGGTAAATTTTGGGAAGATTCCTCCTAGATTTTATCTTTCCTTGTTGCACTGATAATTGCTGAGCTGGAGGCTGCAATTGTTGGTGTTGGGGTTGGGGTTCTTGTGGCCGCGGTGGTGGTGGTTGGTGGCGTTGCTCGTTGGATTGTTTCATTGCTGCTCTGTGGAACTTAAGAGCAGTGACTATTTCTCTCCTTGCCTCGGCCATATTTAAGAGCCTCTCTTGGTAAGGCCTACTGGTGTGAAGCCTCCTTCTAACTTGTTTTTTGTGCTGTTGAGGTGCTGGTGGTTGGGATTGGTGTTGTCCCTCACTCGAAACCTGACCAAATTTGGTTAAATTTTGGTGGCCATGAAATCGATCTCTCTCTAAAGTGGTGGTGGTGGTGGTGTGAGTAGTAGTAGTAGTGTTGTCTGGATCTTTGGGACTAATTATTGTGCGTGGGTCTTTGGTTCTTGAAGAAGTTAGCTGCTTTACAAGGCTACGGATGTATGCGCCAGAGAGATGAGGCTTTTCTTTGAGATTGTCAAGCTTGTCTACTTGCCTTGAACTTGAACCTGAACAAGATCTGCCCCTCATCTTTGTGTTTTTGTGTCTGTGTGCGTGTCTCTCTTTGGGCAATTACGGGTTGGGGTGGTGGGATGTAGAAAGCAGGTGTGTTGGGAAGATCAAGATTTCTTTTTCTTTTCTTTTTTTTTTTTTTTCCTGAAAGTGTCAAGTACAAAACGCAGGGACAGAGTCCGTGGAGTCTCTCATGGGTGTTATAAATAGTAGTCGGCTGACAGTCTTGGGCTTTATGTTCTTTTGGATTTTTCCCTGTTTTGGCAAAATACAGGTTGTTATCATTTCTTACTTAACTCGCTTTAAATAGGTAGTTAGAGAAGAGCACATGCCTTGGGTAACTAATCGAACTTAATTCCATTCCAAATTACAATAATTAAAACGGTTCTTAGATATAACAAAGTTCTATAAACATTTTTTTGCATAAACTCGCTGAAAAAAAAGCCATAAGAAAAAAGAGAGCCTAATGAGTGAATAAAAAATTTATTTATAAAATCTATGAGAGATTATTTAGTGATATGAAAGTAATATTTGAAACCATCCATCGCATAACAAATGTCATGTTGTCTCTCTAAAACTAATATAAAGTACCGATACAATACTTACTGTTTTAACCAATAAAATTAAGTTGGGACACCATATATACTTCACCCAAGACAATCATATAATTTTTCTAAAATATATACATAATGATATGACAAATTTGTATTTATTCCATTCAAATTAAAAGATCTATTAAAGTGACATTATTATAAAAATGTCACTATTATATAATTTTGATCAAATTTTTTTTAGGTATGAATTTTTCTTACTTTAATACAAAAACAACACTCGGTCATGTTCAGCAACTACAGTCCTCATCATGGAATTGATCAGTGTTCAACACAAGAATGTAGGAGGAAATTGTTGCTGGTGACCATATTGCCTTGCCTCCGGTGAATTTTGTTCAACTTGTTTCGATTTAGTGCAGTTTCTTTCTTCTAGTGGTTGGAACTCGGATGGATTTAGGCATAGAATGTTTGATGGGTACATTTGGCATCTTGTCTGCGAGTTTGTACTCTTTGGGCTCTTAAAAGAATGATATTTTTGGTGAAACCCTCTTTTTTGGGGGGTTTTTTTAAGATAAAGGACAACTCAATGAATTCTCCTTCAAAAAGTACTTAAGTAAGAGAAGCCCAGCTCAATAAGGATATTCTATAATTTGTTTTTGTTTTTTTTGACCATATTGCCCCCATATATATATATATATATATATCATATATTTGAACAATTTCAGCTTATGCATACACCGATCTTGAAGACGATCTGCGAAGTGAAGATGATCTGCGAAATCCATGAAGACGATCTCAAAGTTTGAAGATCTCACCGCCGGCGATCTCACCCTTGGTCAACAATACACGATCTCGCTATCAAAGATCAACACTCTTAATTAAATGAGAGATTACGTTGCAAAGCTGTACAAATCTGTTGTTATTTTTGATTTGTTTTTGTTGATTTGCCGAGTTCAATCAGGTGTGTGCTCTATTTTTGTTTGACATAATGAAAGTAAAATTTTACTTTAATTTGTGCTCTGTTTTTGTTTGATAGAATGAGAGTAAAATTTTACTCTGATTTGTGCTCTGTTTTTGTTTGATAGAATGAGAGTAAAATTTTACTCTGGTATGTGCTCTGTTTTTGTTTGACAAAATGAGAGTAAAATTTTACTATGGTGTTATCTGTTCTGTTTTTTTAACATGCAAGTAAAATTTTACTGTATTTCAGAGTAAAATTTACTTTGAATTTGAAAGTAAAATTTTACTGTATTGTTGAATGTTTGTCTATGCGGTTTCTGATTTTTTTTCTGGTAAAATTTACTCTGAATCTTCAGAGTAAAATTTACTCTGAATCTTCAAGTAAAACTTTACTTTATTTCAGAGTAAAATTTTGCTGTATTTCAGAGTAAAATTTATTCTGAATTGAAAGTAACATTTTACTGTGTTGTTAAATATTTGTCTATGTAATTTCTGATTTGTTTTCTAGTAAATTTTACTGTATTTCAGAGTAAAATTTACTCTAAATCTTAAAATAAATTTTTACTGTGTTGTTGAATGTTTGTCTATGCATAAGAGAATAAACTTTATTTTTTATTAACCAGAGTAAAATTTTACTGTTGCAAAAATAGAGTACATATTAGATAAATGAATTATAGTCAAATTTTATTTTAGATCTATGAACAAACAAACAAAAAACTTTCGATTTTTTATTGTAATATATCAATTTATCATTTTTTTGACATATATGAGGTCATTTTATCTCAGATCTGAAATTATTGATCTCAAACATGAGTTCATAGGAATCATATCTGAGATGGTGATGGATTTCAATGGGCGATTTCAAGATTTTGATTTTGTGCGATGGATCGAAAATGGATCTCAAAAGGGTTTAGGGTTTAGAAAGAGAGAAAATAAAGGGAAGAGAGATGATACCAGTAATGCAGAGATAGAAAAGAAGAGAAATGATTCAGCGAGGGTTGATTATATGGAAGGGCATTTCAGCCTTTTCATCATATTTTTTTATTTGAGGGACTTTTGAAACTATTATTTTATTCGGTGGGCTTCACACAAAAAAGCCTCCATAGAAGGGGCTTTTCATCAAAAATCCCATTGTATTTCCACTAAAATTATTCGTGTGTGAAATTACTTTTAAGGACAAAATACTAAAATTAAATATATTTTATTATCTTTTGCACCTCTTAATCTTCAATCCGTACTCTTCTTTCTTTCTCAATTTTTCTTCTCTTATACATCTCTTTTCAAAAAGTAAGAATCATAATATTTTGATCATAAAAGAAAGTAATAGATAAAGAAAATTGTGATGAAGAACCATAAAAAAAGTGAAATAGTGAGTTTTTTTATTTTGTTTGGTAGGTTTTTGTTTCGTTTTTTCTGAACTATGCTTTGATTTTTGTTCGGTGTTTCGAAATCGAACAAAATAAAATAGTCCGGTATCACATTGTTAAACAAAAATTATGTTTGGTAACAAACTGCTGAATAAATGATATATTTCTGGTAACCCAAGGTCGAAATTTTTTAATTTGTTCAACTACTTATTACCGTTTATTTTCAATTTCATTTTTTTTTATATTTTATATTTTATTGTTTGGAATGATTATGCTTCTACTCATTGCAACAATGCAAGTACTACATTATTAGTAAACTCCAGTCATAAATTCATTACAGACGATGTTTGTTAAGGTTTTTTTTTTATAAATAATTTTTATGAATGACAATATATTGTTGGGAAAAAAAAGTTTATCAGGTAACATAGTACTGGATTAATTCAAATTCATTAGTATTGTATTATTGAACAGACTCGACACAAATTTAAAAATCATTGTTTGGAAGAAAGTGACTTTGTAAATGTATAGCAACAAAACGCTGTGTGTTTGGTTGTGCTTTTGAAATGTGATTCTACATGCTAGTTTCAGCTCTATGTTTGGTAAGAGTTTTGGAATTAATTTTCTAAAACTCTGCCGAAAGCTCTGTCCATTCTGCGCGTTTGTTGTATTTTTTTTGGCCAGGGGAAGACCACCCGGTCGTCCCTAGGGACTACCACCCGGACGTCCTTGAGGACATCCACCCGGATGTCCTCTGCTGTACAGAATTTTTTTTTTTTTTTTTGTGCAATTGATTTATATAATTGGGAAAAATATTTTCTGAAATTTTTAAAATTTTTAATGTGCTTTCAAATAATTTTGAATTGTATGTTTAGTTATGAGTTGTAAATTTTTGTATTACATATCAAATATCACATCAACAATTCTCCACTCAAATCAAACCTCTTTTCCAAAACTATTTTCAAAACTCTTTACCAAACAAATTTTCTACACTCAAATCATAATTCTACAACACACAAACTCAAAATACAACTCATACTCTCAAATCACATTTACAAAACACAACCAAACGCAACCCTATTTTTTCCGACAATATAACACCGGAGGAATATAAATTGTTTAGCACTGTATGATCAAACATGCATTTCGCTGTGGGCTCCACTCATTATCTTCCCTTTGTAATTCTGTTTCTCTTTGCTGTGTCTTTTTCTCTTCATTTCCTTCCAAAAATTATTGGTGTAAAGAGATGAAAGTGTTTTGAAAAGTCTTACTGTAAAGTTAGTTTTAATAATATAATAAGTGTAATAAGAATCACATTTTTCTTAATAATATAATAATATGTATAGTGTAAAGAGAAAAAATAAGTTGAATACTCTTAAAACAGCAATGCTATGGAGCTCTAAAGAAAGAGCACTAACATAGCATTAATTTGTCCTTTTCTTCACTGATTTTTGTCTTTTAGTTCACTATTTTTTTTTTTTTTTTTTTTTACATGGGTGACAGCTCATTAGAGCTGTCCTTTGACAGCTCTAATTAGAGCTCCGGGGCAATTCTCCTCTTAAAAACGTCAGCAAAAGCCTATAGAAACTGACAGAAGAATCTCCACTACTGTTGTTGTAACGTAACCACCACCACCACCTCTCTCTCTCTCTCTCTCTCTCTCTCTCTCTCTATATATATATATATATAGTATATATTATTATTATTATTATATAAGATAAAAGGGTAGAAACTCCCAACATTTTCTGTTTAAATTGTCCAACATGATTAGAATCTGTTCATGAAACAGAGAACTTGGACCTTTTGTAAAGGCATTACACAGCCTGGTGAAGACAGAAACGCTCCATACTTCTCCCTTAATTCGTTTTCAGTTTTTCTTTCCTTGTTTGTTGCCTTTTAATTTCTTTTTAAAAAATGCTCCATCCCTCCGAACTCCTCCAATGATGTGGATTATCATTAGAGTTTGGGGGTAGCATTGCTCTGTTTTTTTTTACAACCCAATTGATGGTGACACACAGTGAGCATGCTTTCTATGTCTTTTACCAGAAATAGTAAAATGTTTAAAAAATAAAGAAAATTGCTATTGCTGTTATTGTAAATGAATGAGCTGACTCAGACCAACTTTAATCGTAAAAATTAAAATGACTTCGTTAAAATTATTTTTGGATTGTTACTGTAAAAAAAAATAATTGTTTTACTATATCACTCCAATGATTTATATGTTATTTTGACACAATCAATTCTTATATCAATTTTTTGTCATTGAATTTATTCATCAAAAAGTCTATTATGATTATGATTTAATTTTGTAGATACGGTAAAAATAGCTTTGCCAAAACTGAAGCTAAATTTAGAACAATATTTGATTTCACCATTTTTTGATAAGGAATTTGACATATGATTGAAAATGGATTTTTGAGATGTCTAACTAAAAAAAGGTTTTGACAAACCTTAAAACAAACAGGTGTTGTGTAGAATTTGAATCAGATTTAACCACTTGATTTGCAACGACACCATATAGATGTGAGTTGACTATTTAGATTTTTGGTTATTTTAGTTTGAAATTAAAAAGTCTCATTTGAGATGATTTTTTGACTTTTGTGAAAGAAAAAATTAATAAAATAATTATGATTTATATATGATATTTTATTTTATTAAATTTTTAATTCATTTTATTTTTTTGTGATTGAAATAATCAAAATAGCCCATGCCAAACATAGCCATAATTTCACAAACAGAGTTAATTAATCCTCCTGAAATTTAAACCATGCCGAGACCAAAAAAAAAAAAAAAAAAAAAAAATTTCTCATAATACATTTATTGACTCTAGACTTTTAATGTTTGGTTGGTACATCAACCGAGGAAAGAATGTGGTGCTGAGATTGTAAATAATCTTGTTAGTACAATTTTCCTTAGGCTTAGATCAATAGAGTTTTGACATAAATTTCATCAAACAACATAATAATTAAATATTTGTATTGAGGTTCTGTACCTTGAAAGTTTTAAGGACTTCTTTGGAGTAAAAACAATGGCAACACAAACAGAAAAATAGAAAAAAGAAAGAGAGAAAAAGAGAATGATATAAAATGATTTAATAAATAATTGAATTTTAAGTAAAGTACATTAAAATTAGAGCAAACTTCATTTTACTCCCTGTGGTTTGGGCCAGGTATAGATTATCTTCCTGACATTCGAATATCACCACATAACCTCCTGTGGTTAATGGATTTAAGTGCATAGTTAATACCGTTAATGGCACAAGTAAAAAGACTATTTTGCCCTTATATATATAACTTTTATTTACCATTTCTCATTCAACAGTTGTGCATTTGAGAAGAGCGAGGGTTGTGTGAAAGAACCTAAAGTTTTAACCCCTTCAAATCTGACGATCAAAACCCCTCTTCTCCATCCCAACCTTATTTGCCTTCCTCAGATGATCACAGCTCCACCGTCGGCGTCAAAGAGGACCTCTCTGTCCTCGGCCAGACCATCGGCCACTAACTCCGCGGCATGGCCACCCTTCTTCGCCCCTCCTCCTCCTCAACCACCGCCTGATTCCTCTTCTCAAACACTCGTCAGCATAAGGAACAATCTAGTCGAGATCGGCAATAGTTTCAAATCCTCGCTCCCTCTCTTCTCTTCTCCAACAAAGTCGTTTATGAGATCTCGATTGGCCTCCAATTTGTTGTAGTTTAAGACCATCCAAGCTAATGAGGTTGAAGGAGACGATGAGGATGAGAACGAGGATGATGAAGACAATGGCTCTGAAGTGGCTAGGGTTACAGATGAAGTTCTCCAAATTTGGATATTGATGAAATTGTAAATTGATGATAAAGATGAGAGTAGACTATAAATTGATAATTTTGTGATGTGAAATATTATTTTGTGTAATATTATTTTCATCATTTTAAATGTGATGATATTTTTTTGTGACTAGAAATGTGATGATTTTGTGACTGGAAATATGATGATTTTGTGTAAATTGATGAACTTAGGAAATGTGATTGAAACTACCGCAACAAAGCCGTCTCTGAGATGATTTTGTGTAAATTATATTATCATCACTGTAAATCATCACATTTCCTCTCTCTCTCTCTCTCTCTCTCTCTCTCCTCTCTAACTCTCCTCTAACAAAGCCGTCTCTGGGATGATTTTGTATAAATTATCACATTTCCTAAATTATCACAAAATATATTATTTTCATCACATTTCCTAAATTATATTATTATCACCATAAATTGATGAACTTACAATTTCACTTCACAAAAATAATATTACACATTTCCTAAATCATCACATTTCCAAATCTGGATATTGATGATGAAGATGAGGGCGTTTTGGTCATTTGATTTGGAGGGAAAATTATATTTTCATGCCCATTTGCACATTAGGCCCGTGTTATACACGAGTTGTTATGTTAGATGGAAATATTAACTGTGCACTTCAATCCATTAACCATAGGAGGGTTATGTGGTGATATTCAAATGTCAATGGAGTAATCCCCACCTGACCCAAATCACAGGGGTAAAGTGAATTTTGCCATTGAAATTATTCCTATCTAAGTTAGATGTACTCCTAAGATAGAAAATAAATAGAAATGAGGTTATGTATTTGATTTTTTAGAGATCATTACAATAGAGTCATGAATAGCAATTTATACCAAAATGTAGAAAAAAAAATTACTACTAACCATCATCACTTAAACAAATAACTATTCATAACTTTCATTTTCTTATATTACCATTTATCCTCTATCTATTGAATTTTCATAACTTCTCTTAACCTCCAAAATTTTCATGCATAATAATAATAGGGTTGGGCTTCCCTCCAGATTAGAGGATACTGTTGGGCTCGTAAAGGTCCACCACGAGTCCCGTTTTGATAATCCGAACTGTTCAATACTTAAAACTCATCGACTACTATATGCTTGTTAAAAATCACGTTGATCGAATATCTATAGCTATCTCATTGGATCAGATTTCTGTCAACTGTTTATTTTTTTACCGTTCATTTTTTAATACAAAACTGATTTGATCACGTAACTATCGATATCTGATCAACGTGATTCTTTACAAATATACAGTACTCGACGAGTTGTACACATTCAACGGTTCAGATGATCAAAACGGGACCTATAATAAGCCTCCACAAACCCAATAATACCCTCGAATTCGATCACGAACGGAAGGAAAACCAGTCCCATAATAATAATAATAACTAGAAAGTTTAAATTTGGCTATAATTGATACAATCAATGCCATAATCGATAGAAAATTTATCTACAATGCAAACAAATCCAAATTTATTTTGTTCAGTTTTGTTCTTCTTATATATAAATATAAATATATATTTGGGGTTTTACTAATAATTTGCATATATATATATATATATTTACCACTAATTTCACTATATATATGATATTATTATGTAATTGGTTTATCTTATATTTTAAGGGAGGCAGAAAAGAATGTCCGCTTGATTCACACGAGGTATTCGGTCTTCATTGGGCAACTTGGGTTGGGTTGGGTTGGATTTTGAATTATTTTATTCACAAAAAATTAAAATAAAATTTTTAATTTAATAAGATAAGATGTTACATTTAACTTATATCATTACATTTTTTTTCTCATAAAAAAATTTAAAAATTCAAAAAAACTTATCTCCGAACGAGAATTTTTAACCTCAAACTAAAATAATCATAAAAATCAAAAAGTTAAAAAATCAACCCGCCTCACAAATTACTTTAATTAATTCACCGATCAAATTACTTTTGTGGGTTATGTAGCGTACCTTGATTTGTATGAGTTTGAAGTTCTATTTTCCTTCATTTAGGAGAAAATGTGTTTTATGGCCTGGTTTAGAAAGTTAGTTACTCCCTCCGTCTCAAAATAATGGTCACTTTTGAAGAATCTAACTTTTTTTGGTAGTATAATTATTGCATTTGAAAAAAGTTAATTTTCCAAAATTATCCTTTTGATAGTACATTTTTTGAGAATATTAATGTCATAATTGTACTTTTTATATTGTTTATTAATTTAAAAGAAGGACAAAATAGGAAATTTATATTATTTTTGTACTTGATTTTTGAAGAGGGACTAATATTTTGGGACAATGAAAAATGGAATAAGGGACTAATATTTTGGGACGGATGGAGTATTTTAGTAGATTATTTTAATTTTTGATTATTTTATTAGGGTAAATTTTTTATATTTAAGAAGATGGTTAGATTTTTTTATAAGAAAAAAAGTGAAATGATTATAGATTTAATGTAATATTTTGTCTTATTGACTATTTTAATCTATTTTATCTTTTTATAAATTTTAACAAAAAAAAATCAAAAAATTTATTGCCAAACAGGACCTATATAAGTACACATTATGTAAGAATTAACAATTTGACGTTCAGTTTATATCATTTCAATATATTTATGAAGGATGTGGGATAATTAGGGGCACTTTGGAAAGAGGTTTAAAAAGTCAATTTTTTACCTTTTAAATTTTTTTAGTTAAAGAAACGGACTTTTTTTTGCCAAAAAAATCTTAAAAAATTCAAAATATTAATTTTTTACTAATTTTTCAAAACACCGCTTAGAGCCACCATCCAGATTTCTTTAGCTCATGTCGGACTATCATGAGTGTAATTGTTATTAAAAAGAAAGAAAAAAAAGAAGAAGAAAGAAACAAGAACCTACCGAAGGGATGGGAGTGAAATACATCGTGACCATGTGAAGGCATACAAACAAGAAACAAGTGTATATATGTGTGTGTGAGCGCGCGTGTATAGAGCAGAAAGAAAAACTAAAAGAGGATTGCATCATGAAAGAGAAGGGAGGAAAGAGGAAAACAGGCCTGACTGACTGTGGGTGGATAAAATCAAAGCAACAAGCATTGGCTTCTCTGTGTGTGTGTGTGTGTGTGTGTGTGATATGGAAGGTAGAGGAAACCTGGTTCCACCAATCCCCTTCAAGCGCAGATATGCCTCACTCAGCCTCAGCCTCAGCCTCAGCCTCAGCTATTATAATAATATATATAATAGATTGGCTTCCACCCTCACCAAACCCACTTGCATACAGTACTCTCTCTCTCTATTTATCCTTTGGATTCCATTCACACCACCAATTATGAAAAGTGTCTCCACTCTTTTACTCTTTTGATCCAAAAACATCTCGCAAAATTTAGCAGAAAAAATCAAGTAAAATGGAAATGGAAATATTCAATCGGCAGCTTTCTCCATCGTAAAGAGTTGGCATCGCAGGCCTGTGCTGAAAATTATGAAAATAAAATGATTTTACGTAAAAGTTTTTTTTTAAATCATTTTATATTATTGAAGTGCTTATTAAGATATTATTTATCTTTATTTTTTACAAATAAGTTACACATCTTTACAAGTGATAATACAAAAAATAAAAAATAAAAAAATTTGATAAAACTAGATATCATGTACTAATAAGAGTAATATTAGAGATCTTAAATAATTTATTAAATATTTTATCAAATCTTTTACATAAATGTAAGACTTGTGTGGATCTTATATTTATATAAAAAATTTAATAAAATATTAATAAATTATTTGAGATTCTTAACGATTTTTTATTAATAATTCTTTTTCATTTTAGAGCAACAATCAGGAGGATGGAGGTAGCCATCATAAATATAAATAAGGCAGTAGTAACTCTCCGGGCCCCTCTTCGATTAACTTCACAAATAAATGTTGTCAACTAATGATGTGACCTTTCGGGAGAACATTTAAGGCCGATTATAATGTTAGAAGTCCCAAAAAAAAAAAAAAAATATCAAAATTTTTATCAAATATCTCATATGATGTGAGACACCTATTATGTGGATAGTCCCACACTTATATAAGATATTTGATAAAAATTTTCATAAAACTTTTAGAATCTCTAATATTTTTGCACAATTAATAGTGAAAGTGTTGATAATTCATAAAATTAATGTAAAATTAATTATTTAGTTAAATTAGTGAGATATGTAATTCTCTCCTATCCACGTTTATTTTATCATAAACATAAAAATATATAATTCCAATTTTATATGAATGTTTTGCGTTATTAGTTATAAGATTAAAAAATCAATCAATTTTATTGGATAAAATGGCCATTAAAATCTAATCTGGATAATAAAATTTACAACTAATAGAATGTGAATCTCATAGATTAATAATCACAATTCTACGCTATAATCTGTCTAATCAAACAAGTCCAATGTGTTAGTCTAGGCATCATGGTTAAGTTGTGTTTGATTTTGAATTTTTTAAAAATAATTTTTGAGTTTATAATTTGTATTATAATATTTTAATTAATTATTTTTAATTTTTAGATCTAATTAATCTAAATACATTTTAAAAAGTAAAAAATTATTAAAAAAAATTAAAATTCTTTAAATAAAAAAATATACAAATTTAATACATTTTGTATTTTTTTTATATTTATTAAAAAAAAATTAGATTTCTTCACAAATATTCTACTTTTTAAGTATATTTAAATTAGGTTAATCTACTAAATTAAAAGAAAATATTAAAATATGAAAAGAGTTCACTAAAAATGACAAAGCACGAAAACTCAAAAAAATTCAAAAACTATTTTTAAAAACTCAAAACAAAAACATCTTATAAAAAGTAAAAATAAAAATAGAGGTAAGCAACTTTCTTTGCGTGTGGCTTAAAAATCAGTTTATTGACTAAAAATGTCTATTTTGTTAAAAAAATCTTTGTTGTCTAGCTAATCTGACCAACTCATTTTTCCTAAAAAAAAAAATCCACTTTAGTCATTTTAAAGTCACTAGAAGGGAAAAAAAAAAAAAAAAAAAAAAAAAAACCTAGGAATAAATAAATTACTTTTGTTGGATAAAAGTTGGCCTACAAAGAAAATTAATGCTAAAAATATTAGTTTATTTGGTAAATTTTTAGCTTTTATTTTTTTAAAATACTTTTCTAATGAATTTTTAGAATAATTAAACTGGGCTTTTTTTTAACTAAAAATGAGTTTGTCAAATAAATTAAATTTGTCTTCTGCAATATGATTTTAAAAAAAATATGTTTGAGATTGGCCTTTATGGTAACTCTTTGAATTTTTTTAGAAGTTAAAAAAACTATTTTATTTGACTATTTTTAACCAAAATACAACCATGCATTCCAAATATTCATTTTAAGCTACAAAAATGAAGAATCAAACTGATCTCAATGCTTTCAAAAATTTAGGAATTATATCAAGTTGAGAAACCTTTTGAAACCAAACTAAATTCGTTTGCGAAGTGAGTTGATTTTTTGATTATTTTAGCTTAGGGTTAAAAAGTCTCATTTGTGATAGATTTTTTGATTTTTTAAACTTTTTATGAGAGAAAGAATGTAATGATTATGAGTTAAATGTAACATTTTGTCTTATTAAATTAAAAAGCCTATTTTATCTTTTTAAGACTAAAATAACTCCAAACCCAACTTAACCCAAGTTGCCAAACAAAGGCTAAAAACAACGGTTCAATCCTTGTTTAGATCCACTGCTCTAGTATTCTAGACGAAAAACTCATCACTTTATTTAAACTAGAAGAAAACTTGACGGGTCAATCACGTCACCATGTTTCTTATTTTATTAATTCGAATTATTCATTTTCTAAATTTTCAATGTATATCATTCCTAGAAAAAATTTAAAATAATTTTAAGATTTTTATCTTATTGCATTTCTCTCGAAAAAAAAAATGAACACATATGCTTTTAAAAATAAGATAATATATTTTTGAAACTTGTTTAGGATATATATATATATATATATATATTTGCGAATCTACATCATTATAAACTTGGCAAATGACTTGGATGTATTGTTCAAGCCTAGATGTGAGCATTCACACCAATATATCGGGTAATCCACTGATACTCTTGTTCCTTCTCGTTAAAGTTCACATCAAGCTTGAAAATGTAATTGATTACCCTTGAAATATATGTGTTTTGCATGTATTAAAAAAGTGTTTTTTTATATATATATATTTATTTGGGTCATAATAATTAACATTTTTTCTTTATTTTTCTAATCACTTTCTCTACTTTTTCACACTTTTTTTTTTAATTTTTTATTTTTTTTTTATTTATAAAAAGTCAAAAAATTATACTTATTTAAAACATCTTAAACCAAAGTTTTTGTTTGGCATTAGCTTTTTTAGTTAGTTTTTTTGTGTTAGAACTTTTTTAACTTCGTTTGGTTTGTCTTTTTTGATTTTTTTAATTTTTGTAAGAGAAAAAATGTAATGATTATGATTTGAATGTGATATTTTATCTTATTGACTTATGTAGTCAATTTTGTCTTTTTATATTTTTTTAGTCAAAAATTTAAAATCAAACAAAACTTTAAATTTTGCATAAATATTCTACTAAGTTTTAATATAAATATTTTGTGAACATTCACATTCATGTATGCATTTTGAAATTTCATATTATTGTGAACTTGACAAATAATTTAAATGCATTGCTTAAGACGAGTGTAAACATTCACACTAATATTGACATTGTAGTGTTTTCAAAAGATGGTAAAAAATTAATTTTTAAAAATTTTTTTTGTGTAAAAAAGTAAAGAAGTGACGTGATTTAAAAAAACTAAAAAACTAAAAAAAGCTAAAAATTAATCTTCTCAAATTGTCCCATTGTTGATATAGTTTTTTATTAATTTTTTAAAACACCACATTATCATTAGTATTAATAATGTTCATAAAAAAAACATAAAAATATCAAATATGCGATTAAATATAAAAATTAATGGGATATAAAAATATTCAAAAGACTTATTGAATTACATATCAATAAAAATGAATTTATTACGATCCGAAAGTGGTCATAGTCTGTCAAGAGGGCTTCTAAATTCTCCTAAAATTCATTAGATTAGTATAATATTTATGTGAAGTAATAAATAAATTACGATAAAAAAAAAATGATGAGAAAAGATTTTTTTTTTTTTGGTTACAGAAAAATCCTCTCACTCTCCCGCAAGTCCAAGGCAGCCCCCCTTGAGGAGATCACCAGGGTGTCTTGTTGTCCGTTCCAAGTAAGAGACTATAACCTGGAAGCTTGTCCCGACTTTCCAAGGCAAACTCCGCTTAAGTCAAGACCCGCACAGCGGAGGAGCATTAAACCCACACCAAGCTGCTGATTAGACATCCTGAGGTCAACCTCCTAACCAACTGTGCTACACCCAGAGATTGGCCTAGAGGGGAATCGAACCCAGGACCTAGGGGCTTAAACCCCAGGCCCTTACCAGGTTGCCACCCACCCCTGGGTTGAGAAAAGATGTTGATTCTAGTATTATTCAGTGTGTTTGGTTTGAGTTTTCTGGATTAAGTTTTTTGAAAATTGACTTTTTTGATTTTCGTGTTTTTTGTTTTTAGTGAATATTTTTTAAATTTTAAATATTTTTTTTTTTACTTTTTTAGATGCACCTTACTTAGATGTATCTAAAAAGTAAAAAATTTGTGAAAAAATATTTTAAAAAATTAATAAATACATAAAAATACAAAAAATATACTAAATTCTTATATTTTTTTTGTATTTTTAGTATTTAGTAAATTTTTAAAAAAATTTTTTTACAATTTTTTTATTTTTTAAGTATATTTATGTTAAGTGGATCTAAAAAATAAAAAAATTATTTAAAATATTAAAAAAATTCAATAAAAATAAAAAAATACGAAAAATAAGAAAATAAAATTTTCTCAAAAATATTTTTTAAAAAGTGTAAACAAACATTGCAATCGTTGTTTCAATAAATAAAAAAAAAAAGTTTAGCATTGTCAGAAAAGTTTAGCCAGAATTGTTCATTATCCGATTCCTGGCCTGCCCACCTTAAAGATTGATTGGACCGTCTGCAAGTACTGACGTATATGATGTGACCAGTCATACAATTTTCAATTACACTATTTCATCCTTCTTAAAATAATAACCTCTTGAGATGTATTTTGAATTTGTATGTTTTGAAATTATGATTTAATTTAAATGTAAAAATTTATTTGGTTATAATTTTTGAATAGAGTGTTGAATTGAGTGTGAAATTGAATTTTGAAAGTTTGATTTGATTTGATATGTGAAGTAAGAAAATTTATTTAGTTATAAGTTTTGAAAAGAGTTGTCAAAACTTAATTCAAATTGTTATAATAGTCTTTGGGAGGAATTCAATTTTTTTTGGTAGCATAATTATTATACTTAAAAAAAATGATTTTTAAAATTATAATTTGATAATATATTTTTTTAGAAAATATCAATATCATAATTGTACTTTTTAAGTTATTAATGAATTTAAAAGAATGGTAAAATAAGAAATATATATTACTTTTGTACTTGATTTTTGAAAAAGGACTAATATTTTGAGATAATAAAAAATAAAATAAGAGACTAATATTTTGAGACGGGAGAGTATTTTAAATTGATGGTACTATATGTTCAATTAATATACTAACTAATGTATTAATATTAATTATAATATTATTATTGAATCTATTCATTATACAAATTATAAATACTAAAAATCTGTTAAATTATATCAAATTATCAATTAATATATTAATAAATACATTAATTAATAGATATAACTTGGTTGATTTTAAATTGGTCTCTACTAGCATTACTGTTTGTTCAAACGGTGTCCGGCCGCTGATGACAGAGATGCCACGTGGGCGGAGACCAGAACCTCCAACAAAGTACAGTTGCCATGTGAAAATCCAAGAAATGAACCATTAAGGGTTGGTTTGGAATGGTTTAAAAAATTATATTTTTTGACTTATTATATGGGTTGAGTTTGGATTGAGTTTGATTTGATGTGTTAAAAAAGTGATATAATTTAAATAAGATGATGTGATTTAAATAGGATAGTGACTTTTGACTTTTTCTATTATTTAGTGCCATTTTCCAAAAACGTGGCTGTCAAAAACGCCAGAAAAGTCATTTGGCAAGTGCCAAAAACGCAGCTGTAAAATTACAAATTAGGCCCTATGAAAAAAAAATAAATAAATCTTTTATGTTAGGTAAGGGTATTTTGGTCATTTTAATTTGATTTGACACCATAAATAAATATTAAACTAAAAAGCAAAAAGCCAGCTTTTTATCAACTTCTCAAATCACTTCTAAAAAAGCCAAAAAACTTGGTAAAAAGCCAAAAGTCAACTTTTTACCAACTTCCCAAAACAACCCTTAGTTTATGTCAAACCAACCCTAAGTTAGGTTTGACATCTCTTAAAAAAAATTAAAAAGTAAAAAAATCACTATCCTATTTAAATCACATTATTTTATTTAAGTCACATCACTTCTCTATCACATTATTTCAAACCCAACTCATATTTAATAAAAAGTCAAAAAATATATTTATTTAGATCATTCTGAACAACTCCTTAGTTTGTTTGTTTTTGATTTTCAATAAATATTTTTCAAAATATTTTATTTATTTTTTATTTTTTGTATTTTTTATTTTTAATAATTTTTTTTAATATTTTAAGAATTTTTTTAATATTTGAAGAATTTTTTTAATTTTTAAACACACTTAGGCCACGTTTGTTTGGCAGATTAGGTTGGATGGGATTGTTAGTGAAAGGATTGTTAGTGAAGGGATTGTTAATGTGTGGATTGTTAGTGAGGGGATTAAGTAAAAGTGTGTTTGTTTTGATGATAGTGTGGGAGATAATTAGTGATGGGATTGTTAAATTATTTTTGTATAAAATAAATAAATAAATTATTTCTATATTAAAAAAAATTAAAACAAATATTAAAGTAAACATGTGCACTTGGTAAAAAAAAAAGAAATTAAAAAAATAATTTTTTTTATATAAAATAGACTCAATCCCCTCACTATTTTCCTAATCCCACCCAAAATCTACCCAAGTTAATCCCCCTGTGTGAGGGTATTCATAGTCCCAGGGGACTACTAGTCCCCTCCTATTTTTTCCAACCAAACATGGGCTATGTAGGGCCCACGGGATTGGTAATCCAATCCCCCCACCTATGGAGCCAAACAAACATGGCCTTAACTTAAATACACTTAAAAAGTATAATATTTGTGATTTTTTTAAAAAAAATTTACTAAATACCAAGAATATAAAAAATACAAAAATTCAATACTTTTTTTTTTTTTGTATTTTTGTATATTTATGAATTTTTTAAAATATCTTTTCATAAACATTTTACTATTTAGATACATCTAAGTAAGGTGCATTTAAAAAAATAAAAAAAATTACTTAAAATTTTAAAAAATATTCACTAAAAAAAATATATATATAAAAAATAAAAAATGAAATTTTCAAAAAACTGAAACCAAACACATTGAATAATGTTCATTCTATTCAGTTTTAATTTTCAGAATTCACTTTAAAAAAAATTATACTATTTCGTTTTCCGTATTTTTTTTACTTTTACGGAATTTTTTTAATATTTTAATTAAATTTTTTTTAATTTTTAGACACCAAACATAAATACACTTAAAAGTATAAAAAAATTTTCTTCTAATATTTTTAGAAAAATCTTTAAAAAATTCATCAAATACCAAAAATATAAAAAAAATATACAAAAATTCAGTACATTTTTCATATTTTTGTGTATTTATTAAATTTTTAATATATTTTTTACAAATATTTTACTGTTTAAATACATCTAAATAAGGTACATTTAAAAAAGTAAAAAAATTACTTAAAATTTTTAAAATATTCACTAAAAATAAAAAAAAATGACAAACAAAAAATTCAATTTTCAAAAAACGGAAACCAAACAAACTGATTAGTTGTTTGGCAAAAAAATTTAATAGTTGATTTTTTTTGAATTAAGACTATTTTTAATTTAGAATTAAAAATTTTATTTTGATTGATTTTTTTTATTTTTTTTAATTTTGTGAGAAAAAAATAAAATAATTATAATTATAATTTAAATATAATATTTTATTTTATTTTAAATATAATATTTCATTTTATTAATTTTTTAATTTATTTTATATTTTAATAATTATTTTGACTTCAATTGACTTTGCTAAACGGAGTTTTAGGCTATGTTTGACATGTGATTTTGGAGCTATTTTAACAACAAAAAAATAAAATAGATTAAAATGTCAATAAAATAAAACTTTATATCCAAATCATAATTACTTCACTTTTTTCTCTCAAAAAAATTAAAACAATCTATCCCAAATAAAATTTTTTAACCCAAATTAAATAATTAAAAAACCAAAAAATTAAAAAACTAATCTACGTTCGAAACGAAGGCATAAGTGGGCAACACACGACTCCCCACCATAGTATAAGAGAAATATGATTTTAGGCATTTTTTTAAAAATATTTTTTTTATTGTTGTTGTTGGTTTTATATTTTATATTTTATTTTTGTAAATATAAAATTTATATAAAATACATCTAAAATAATGTGTGGATAGAATTTGTAAAATAATAAAGATAGTAGTAAATATTTTTATTAAAAATAAAAAATACAAAAAATCACCTTATTTTATATAAAATTTTTATTTATATATTATTATTATTATTATTATTTTTTACACATTTATTACAAATGACATACCACTACTGATCAAACATTTTTTTTTTTACTATTTCCCACATTTTAATGATTTTTCCCGGATGTTTTAAAACATGCCAGGGAAGTTTTTTCTTCTTATTTTTTTGTAATGCCTATAAGTTTTGACCCCTAAGTTGTATACGTAAAATGACTTTTGTTCTATTCATAAGAGAAAAGTTAGGGATTATGAAAATTTTTTCATTAAAATGATCATAAAAGATTTATGATCCTTAGATTATCTTGATTAGTGTGTGATGTTTTATTCTAAGTGTAATCCAAGGATCACAAAACTTTCATGATTATTTTTATAAAAAGTTTTTCATGATACCTAGTATTGCTGTATTCATAAACCTCTCTGGAGATTTTATGATGAAGTCTAATTAATTGTGTTTCATAATTTATTTAATAAATAAAAAGAAATTTTAATAAAAAATTCTATATATGCAACTTATAAAGTCTCATTGACTTTCTATTAACCTATGAGAAATTCTACTTACACTACCAATTTAACTTCTTGTACCCTCAAAAATTTTTATTTTTTATTTTTATAATTTATATAATTCCTTTATTACCATCATTCCTAACCTTCCTCCTTCTCTTTACACCCAAAACGTAAAAAACTCTAACTCTAATCCTAATTCTAATAGATTTAAGGCTCTGTTTGTTTCAGAGATAGAATGAAGGGAATTCATAGTGAAGGGATTCATAGTGAGGGATTGTTAGTAAGGGGATTAATAGTGAGGGGATTAATTAAAATTGTGTTTGTTTTGATGATAATTGTTGGTATAGGGATTATTACATTATTTTTATATAAAATGAATATAAAATAATAAAAAAATAAAAAAATACAAAAACATTAAACATTAATGTTCAAAAAAAAAAAAAAAAAATGCTCAACATGTAAAAAATAAAAAATAGAAAAAAATAAAACAATTAAAACTATGATTTTTACTTAACAAAAAAATACAAAAATATTAAACATTAATGTTCAAAGAAAAAAAAAAAAAAGCCCAACATGTAAAAAATAAAAATTAAAAAAAAAATAGTTTGACGGACTATTTTCTAATATTAAGTGCTGGAGGCCCATCCGAATCCCTTCCTTAAAGGGGATTCATAATCTGAATCCCCTCTCCATCTCCCAAAATAAATATAAAGATAGTGGATCTCACCTCACTATCAATCCCAATCCACTCTCTATAACCCCAAACAAACGAGGCCTGAAGGAAGAGTTGACAATTGGCTTGGGCTTCAAAGAAGTGAACACCCTCGTCGTTGAAGTGAATGGATAGAATATCGTCTTTGAACTGTCCAGCAAATGGGTAGAAGTTGACTAGTGTCTATATCATGCAAACGTCTCAAGTAAAGCATGTTAGAGGCCTCAAGACTCAATGCTAGTTAAGGCATTTGCACTATAGCTATGCAATACAAAGCTCAATAGCGACAAACAGTCCAAAACAGTCCTAAAACAGCTTAAATGGAGTTCTAAAACATGCTTGAAATAAGCTAAGAATAGCTATATTAAGAGGCCAAAACAACAACACATGCGAGGCAATTTAGCCCAATTGCACTACAAGCATACAAGTAATTTTTTAGTAGATCAAGTCTTTCTGTTAATGGGTTCTTCTTGTTGTTGCTTTTTGAATTCGATGACAATGATGAGTAGAAATTGATTAATGAACTGAAAATTAGAGAGTTTATTTGATCAAGAAAAGAGGGTCAAACATGGCGGAGGTGGAAAGGAGTTGAGCGAGATGGTTTGATTGTCTGTCTTCTCACTACTGCAACTTCCATTGTCTATCTTGTCTTCTCTTTTTTTTCTTTAATAAACTAATAATGTTGTTTAGGTTTGGGTTTGATTTCAAATCCAGTATTTATATCAGATGTTCACACTTGATACACGAGTTATCTGAAACCATGTAATACATGGAGGAAAAGGGTGAGGTAGAGAGAGGTTGGGTAGAGGGAAAGGGTGGTGGAGTGGTGGCATAGTAGTGGTGCCAATAAGGGGCCAGTGGAGAAATGTTAAGGATGAGAGTAATAAAAGAATATAAAATTATAAAAATATAGAATTAAAAAATTAAATTTTAAGGGTGTAAGGAGTTTAATTGATGGTGTAAGTAAAATTTCCCTTAGCCTATAAAGTCCTATGTCATAACAAATGACAACCCCCCCCCCTCCCCCTCCTCCTAAGTTGATATTGCATTTATAGTTATGAAATTAAAATTTGTGACACTATTCACACTTTCAATGAATATGATAGTGTAAATTTTTGAATAGTACAAATATTAACACTAGCTTTCATACTTTTAAAAAATTCATAATGTTATAATATTTCATTAATTGAATTAAAAGTATGAATATTTATATTTACAATTTTCACATACACTAAAAAATTCACACTATTAGGGCCCATTTGTTTTGCTCTCTAGCAATCTAGAGTGGACTGCTAGTGATGAACAATAATAATATATCATGTTTGTTTTGTTTACGGCGCTCTGAATTGGTAGTCCTTTCGGACTATGAAAGGCTTTGGGCTAGGGATTGATAGTCCGGGTGAGAAGATGGTATTAGAAAATAGTACGTTCCGCTTAGGGTGTTACCGGTCATCCGGCCAAGTGCAATTTTTATTTTATTTATTTATTTTTACATGTTGGGCATTTTTTTTGAACATTAATATTTAATGTTTTTGTATTTTTTGTTAAATAAAAATCATAATTTATTTTTTTATTATTTTATATAAAAATAATTTGACAATCCCTACACTAACAATTATATTAAAACAAACATAACTTTACTTAATCCATTCACTATCAATCCCCTTCATTTTACCTCTGAAAACAAACAGATTCTTATAGCTATCTATATATATATATATATAATAGAATGTAGTGGTGTTTCCAAAAGCCTTCAAAATGCCATTTTAAAATCCTCATAATTTTAAAAAATACGTGACAGCTCTCTTTTTAGTTTATAGCTCTTTTTCTCCCCTCTCAAAAACTTTTAAAACAATAAAAACTCTCAACAAAACCTATCCATAAAAGCTGTCAAAAAAATAAAATAAAAATTCAAGACTTTCACTCTCCCACAACTCCTACAATAGATGCATATCCCTCTTCCACGTATATCCCTGTAGACCGCCTAAATGTCACGGCTCCGCGCGCGAGGGCGCGAATCGTTGTTCTTAGCTACTACAGTTCGGACTCATGTCACGGTTCTGAATCTAATCTCGCAAAGTGCAATGCAAGACCGATAAATCACCAAAGAGTCCAAATCCGGCAAATCGTTTTGGAAAATTGATTTTTATAAAGAAGTGCCAAACATGGACTGCTTTGCCAGATACAGAGTCGCCACCTAAATATTTTATTTTGGGAAATTTAGAAAACCCTGACTCGTGCCTAAGGCCACGTGTCCGTCATCACCAAAGTTGCCTCGGCTCGGGAACTTGGGTACGAGAGGGGAAGGTCATGCAATGAGCACCCCTGCTCGCCTGATCTAAAGATCGGCCTTTACTAACATGATATTTTATTTTTGAAAGCACATGTGTTCTTATTCCAGTTTATAATCTATCATTACTACGTAATGCGCACAGCATACACGTATAGACTAAATCGCCTAAGTTGGAACAAAACATCTCATGTTTGTTTGTTTGAAAATGGTTTGAAGGTGCTACGCGCAAGTAGGCTAAGACGTAGATTTGCCACCCTTGAGTGGGCTTAGAAAACATGATTTTGCCACCTCAAGTGGGCTTAAAACTCGTATTTCGATGAATTGTTCCAATTCAAGCAATCCAACCTTCACCCACAGGCATTTAGGCAGTTATATCATTTAAGCAGATAGCCTCATGGCATGTATGCTGTCATGGAAATCAATAACACACATGTAGGGATGCTAAAGCATAAACATTTACAGTGTACTCCGAGTCAAAATAACAACTAGTTAGTAATCAATGCATGATCCTAGCTATGTTAAGATGCCTAATGCAACACATGCAAAAATGTAACTAAAATAAGCTCGGCTATTCTAAGATGGCATATGAAATGCAACTTGATAACATGCTGTTGAACACATATTCAAGTAAATGTATTGAAATACAATGCAGTTTGTATGATACGCCGAGCCCGGTACATACAAGACAGATGAATGAATGCAAAACATGCAAGCATAAGAATGCTAATCAAAACATGACCTAGAACTAACCATCGTAAGCGGTTAAGTAAAAGGGAGAAAGACGTGGGGTTAGAAGACATTCACACACTCACGTACACTTATTACAAAATTCGCCCTCTCGACTGAGGGTCCGAATAAATAATACAAGCTAGCTACGCTAAGCTATTCTAACTAATCTAATAATCTAATTAGACTAATTATTACATAATCAAATTGAATATTAGCTAAGCTAAGCTAATTAAGAATTTACAACGATGAATTAAATTAGCTAACACGTTAACTAATTAATTACAAATTAACTAACTATACAAAGCAGTTAAAACGGCCTCGAGAAGAGGGGCATATGCATTCTCGATCGACTTCGCTCGGAAATCCGTTACCATGCCTCATGTTGCCTCTGTTTGCACTGTTCTGCACCTCTGAAAATTATGCCAACTTCTGTGATGCTTCTAACCTACCTCATGGACATTTTGAGAGGTCATCGGCCAAGAGGGGTGACCATCGGCCAGTGGATAATGGTCATCGACCAATTTTGAGACTATCGGACAAATATTTGTAGCCGATCGGCACACTAGAAAGCCGATCGACCATCTCTTCCTGCAAACTCCTCCTTTTGCTGCAGTAGAGTACAAACAGAGGCATGGCAATACATTTGCAAGAAAATGTTTGTACAACCACACTCCTTATCATGTTTGAAGCTCAAAGGAGTGTAGTGCTCGACTCTCGAGCCATCAATCACGCATTTCGATGCATGATGGCCAAAGAGGCCGAGTTGCACAAATCAATATAGATGAAATGCACAAAAGCACATAAATGCCTTAACCTCTATCATGCATGATCAAGAGGGTCGGCGACCGAGAATTGAGGCACGTTTCATCACTTCAAGTATGAAACGTCCCTCGTTCCTCGTGCTTGGCTTAACACCCAAACCAAACACAATGCAATGCATGCACAACTTAACAAAGCTAATGGCATGCAAACAATGCAATGCAACCTAAACATGTAAACAACATGGCATGCAACAAGTATGCAACAATGTTATGTAATGCAACTAGTATGCAACAACATGCAATGTACCAAGCATGCAACAACATGCAATGTACCAAGCGATGCAACAACATGCAATGCGACAAGCATGCAACAACATGCAAAATGGACTTAAACTAAAATGGACAGATCTCAATCATGCCCAAATCAGTGGCCAACAACACCAAAACTAAGGCACCAAAAGGCAAAACATGCATGCGCACATATCGGTCCATAAGCTAGGTAACAATGCACAACCCTTAGAGGCACTCAAAGAGTGAAAGAAGTGGGAGCATGGCAAGTCTATATGCTCTGAAATGTCATGGTAAATGATGCCAAATCATATACATGTCAGAAATTAAGCATGCTATAGTGCTCAAACTTAAAGCTAGTAAAAGGGACTTACACAAAGGCTATACAAAGCAAGCCTCGAGGGGCCAAGGACAACCAAAATAGTCCTAGATCATGCCAAAATGAGCCTAAAACATGCATGGAGCATCACCAAAACAAGCTAGTATGAAGAGCATAAGGCATGATGCATGTAAGGCCAACAAGGGTGGTTACACTACACCCAATAAAACCAATCATGAGATGGCTCCACCAACAAAAATCAGAGTTATATTATGGCAAAATAACACCAAAAATGCATTGATATGGTGGCCCAAAAGCTTAGGCAAGATGGCATGCATATAGGCTCATACTTAAGGCATAAAGAGCCAACTCCTTAAAGACAATTAAAGAGTGATAAACATGAGAATATGGCAAAGATATAAGCTCTGAAATTCCATGCCAAATGATGCCAAGGCATGCAAACATCGCAAGTATAGCATGGTAGGGGCCTCAAAACTCAAGATTAGTCAAGGCATTTGCACTATAGCTATACAAAACATGAGTCATATGACCAAGGCAGCCCAAAAAAGTCCTAAAGCATGTCAAAATAATACTAAAACATGTATGGAGTATAGCCAAAATAAGCTAGCATGATTGGCCAAAACATCAAGCATGTTAGACTAGTAAGCATGGATTACACTACAAGTGTATAAAGTATGCAAGAGGTGAGTCCACCAATTAAAATCAGAGTTATAACATGTCAAAATAACACCAAAAACATGCTTGAACTAAGCTAATTCAAACCACAAAAGCATGCTACTTTGTAAGGCTAACAAGGCTGGCAAAGAGGATTTACACTACAAGTGCAATAAGCATGCAAGAGGTGACCAAGACAGCCAAAAAAAGAGTTATGGAAGGTCTGATAAGTCACAAAAATGAGCCTAAACAAAGCCATAAAGAAGTAAAAACACATGCTCATTTGGTTGGCTATCAACACTAGCAAGCAAGACAAGAGGAGAGGGGACCACCCTCTCCTATTTGGGCCCTCAAAATAGGGTTTTTACCACTGAAAATCCTCTGGATTTCAGTGGTTCTAAGGCCAAAAAGAAGTTGTTTGAAATGTTTGAAAGTTAGCTCACAAGGCCTTACAAGCCAAGGAGCAAAAGAGAGAACAACCCCCTAGCCAACCAAGGCACAAACCAAGACTTTTAAGACTGAAAAACAGAGGAAAAACAGAGGTTTTTGTAGTTCAACACCACCCAAAAAACAGCCCCAAAGTAGTTGAAAACTATGGCAAAGCTAGTATGCAAAACAAGCTAAAAGGGGTGAGTGATTACCTTTGGAGCACAGCAGCAAAATGGCCTCTTTCTTGGCTCAAATGACCTTCTATCAACCCAAAAATAAGCTCCAAGGGACCTCAGCCCATAGATATGAAACCTTGATGAAGGATGCCTAGGCAAACTAGAAGTATTTCTCTACTTCTATGCACAAAAGGGTAAAAGAGAGAGCAAACTAGAGAGAGAGGCAGAGATTCAACTTTGGAAATTGTAGAGAGAGAGGAGTTTTTAGTGAGAGAAGCTCTCAAACTTGTTCAAGAAGTTCTCCCCTTTTAAAAATATGAGATATAGGTTCATATATAGCAATTCAAGAGCTTTTGGTCGAAAATATCTGAGTTGGGACAGCTGGAGCTTGCTGGAAACAGCTGGAGATGAAATATCTTCAAAAAATCTGAATTTGTGTCACTCTTGGCCGATCGGCCATCTTTAGTGCTGATCTGCTACTTGTGATGGCCGATCTGCTACTTTTTTGGCCGACTGCACATATTTGTGGCCGATAGCAAATTCTACTCTGCAAGTCCAACTTCAAACGGGCATAACGCTTTCATATGGACTCCTTTTCAGGTCATTCTTGTGTCCAAATTGAAGCCCCGTAAGTAAGCTTTCCAATGATGGCAGCCTTGCATCAAAATTCCAACTATGAAAAAAGTTATGCTTATTTTGGTGAAGCCACTCAGTTTCGATCCTACCCGAATTGATGCCCAACTTCAACCAACCATATCTTCCCCATCCGGACTCGGCTTTAGGAGATTCTTGAGTGTAAAATGAAGCCCCGGAATTATTCTTTCCAACGGTGGTGGCCTCATAGCTTAAATCTAAGTGCATAGATAGATAAGCCTGATTTAGCGAGGACCGCTCGACTTTCTCTTAGCGATTCATACCCAACTTCTTCCTCAGCTAGGTTTCTTCCCTCTTCTCCTCTTTTCTACAACTCCAAACCCCTAAACAAGGTGTTTTAAAAGATTTTTCAAAGATTTCACCTCTCTTTCATTCATTTTCACTTTGTCCTTGCTCGGTTTACTGAAAAGCATAACATTTGACAAAATGCGAGCCTCGGAACATCGCAGGAACTTAATTTCAAAAAGAAATATTTTGAAAGAGGGGGTTTTAAGGTCTAAAAACCATTCAAAATAGCTTTGGTCTAAAATGGGGTGTGAGGTTACGATTTGACTCTCCTCTTGCCGAAGAAATCGAACCTTTACCCTGCACATCTTTCATCACCAAGTAAACTCTCAGTAGCACCCAAGTCTGAAGGTCGGTCAAAAATGGGGTGTCTACAATCCCTCTCCCACCTCAAACAAATCTAAAAGCAAAAAACACCCATCTATCCATATCCTATAACAGATAGATATAAAAAAAAGCAAACCCCCACCCATCTATCCATATCCCCTTAAACCATTACTTCCAACAATCCACCACTACAAATATCTATACATATACTTCATCAGCAGTGAACATCAGCAGTCCTCGAATTCAGCAGTCCACCTCTCGATCGAATGCATGTCTTGGTTTTTCTTTTTCTTTTGCTTTACTAATTTATTTTTTGCTCCAAGCATTTGTGATTTTGTATTTTGACTATAATTATTGCACAAAATTGTAGTGTGCATGTCTCTATTTTTCTTTTTCTTTTACTCTGAACATTGTAGTGTCCATGTCTTTGTTTTTCTTTTTATTTTGCTCTAATAATTTGTAGCATACTGTGTTAGATCAAATACATTCTATATCTTCACATTCCATCACCTACTGTTTGTTCCACCAATACCTGTTGTTTGTTCCACCAATTTTGGTGTTGTGGGCTAAATACATACCGGGCCTTTTGAAGGCCGTAGCTGTTCTCGAACTACAGCTATCCCATGTTTATCATGTTATTCACAAATATTCAATGTTTAGTGGAACCAGAACTGTGGGATTTAATTAAATTTGCTTGGGTTAAATAGTAACGATAATTCCATTGTCATGGCTGGGCATTAGTTTCCCAAAATATGTGATCAATCCCTGAAAATAAAAATGTCTGAGCTTTTTGTCTTTCAAATGATCAAAACTTTTGTGAAGTTAAAAATTGTATGCCTTTTAGGTGATCAATTTAAGTAGATCAATAAAGTTGATCAATTTAAGTAGATCAATAAAGTTTGCATTGTCATGGCTGGGCATTGGTTTCCCAAAATATGTTATCAATCCCTGAAAATAAAAATGTCTGAGATTTTTGTCTTTCAAATGATCAGAACTTTTGTGAAGTTAAAAATTGTATGCCTTCTAGGTGATCAATTTAAGTAGATCAATAAAGTTTGCATTCATGGACCCTGTAGATGTCCCCGAACGCCCCGGGAGGGTTAAGTCCCGTTCCGTTCGTATTGGGGTCACTACAGTTCAAGGACTCAAATGTCACGGTTCTTAATCTTGAACCAAAGAGTCCAAATCCGGCAAATCGATTTTGAAAACAGATTTTTTTTGAAAAGAAGTGCCAAACATGGACTGCTTTGCCAGATACAGAGTCGCCACCTAAATGTTTTTTTAATGGGAAATTTAGGAAACCCTGACTCGGTGCCAAAGGCCACGTGTCCGTCATCACCAAAGTTGCCTCAGCTCGGGAACTTGGGTACGATTGGAGAAGGTCACTTCGTGAGCACCCCCGCTCGCCCGGTCAAAGACCGGCCTCTACTAACCATGATATTTTCTTTTGAAAACATTGTGCGTTCTTATTCCGGTTATTAGCCTAGATTTACTATGTGATGCGCACAGCATACAAGTATAGACTGGATTACCTGAATTGGAACAAAACACTTCATGTTTGTTTGTTTGAAAATGGTTTGATGGTGCTACCCGTAGGTAGGCTAAGACGTGGATTTGCCACCCTTGGGTGGGCTTAGAAAACATGATTTTGCCACTGTCTAGTGGGCTTAAAACAAACATTTGATGAATTGTTCCAATCCAAATAACCCAACCTCCACCCACAGGCATCCAAGCAGGTATATCACATAAGCACATAGCCTCATGGTAAGCATGCTATTCATAGCAACACTCACACGCATGCAAGGATGCTAAAGCATAAAAACTCACCGAGTACTCCGAGCCAAAACAGAAGCTCATTAGAAATCCATGCATGATCCTAAATATACAGAAGTGCCTAATGCAACACATGCAAAAATGCAACTATAGTAGGCTCGGCTATTCTAAACATGGCATATGGAATGCTACAGCTAACACGTATTCAACTTAGAATTGAAATACAAATGCAGTTAGTATGATGCGCCAAGCCCGGTGCGTGCAAAACAGATGAATGAATGCAAACATGCTATCATACTGTATGCTAATTGAAATATGCCCTAATCTAACCATCATAAGCAGGTAAATAAAAGGGAAGAAAGACGTGGGATTGGAAGACATACATCACACTCACCCACACTTATTACAATTTTGCCCTCGCACAGAGGGTCCGAATAAATATACAGTCCCGAATAAAAGAATAGTACAGTCCAAATAATATAGTCCAAATAATATAGTCCAAATAATGTACAAATTCCTAATTAATTAACAAATTAACTAAGAAAACTGTAAAACTGGCATGCAAGCCAGGAACTGCCTTGATTCCGCTCCGAGTGATGAATGATGCATGTTTAGGCTGCCTTGCGCGGAAATCCACTGGGATGCCCCAATTAGCCTCTGTTTGCACCTGTTCTTGAAATGCGTGCCAAGCCTCGGAAGACTGTTGATTCTTCATTTTGCTGCAACAGAGAGCAGGAAAGAGGCATAGCAATGTATTTCACAAATGTATGCATGTCTCGATCCTCGTGCCACCAATCACGCATCTCGATGCATGATGGCCGAGGAGCCGAATTGCACAACTCGATATGAAATGAATGCACATATAAACACAACAAGACCAAGACTCCATCATGGATAATCCGGAGTGTCGGTGACTGGGGGATTGAGATACATTCCGTCACTCGGAGTACGGAACATACCTCGTTTCCCGTGCCCGGGTTAACTCCTATCTCGGACACGATGCAATATGCATGATATGCATGAAATGCGACTAAGATACATCCTAACATGCAACATGTGATGAAATGGCATACACGATGCACGAGGTGAGATGGCATGCACAATGCGCCAATATACAACCTAGCATACACAATGCTATGGAATGAAATGGCGTACACAATGCGTAATGGACTTACACCAACATGAGTGGACCTCAGCCACACTCACACAAGAGGCCATTAGATGAAAATAAGATAACTCGAGATGCGTGCACGCGTGCACGCAAACCGAGAACCGAACCTACGGCACGGAATGCCACTCTAACAAGACATGGAAAAACACAAAAAAAATGGCATATTATCATGCAAAAATCAGAGGTAAAATGAGATGCAAAACAGCCCCGAAACCCGGTAAAATGAAACCCGATGCATGAAACGAGTCCCGAAACACGGGTTTTGGCGCATGAAATGGCCTATAACTATACAATGCATACATAATTTGAATATGAAATGAAAAGAAGAAGCAAGGCAGCCCCGAGACAAGCATTTTTACAGTTTAAAACATAGCCAAACAGTGAGCACAAGTAGGGCTAAATTAGCATGCAAAAATGGCCCTAAAAGCAAGATAATGAAGCAAGTGGTAGATGTAAAGCCCAAACAGAAAAAGACCCTTCTATAATGTTGAAGAGGGGCCTAAAATATGACCACTTACAGTTTATGGCAAACCCCAAAACAATATACAAATATGCTCAAAATGTCATGCAAGATAGGGCCCAAAAGAGGTTATAACACAAAGTATACAAAACATGCCTCAAACAGGAAAAGACTCTAATGAAACAGGACAAGGGGGTCAAAATATGACCACTTTCAGTTCGGACCAAGGTCCAAAAACAGAAGAAAAATAGGCTAAAAAATAATGCAAAAATGAGGCTAAAACATGGATTTCAAAGCAAGTAGCACATGGAATATATAAACAGTGATGAGCCCTTCTTCAATGTTGAAGAAGGGCTCAAAATAAGCTCACTTACAGTTTATGACATGCCTCAAAACAGATTACATATAGGCCAAAATAACTATGCAAGAAATTGGCATACAAGATGGATAATGAAGCAAGTGCAACAAGGGGGTCCCAAACAGTGAGGGACCCTTAATGAAAGGTGAAGAAGAGCTCAAAAAAACACTACTTTCAGTTTTGGTCGGAGCTCAAATGTTCAAGAAAGAAGGACTAAAAAAAGACACAAAAAATGAGCTAAAAAAAGGGGAAAAGTTGCTCACCCTTGAAGACCAAGTCTTTGCTGCCTCTTGTACCAAGAAATGTTGCCTCTTAGCTGCTGGAAAGCCCCTCCTAGCTGCTGGAATGGAGTGGTGGAGTGGTGCTAGGTGGTGGTGTGAAAAGGGGGTAGGATCTTGGAGGTTTTGAAGCTTGAAGGGAGAGAGGGAGAGGAGATATGTATATGAGCTCAAAGAGGGTTTTTTTCCAACCCTTTTCACCAATGTTGGAGGCTGGTTATATGGACCAAAGAGGGGGAGAAAGGGAGGGAAAAAATGGGGGGAAAACAAGCCAAGTTTCCCCCCAAAAGTTGTCCCCCCCGGATACAGATTTTTTGGGGGAAAAAAGTATACAGTTGTAATGTACTCACCCTGAGAAGCAAGGTCGGCCAGGTTTTGGAGCTGCAGGTGGCCAGCCGGCCACCCCCCATGGCCGGCCGGCCAGGGGTCAAAAAGGCCAAGGTGAATTAATGGCCGGCCACCACAAATTGGTGTCCTCCCAGATGCCCTCAACACAGCCCTGTGGTCCAAAATTGGAGGAAGTGAAACAGGAGAGAGAACAAGCCATTTTTCAAAGGGGTTCAAAAGGGTCAAATGGAATTACTGGCCGACCATGTGATATTTGTGTCCTCCCAGGTGTGTGCAACACAAATATGTGGTTTGGAGCTGAAGAAAGTAGCCTTAGGGTGGTCAACATTGGCTTTGAAGTGAGAAAAACGGGCGTCGGAGGGCGATGAAGGAATATAACTGGTTGCTGAAACAATTGCTGGCCTCCCACACTTCTATGACCTTCCTGGTGATGAAACAGAGGTCCCTGCCAAAAATGAAAGAAAACCGATGCAAAATGAAGGTTCGGGGGCCGAAACGCGCAGTCCGAGGCCCCGAAAACTAACTGTTAGGCACCGGGAGTGGTGTTCGACCACGAAGTGGATCTTTCAGACCACAGTGTCCCTCAAAAGGGGGTAAATAAGATGCATGCCAAAAATCGGAGCAAATGGAGGTAGTTAGGCGGTCCCGAACCGAGGCACACGGCCTGACGGCTCCGAAAATCGGGAACCGGGCTCCGAAATGGGAAAATTGGCCTACAACCACGAAAAGTAGCCCACGGCCACTGAGAGATGATCTACGAGACCTCTCCCTCCCTTTGGGAAGAGAAACAGAGAAAACCGAGTCTGGTTCGCAAACCGAGGCAAGGCACAAAGAGGGTTCGGAAGTCCGGAGGCAAGGCTCACGGCCGAGACTCTGAGACTTCTGAACGAGCACAATATGCAACATCACCGAGCGCTCAATCGGTGACGTCTGACTCTTAAGGTCGGTCAAAAATGGGGTGTCTACAGACCCCCCAAGAAATATCCAATGTTTATCATGTTATTTAAAAAAAAAAAAAAAAAAAAAAAGCTCAAACTTCTTTTGACACTTCCAGAAAAAAAAAAAAAAAAAAGAACAAAAAAACAACTTCCACATTTTACACTTTCAATATCCATCCATGTTGTTTTTTTAAAAACAATCTATAATTATTAAATAAATTAATAAAAAATAAAAAATATAAAAATTACAAATATCCAATGTTTATCACGTTATTTACAAAAAAAAAAGAGCTCAAATATCTGTAACTTAAATAAATTAAAAACATATATACAAACTATAAAAATTCAATACAAAAAAAGACCTCAAATATCTATAACTTAAATAAATTAAAAACATATATACAAACTATAAAAATTCAATTCCAAGCATTGATCAATAATTTTGTTCAAGAGTTCCAAATGTGTTTCATTTTCCTAGAAACAATTATTTTATTATTTCTCTTCATATATTGATTGTTTAAAATAAGTAATGTCATACATGAAAACATATGTTGCATTTGAGATTTACATGTTTATATTTAATTTAATTGTCTATACATATACTATATTTAATTCATACAATTATTTTATTTTATAATTAAGTACCCTTCTTTTTTTTCAAATTTTTTTTTTTGAAGAAACAATTTTTATGTTAACAATTATCATTATAAATTTTACTCAAATAATAATAAATGTGGTTTATTCTTTTAAAAAATTGACTAACATTATGTAATTGTATGTTAAATTCATTATGTAGATAAATATGCGGCCTCCTCTAAATTTACGCCATAGTGATCGTTTGGCCGTGCAAAATGCCATAAATGAATTTGAAACTGTACCGCATAAAGAGGGTTTACCAATAGAAAATTTTGCTGATTGGAAAATCAAAATATGTCGAGCAATGCAAAAATTAGGGAAAAAAAATAACTGAAAAAAATTGATGGAAACAATATCCTTTACCATTGAGTTGGAATGAAGTAAAGGAAATAATTTTTCAAAAGCATGAAATCAAAGATGCCTCAGACTTAATGGATTTTTTAATGGAGGAGGAGCGTGAAGTTCATCCTCTATGGATTGAACTTGAGCAAGAGCAGATAACTCCAAATTTGACGGTACGAGAGCATATGTTACATAAAGAGCAAGTGTTTTATAAGCTTAGGAAAAAAGGTTTCCAACCCCACATTACAATATTAGTTCATGCTATAGTTAACACACTTCCAACCTTATGGCCTATTCAAGAAATTCATAAAAAAATTAAAAGACTTTCCAGACATGAGAGCATTGATAGTTATGTTAGAGGAAATTGAAAATGATATGATTTGTTTACAAGCATTGGATGAAGTGGAGCAATACATTGGTAATGAAAATATTAAAGTGGAACAACAACAGTAGCAACAACAAAATAATGGTGGTGAAGAAAATGAAGTGAAGCAACAACCCAAAAATGAGGACAATTAAATCAACACTCCTCATAAGGTAATATATCAATTTATTTATTTATTTTTTAAGTTTGTTTGTATGTAAAAAATGATAACCAAAAAATGTTAACACTTTCTTATTTTATAGGTACTTTTTGGGACATTTGGACATGATGAACGATATCTATTAAGTTTTAATTTATCAAATATAGATAGATTTAATTTATGACATTTAGTTTATTATTAGTTTTTTTAGCATATATATGTTTTAGACATTAGGTTCATTGAGAAACATCTTATTTATTGTTGATATAGATTATTTCATTAGTTAGAAATCAAGTTTCAATTAGATTGTAATATTTTATGAACATTTGCTTTGAAATATTATCTTCACTTATGAAATTTGAAAAGATGATCTCTATGCATTATGATTATAATTTTATGAGTAAACTTAGAAATTAATGTGTTATTAAAAAATTTACACATTATTGAACCAATCCCGTGCATAGCACGGGTTTACCACTAGTATATATATATATATATATATATAATGGGGAGTGGATGAGTCTCGTCACAATTCTTAAAAGTGTGAATTTTTTTAGTAAACTTTTAAAAAAAATTACTAAACTTTAGAGCTAAAAAAATTTCACACTTTGAAATAAAAAACGACAATTTTACTTTTTTCATTTTAAATAATTTTATATTCAATTGAGATCTTATTTGATAAACCTCATCGCGTAATTTTCAAAATATTAAATTTTTTTAAAAACATATTTTGAAAATTTTGTTTGATTTCATTTTCTGAAAACAGTTTTAAGAAAATTATACTTTCTTATTTTTCGTATTTTTTTTATTTTTACTGAAATTTTAAAATATTTTAAGCATTTTTTTTTTAATTTTTAGATATACCTAACATAAATATACCTAAAAAGTAAAAAATTTGTGAAAAAAACCTTTTAAAAATTCATTAAATACTAAAAATACAAATTTTTTTTCGAGAATTTAGTACATTTTTTTGTATTTTTATGTATTTATTAATTTTTAAAAATATTTTTTCACAAATTTTTTACTTTTTAGATACATCTAAGTAAGGTGCATCTAAAAAAGTAAAAAAAAATGCTTAAAATTTTAAAAATATTCATTAAAAACAAAAAAACACGAAAAATAAAAAACTCAGTTTTCAAAAAACTTAATCCAGAAAACTCAAACCAAGCACACTGTGAATGTTAAAGGGAGATTTTTCCTTTTTTTTTTTCAAAAATCTTATTTCTAGTACTTATATACCAATTAGTCCAAATTAATTTCTAATAACCCATTTAGTCCTGCAACGATTCAAATTCAAAAAACCAAAAACTCCAACTTTAGATTTAACACAAAAAATGGAAACTAATTTATATTTTAGGAGAAAATCACTCTAGTTTGAATACTTACTCTTCACATATATATACTGTATATAATATTGTGAAATTTTTTATAAATATGAAAGTTGAAAAATGTAAACATTCATCTTTTAATAAATAAAATAAGGATTGAGTTTCTCTCATATTGAGATCTCAACATGAGAGAACTTGAGGGGTTTATAGGGCTCACCACAGGTTTTGTTTTAATAATTTGAATCATTAATTTTGTAAGGCATTCAGTGTATATTATCCATAAAAAATTACTTCGATCCAATAATTATAACTTTTTCATTTTATCGCATTTGTCTCCGGAAAAATAGACGACAAATATATTTTTAAAATAATCAATTCATTTCTTAGAGACAAATACGATAAAATGAAAAATGTATGATTATCGGATCACCCTAAATTTTTTCATAGATTATATACATTGAGAGTTCTACAAAATGAATGGTTCGGATTATTGAAACGAGACTCGTGGTGGGCCTTACGGGCTCCTCAAGTTGTCTCATGTTGAGATCCCAACATGAGAGAAACCCCATCCATAAAGTGATATGTATTTTTAGAATGGAAGCGGTAAGTGTAAATATTCACATTCAAAACAGTAACATAAAAAGTAAATACCAAATTTTATACCTTCATTCAATAAATTATACAAATTATCAAATAAAAAGTGTGAACATTCATATTATGAAAACTATTAGATTATGAACTTTCAACTCTTTTATAATTTGAAAATTTAAAAATAACGCAACAAAAAATCTAAATAAAAATCAAAATACAAAATGAATGTTTACAGTAAACAACAAACATACAACTAACCTTCAAAAAAATAAAACACATACCAAAATACAATATTAATGTTCACAATAAACAACAAATATACAACTAACTTTCAAAAAAACAAAAATCTTACCAAAATACAAAGTGAATGTTCATAGTTTACAATTGACATACAACTAGCCTTAAAAAAACTAAATTCATACTAGTGTGAACATTTACACTGCGATGTGAAAACATGAAACAAAATTGAAAAAAAAAAAATGAAAATTGACTATTTCGATTGTTCAATGGTAACACAAATAATTGTTCAACCAAGAAGCATATTAACAAAAATAACAAACATACAACTAACTTTTGGAAAAATAAAACTCATACAAATATGAACATTCACACCGCAACGTGAAAACATGAAACAAAATTGAAAAAAATTGAAAATCAACTATTCTAATTGTTCAATGGCAAGAAAAATGATTGGTCAACCAACAAATAGTAACAAACAATATGCAACAAATCATCAAACTATATATAAAAAATCATCAAATAGTTCATATATATTGACGCACCTTTTTGGGACTACGCCGGTATAATACCAGTGAATGAACTAGACAATACCGGTAATTGCACAAACTAACGGAGAGACACTACAATTTATGTGTAACAGTGGTAAAAACAAAATATTGTTCATTATCGGTTTACTATCATCTCTGTTGCGAGTCCATCATAATCTCTATCATCAATCTACAACTAACTTTTTCTTCTAAATGTTCTTCCATAGAAGGGCCTTATTGCAAAATAATGGTGAAGGAAGATCTTTAATCAAGTGAATTCCTCACATTGCGGTAAAGAAAACACTAAGAATAATAATCACATTTTATTTATAATATTATATATATATACCATAAATGAAATATATCTAACAATTGATCTTCTCTCTCTCCTATATACTATAATAAAAGTTTATAAGGGTAAAATGGTCTATATAATACTTCTAATATGACAAAAAAGGCCTATTGGAATATAAGTTTAAATGTATGGAATCAATAAGGATAGAAAAATATGTTATAGACTAAATGGAATGCAAGTCCATCAGAAGGAATTTTTCACTAAATCTCTCAATCTTAAAGTTTTGAAACATTAAAAAAAAAAAAAAACTATCATATAAGCATGTTAACTTAAAGGGTAATGTTTTTCTCTAGTCTTAATCTGGATTGGAGAGGACTGTCTAGGCTCGTGGGGCTCACTACGAAGATTTGAATCGTTCATTTTATTAGGCCCCCGCATGTAAATCATTCATTAAAAAATCAGGTCGATCTGATATTCATAACCCCTTCATTTTATTAAATTTGTAACAAAAAAAATGGATAGTCTATTTGTAAAACATATTGATCGTTAATTTTTTTAGATACAAATTCTATAAAATTAAAGGGTTACGAATATCGGATCGACCTGATTTTTTTTATCACTGATATACATGCAAGGCCCGATAAAATGAACAGTTTGGATCGTCGAAATGGGGCTTGTAGTGGCCCCCATGGACCTGAACAGTCCTCTCTAATACAAATTAGGATTGAAGAGAAGTTACTCCCTAACTTAAACAAGGGTAATAATGTCATCAAAAAATTATCTAATTGTAAAAAAAAAGATATTTTAAAATATAATTCTAAACATATAACACTTACAAAGTATTTTCATAAGATCAATGACTGAATAAGTTGTTGAAATGACACTTTCTACTCATTTTTCCTTAAAAAGACCATACTAATATCGTGGTTTTGATTTTGGCATCACCAATTGACCACATAAACAGTAATAAGAGGACTTATTACATTTAAAACAATAAATAATAAATTTATTAAAGATAAGTGCATTGTATAAGAATTTATGAGTGTTGCTAATAGCATCCTAATTGTTACTTTGAACCCCTACTTAATTTTTTTTATTTATTATAATAATAACCTCAATTGAAATAGTTGAAAAGGACATAGGTGTGATTGGGACACCCAATCTCACAGTTAAATCCATCCATCAAATCATAACATAACACCACCCGTATACTTCAAAACCTTCATAAAACCTATACGGATGACGCTTCTCCGCAAGTCTCTCTTTGACAGCAAGTCTTTTCTAGCAAGCCTTGGATAGGGGTGTAATTTTGGCCCGTGGCCCACGGGCGGCCTGAGGTGGGCTTGGCCCGTTAAGGCCCGAGCCCAAGCCCAGCTCGAGGCCTTGGGTCAGGGCCTGGGCCATTGTTTTGAAGCCCAGCCCGGCCCATGGGCTGGCTCAAAGCCCATCCAAAGGCCCAACCCGCTTGGCCCACCCGCCCAGTGTTATTTTTAATGGAAAATAATAAAATTTTGGTGGAAAAAATAAAAAAATTATTTAGGCCCATCCAAGCCTGCCCAAAGCCCGAACACCCCTGGGCCTGGGCCTAGTTTTCTGGCCTGTGGGCCGGCCTAGCCCGACCCGATTTTTGGCGGGAGCTTGCAAGGCCCGACATGGGCCCGGCTTGAGCTCGGATGGGCCGGGCTGGGCCAAAATTACACCTTTAGCCTTGGACCAATTTGCACTTCTTTGGCTAGACTAGTGACAATGAGAAACTTTTTTTGACAACCCCAATACCATGAGGCGAAGGAGCATCATAATGTCAACTCAGAGGAGTTTCACAGTTTCGATGAGGTTTGTAACTCGGAGGAGGTTGATCTTGTAATGGTGAGTTTTTTCAAACATACACAAAAAAATAATAATAATGAAAATGGTTTGAAATTTTTTTGGTATTGAATTCCCAAACATATGTAAAAAATAAGTGGCAACGTAGTGTCGAATTAGAGGTAGCAATTCGATAGATCTAATTGAACTGATTCCATTTCGGAAATTCAATGTGAACAAAGTTTGGAACAAATCTGAGTTTAGTCCCATGAGGTTGCACAGACATAGTACAAAATACCAACATAAATATACAATATCATACATGTCAATGGTGAGATTGACAGTGAGATTGTCGGCGTCGGTGCTTAATTTTCGAAAGGATTTTGCAAGGGGTGTACTGGTGGGTTTACAAGGGGTGAGACTAGTAGGGTTTTGAGAGTGTAGAGTTATTAGGAGGGGTACGCTAATCGTAAGAGTGCGCATTTTGGTGGGTGTAGTGTGTTTTCAGAAAAATAATTTTGATAATATGTAGGGTTGGGGGGGGGGGAGGATGGGAAGGGGGTTCTTAGAAAAATTTTTGATTTTGAATTTTGTAGGTTAGGAGTCCAATGTAACAATTGAAATACTATTAGCAACACTTAAATTTATTTATTAGTATAAGTCTAGAGCACAGACAAAAATAAAATTTTACCCATTATTCATTCTTCCCACAAAAGTGCCCTTGCATCTGGCAGCTTCTAACACCTTGGTTTTCATATATTCAAACACACAAAATACATTCGGAGGATTGTATATATATATAAGTTTCATATTAGAGGAAATTAATATAAATGAGGGTAAATAAGAGCATTAGTTAAATTTGGCATACCGATTCTTTCTCGACAATGGGCACATAATTTGGGCAACCAATTGAGATATGAGAAGGTTTACTTTTTTTTTTTTGTATTTGACAATACTGATCTAGTGGTTGTGACAATTGAATTAAAGAAGGCAACCATGCTGATAAATATTTGAACAGGTGCTAATGGGATGGATTTGGGAGGCGATAAGCAAGGGCAGATCCAGGATTCGTCGATGGGGTGGGCTAATATTAAGGTAAAATTATACAATATATTTTAAGTATAACCACATAAGAAAAAAGAGAATTTAATAATATAATCTAAATTAATATCTAAATTTATTGATTAGAAACAATCTAATTAAGTTGTACTCGACGAGTCTCTAAATATTCGAATTCATCGATTACAAAATCTAGATCAATTTTCAATGTAAGGTCTCATTCAAGGTAGAGAGACAAACAATCGGCAAGAAACTCATCCCCTGTTGAATTGGGAATGACAGTTTTAACATATTTCAAAGTTAAAAAACTAAGAGCAATATAGAACATTGAACAATGCAACATCATAAAAAAACTAAGAGTAATATAACATTTGTTGCATAAAGATAAAATTTTAAAACCATTGTTAATCAATTCCATTCTCAACCAACGAAATAATATAATTGGTTAATTACATTTACAAAAAATATTAGAAAAGTGGAGTTGCTGTAGGCTACTAGAGATGACGGAGAAGACGAAGAGAGAGCTGCTTCCTATCTATTGAAAGATGTGAGGATTGTTTTGGAAGATTTGTTCTTTAAACAAATACAAACCTATTGGCCTGCCTATCTATTTTTTTTGGTAAGTATTGGGTAGCTATTGGGCTGCCTATTTAAAAAACAAACAAAAAAAACTATTGGCCCTTATTTGGGGCTAGGCTGGGAGAGGTTGGGAGGCTAGGTTCGATGGGAAAAAAAATTTCTATAGATTTTTTAAATTTTGGGCTGGGCTGCAGCCACCTATGCCCAGCCCTAGGTCCGCCCTTGGCGATAAGTGGTGGTTAGGGTGGTGACGACAAGAAGAGATAAATATGGGCAAATATGACTTTATTTTTGTGCTTTTGACTGATTAGCAAATAAGTTCTTATATATAGGCTTTAGAAGAAAAAAATTCATTTAATAGACATAACATTAATAAATTTGTCATTTATTACCTTAAGCATAATAATCCCATATGTGGTTGTGCAAAAAGCATAATTAGATTTGTTTGAAAAAACACTATTCATTACAAGTAACAGTTTAATTAAGTTAGAAGAATTACAAATAAGTGAAAAATGAAATAAATAATTAAAAATTAGAAATGTGAAAGTTGATCTGTATCTAATGTAAGTAAAAATTGTTCACTATTCCTTACAAGTTACACTATTCCCTATTTTTTTTTTTTTTCGTGGCGATTTGTTATTAGTTGCCAGTAAGAAAAAAAAAACCTATTTTTTCTGAACAAACTACAAATTTTCATCGCTAATTTATTTAGATGCTTAAAATCAAACTCAAAGATGTTAGAACTTGGCAAAATCATGCATGCACGTGAAGCTACTACAATTTCCATCATCTTTTTGACATACTTATGCAAAATATATGCCAATAATCATATATACACCATGAATTCAACTCATCTTCAAGAATTAAGGGTACAAAACTCACCTAGGGCCTTGAATTACTCTTGTTCTAGCATAATCTTGACCAACCCTAGCTTAAGTTTCAAGTTCTCCTTCAATTTCTCACTTTCTTTCACTAGAAGTGACCTCACTCTCTCTCTAGAAGTCTATCTCATATTTTGCTCTTCAAAAATGGTGAAGTTGAGCTCACAAATGAGTTCTAAATTCAAACAAACCACATTTATAAATATAATGGCTTATTACAATAATTAAAACATTTGGCCAACCAAACACAACTTAATTAAGTAAACTGAATCAGTTTTTAATAAGATTTGCCACATGATTCTAAAAATTCCAAATAACAAATTGATGTAACCAATTTCGATTTCAAAGGCCAATAAGGCTTTCAATGTTCAGATTAAAGCAGAATTCCAAACAGATATTTCTACGAGTAACAAATAGAAAACCAAATAGCTTACAAAATACACAATAAACACATAATTCCATTCTAAACACTTCATTAGCATTCTTAATTATGGATTAGTAGTTAATTACAGATTGGGGTTGTTACAGTCAGCTCGATAACTAAATTATCTCGGCAAGACTTCTTGGCAAGCAAAATCAACTCGACAAGGAATTTCAAAGTTAGCGGACAAAGTCAGTTCGACAATTTACATCTTGACGAGCAAAATTAGCTTAGCAAGGAATTCTAAAATTGGTGAGCAAAATTAGCTCGGAAACTTACATCTTGACAAGCAAAATCAACTCGACAAGACTTTTTGGCAAACAAAATCAGCTCGGTAAGAAATTCCAAAGTTGGCGAGCAAAATCAGCTTGGCAACTTACATCTTGGCGAGCAAAATCAACTCGGCAAGACTTCTTGGCAAGCAAAATTAGCTTAACAAGGAATTTCAAAGTTGATCAAAACCATCAACAAACCTCTTGCCGAGAAAAATCGGCTTGGCAAGGAATTTCAAAGTTGGCGAGCAAAATCAACTTAGCAAGACTTCTTGGCAAGCAAAATTAGCTTGGCAAAGAATTCCAAAGTTGGTGAGCAAAATCAGCTCAGCAACTTACTTCTTGGTGAGCAAAATCAACTCGGCAAGACTTTTTGGTAAGCAAAATCAGCTTGATAAGGAATTTCAAAGTTGATCAAAACCATCAACAAACCTCTTGTTGAGAAAAATCCACTCAGCAAGGAATTTCAAAGTTAGAGAGCAAAGTCAGCTCAGCAACTTACATCTTGACGAGCAAAATCATCTTGGTAAGGCTTCTTGGCGAGCAAAATTAGCTCGCCAAGGAATTCCAAAGTTGACAAACAAAATCAACTGGGTAACTTACTTCTTGGCGAGCAAAATCAACTTGGCAAGACTTCTTGGCGAGCAAAATCAGCTCGGCAATGAATTCCAAAGTTGATTAAAACCATCAACATATCTCTTGCCAAGCAAAATCCGTCCAGTAAGGAATTTCAAAGTTGATCAAAACCATCAACAAACTTCTTGCCAAACAAAATTCACTCGGCAAGGAATTTCAAAGTTGGTAAGCAAAGTTAGCTTGACAACTTGTTTCTTGGCGAGAAAAATCATCTCTGCAAGATTTCTTGGCGAGTATAATCAGCCCGACAAGGAATTTCAAAGTTGACAAGCAAAGTCAGCTCGGCAACTTACATCTTGGCGAGCAAAATCATCACTGCAAGACTTCTTAGCGAGCAAAATCAACTCGGTAAGGAATTTAAAAGTTGACAAGGAAAGTCAGCTTGACAGCTTACATCTTGGTGAGCCAAATCATTTCGGCAAGACTTCTTGGCGAGCAAAATCAGCTCGACAAGAAATTTTAAAGTTAGCGAGCAAAATCAACTCGACAAGACTTCTTGGCGAGCGAAATCAACTTGGCAAGAAATTTCAAAATTAATCAAAACCATCAACAAATCTCTTGCTGAGCAAAATTCGCTCCGCAAGAAATTTCAAAGTTGGTGAGCAAAGTCATCTCAACAACTTGCTTCTTCGCTAGCAAAATCATCTCAACAAGACTTCTTGGCAAGTAAAATTAGCTTGGCAAGAAATTTCAAAGTTGACGGGCAAAGTCAGCTCGGCAACTTACATCTTGGCGAGCAAAATCATATTGGCAAGATTTCTTGGCGAGCAAAATCAACTCGACAAGGAATTTTCAAACTTGATCAAAACCATCAACAAACCTCTTGCCGAGCAAAATCTGCTCGGTAAGGAATTTTAAAGTTGAATAAAACACAAACTTTCTTATTGCTGAGCAAAATCAGCCTGACAAGGAATTCCAAAGTTGAACAAAACACCAACTTTCATCTTGCCTAGCAAAATCAGCCTGGCAAGGAATTCCAAAGTTGATCAAACCATCAACAAATCTCTTATTGAGCAAAATCCACTCAGCAAGGAATTCTGATCTTTTCATCAAAATGATTGTTAGTTGTCCCCTGGACTGTGCTAAATCTGTTCGGCGAGGCGAAAATACAGCAATTTTTACGAAAATGATCTACTTGTTTCATTACGTCAATAGTGGAAATGGTTACAAAAGTAGAACTAAAAATAAAACTTCAGATTGGCAGTGTTCGATGTTCTGGAAATAGATCGGTCATTTATATCCTGCGAGTTTTATGCTCTTTTTGTCACACCCCAAGGCACACGTAAGCCTAAACACGAACCCAATATCACAAAGAATAAATGTAACGATAGTCCAGAAATAAATAAATCAAAACCTAATCCAGTTACAAGTCACAAGTATAAACGACAAAACCAACCCTAATCAACATCATCCAAGCCACTGGGATATAAACAACCCACATAATAGAATAACCCTAAACCTCAATAAAAAAAAAAAAAATATGCACAAACTTGACATAACAATCTGAAAAATAAACATAACAAAAAAATATGAATGTCCTAGAGGTCCTTGTAATTGAGTCCCCGCTATGCCATGAGTTCACTCTGAGTTCACTCTAAGTTCCTCTAACACCTGAAAATGATAAACAACTAAGTCAGTTGATAACTTAGTGAGTAGGAACATGGATAGTAAATACAGTTACGAGAGCAAGGTTCAATTTCAAAATAAGATGTATATCACAAAAACTAGATTGGTATACAGTTTTGATAAAGACAATCTATTTCAAAAAGAAGGTTCCACAGTTCAATAGCTAAAATACTAATGTCTCTCAAGAATATAACAAATGACATTCTCCATTTAAAACAGATTACAACATGATCATCAATAATATTTTGGGTACTAAGAATAACAAGTAAAATGCCATAATGTTCTCAAGGCTATAAGCCCAATGGATCCAATATTGAACCAAGAGTCATCCTTGGGCTGGCAACTTAGGCCTTTTCTTTAAGATGATCTGATTGAAGGTCACCTAGCCTAGTCCAGGTCTTTTCCTTACAAACATTGAGCACTAGAGTCATGACAACCCTACCCGAATCTGTTTCCTAGTGGCCAGAGTCACCACACATAGTGAAATAAATTCTCTGGACTTTTATATATAGATGGTCCTAATAATCAATACAATTCAGTTTCATAAAACATGGTAGTTCACCATTATAAACATGAGACTATTTCAAACAATTTACTATGCCAAGTTTACACATGTTTTAGAAATAATATAATTCCATTGATACTATAATAATTTATCAAAACAATTTAGTCTTAAAATAACAATTTAATTTCTTAATAGTTCAGGGTAGGGGAACATTTAGAAAAATATGTAGCATGCAACTACTCACCTGAAAACAGAATAATGTAATCCTCAAATAGAGTATAAAAGTCTAACTAGTGCCCTGAACCACGTATAAAAACTACACGTCACTACTAATTCAAAAATACTAAAAAGAATAATAAACTAAGTATCTCACACTAAAGCGCACTAACACAACTTAATCCCACTCTCCGTTACTCTTAAATAATACCTAAGTTCATGTTCTTCAAGGTCTAAAATTACCCAAGACATGGGTTCAGATCGAAACTTAATTAAAAGTAACTTCAAGATAAAACAGAATTTTAAACAAATTTTCTCAATCCATTCACTAAATTTCAAAATTAAAAACCCACTCCACGCTGTTAGAAAAATTCCAAAACACTCAAGATGTCAACTAATATATTCTAAGTTTCAAACCCAATTGATTTTACTATATTTACATATCAAAATAATTATTTACAATTAATTATGTACAAATAGGTCTCTTTCTGCAGCACTTTAAAGAAATTGATGGTTCTCTTAATATACACAAGTAATCAATGCAAGGCCAAAAATATAAAAAACTAGACTCATAACCGGTTCTAATGACACTGATTTGATATTTTTTGGATTTATACCCAAAGAGAGCGACACTTTCAAATTTATTGTTTTATACTAGTTTTCAGGATAGATTTGAATGCATCGGTTTATATAGATTTTGACTCCCAAAAATTATAAGAAAATTCTGGTATGAAATTCAATATGTATTTAGATTATTGTAAAAATCGTAGCTTAAAATTCATTCGTTTAATATGGTTTCTAAATTTCTAAAGTTTGCGGTTTTGTATAGAATTTTTTGATTAAGAATTACACCCATTATTTACATATGAATTTAGCTTCTCATATTTCTTAATAGTATATATATATATATATATATATTTACAAAAATACATACACCTACAATCTCTCCATCAATGAATTAAACAATAATAGAATAAGGATAAAAAAACAAAATAAAAAAGAAGAAGAAAGCTAGAGAACACACCCAAAATTTTTTCTTTGTTGCTATCTCTTTTCTCTTTTCTCTCAACCTACTCTCACCTTGATGCTGCTGCTGCTGCTGCTGCTGCTATGGTATTATTAGGAAAACTAGGGTTACTTTATATATCTAAACCTAAAGGTTCTAAATTATTATCCTTTGTTTTATTTTATTTTATTTTATTTTCTCTCACTATTAATTTAAATAAAATACAACTATTATTAGATCAAAATGTACTTACTAACTTGTCCCTTATTTTTTTTTAATAATAAATCTTACCTCTAAATTAAAGACTTTCACCATAAATTTATTTTAGGTTTAAAATTAATTAAAAGATCATTCAGTAATATTTAATTTGTACCTTAAGATTCATAAGTAAAATATTTGAGGTTTGTAAAATAATTATTATTTAATTATTTATTTTATTTGTAAATTCAGGTTCTCACACCTTTTCCTCGGCCTTCTTATTGACGTCGTCCAATATCGATCTCCCTAGATCTTTTCAATTGATCACTCCTTGTGGGGGGACGTCTTCGACTGCTAGGCTATTTGGCATGGTCTGCTCTTGAGGAGCTGCCTTGACCTTTTCATCAACGTAGCAATCCAAATGCCCTGAAGCCACAAAGTCTTCCAAGTATAGTTTGAGTGGTATGCAATATTTTGTTTGGTGCCCTCTCTCATCATGAAAGCTGTAACGGTATCTCGGATTGAACCCTTCCTTATCATGGATTTCACTCAGTATGTGATATATCGGTATCCTGAAAGACCGTAGTGATGCCACTTTAGGCGTTCAACTTTCTTTTATCATCTTTTGCAGCATTATGGGGATAATTTGCTTGGACAGAGTTGCGATTCTTGCTATTGCAATTATTTCCACGGTTCTGCTCTCTTCCACGCTTGTTCAGATGATTTTCTTTCTGTTCGACTACGTGAACCTTTCCTGCTATTCTCTTGTCTGCTACTACCAGACTTGCCTTCATGGTAGTTGTTGCTGTATCGTCTTCAACTCGGATGTGCTCATTGATGCATTGCATGAGCAGTTCTATGGTCGATAGTTGATTCATTATGAGCGAGTCTCAGTTTATGTTTGACTAGAAGACCCCATTTATATTGAGTGACTGCAAGATTGGCTGGGTAATCAAGGATCTCGTTGAAAGTCTCCTAATATTTTACGTTATACACCTTCAAAGAGTCGTCCAGCTCCATCTTGACTTCCAAGAGATGGTCAACTTCCTTGGCCATTTTGGTATTTGTCTTGAATCTGGTGACAAATGCCTCTGTCAATTGTTGTCATCTCTCGATGCTCTTCTCCGGTAGCCTCTCAAACCATTTTAGGCCCAATTCGCCTAAAATTGATGGGAAAATAAGGCACATCAATGCATCATTCTGTCTGTGTCCCGTTATAATGTCATGGCCCGAACCAACCCCTAGAGGTTAAGATCATAACCGGCCAGTAATCATAAGATTACTTACGGTCTCAGACATAAATTAGTCACATTTAATATTAATAGGGGGCTAGATGCGGAAGCAAATTGGAAATTTTGTCCAATGAGCTGTGCATATATGGCATTACAAAAGCTTTTCACATTATACTAATAACTCACACCATACAGTTAATATAGATATACATATATCCAAGATCATTCAAAAACAATCTTAATAGAAACTAAGTTATATACTTAGATACAGACTTGATCCTGTGGGACCATAAAAGTGAACAAAAGGAATATCTTAAACAAAGCCTCGCTCGTGAGGCTTCCATAGCAGACTTCACGGTATGTGATATCCTTAACGAGTTTACTAGGGCTGAGGTTGGACATCCTATTGCTCACCTACATACATATAAATAAAGAGTGAGCTAACACCCAGTGAACAATACCAAAGTAAAGGGGTTAAATGAATAAGCCCTTTTTAACAAATTAGCATATCTGATCAATAAGCATATATGATCAGTAAGCGTTTTACATCAGAACGACTTCAGGTCCAACATGCGACAGAACGACCTTAGGTCCAAGAGATAGCAGAATATACAGTATGAGTTCAATCATCACTTAACAGAACGACCTTGGGCCCAACAATGTACAGAATGACCTCAGGTCCAACAGTTAACGGACTCACCGATCGAATTCAGTCGTCTCTTATCAGAATGACCTTGGTGTAGACACCCCATTTTTGATAGCCTTTTAAGACTTGGATGATCTTGTAGGTACAACCGGTGGTGAGTCTAATTGCTCCCCAAGTGCTTGAAGTTCGTGGCGGAACGCCACAGGTTTGAGTTTTCCAAACCCTGCATCCTTTTTGCCTCATCTTTGGACCATGCTTAAGTCTTTTCATATTGAGGTTAGTGATGGCCTGCCGGCCATTTTTGAGGGTTGTCGGCCATGGCTTTTGGCCTGCTGGCCATTGATGTGCTTGGTCGGCCATCACTGATGGCCGGCTAGCCAGTAGTGTTCCAGCAGATATTTTGTGATATTTTGTGCCAGTTGTTTGGCTGGATATTTGTGAGGGGAATTTGCATCTTCTATATATATGACCCCTTTCTTGCATGTGGGGGGGGTGTAGACACCCCATTTTTGACCGACCTTAAGACTCAGACGTCACCGATTGAGCGCTCGGTGATATTGCATATTGTGCTCGTTCAGAAGTCTCAGAGTCGCGGCCGTGCGCCCTGCCTCCGGACTTCCGAACTCTCTTCTGTACCTTGCCTCGGTTTGCGAACCGGACTCGGTTTTCTCTGTTTTCTTTCCTGAGGGGAGGGAGAGGTCCCATAGACCATCTCTCAGTGGCCGTGGGCTACATTTCGTGGCCGTAGGCCATTTTGCCCATTTCGGAGCCCGGTTCCCGATTTTCGGAGCTATCAGGCCGTGTGCCTCGGTTCGGGACCACCCAACCATCTCCGATTCCTCCGGTTTTTGGCATGCATCTCATTTACTCCCTTTCGAGGGACACTGGGGTCTTAGATACCCACTTTGTGGCCGAATGCCACTTTCGGTGCTTAACGGCCTATTTTCGCGACCCCAAACTGCGTGTTTTGGTCCCCGAGCATTCGTTTTGCATCGGTTTTTGTTCATTTTTGGCAGGTACCTCTGTTTTATCACCAGGAAGATCACTGGAGGGTGGGAGGCCAGCAATTGTCTCAGCGACCAGTTATGCTCTTCCGGCGCCCCCCGGCGCCCGTTTTTCTCACTTCCGGGCTAATGTTGAACACCCTAGGGCCATTTTCTTCGAGCCAAAACCACATATTTGTGATGTACACACATGGGAGGATCCTAAAAACACATGGCCGGCCAGTAACTCTCTTTGACCCTTTTGAACCCCTTCTAAAAGTGGCTTGTTGTCTCTCTTGTTTCAGAGTTGCCAATTTCCAACCATAGGGTCTTGTTCAGCACATATGGGAGGCCACCAATGTGTGGTGGCCGGCCAGTAATTCATTGTTTCATTTTTGACCCTTGGCCAGCCGGCCATGGGGGGTGGCCGGCCGGCCACTTGCAGCAAAAGTACTTGGCCGGCCAGCTTCCTCTCAGTGAGTGCATTCCAGCTGTGCCTTGGTTTTCCCCAAAAAATATCTGATCCGGGAGAACCTTTTGGAGGGAAATAAGAGCTCATTTCCCTCCATTTGGCCAAGGATTCCTCTCTCCCTCTCTTGTCTATATTGGTGTCCTCCCAACTCAAGAGAAGAGATTACAAGCATTGGTTGAAGCATATACATACATACAACTTCATTTCCTTCAAGTTTTGGTGCCATTTCTTCATCATCTTCAAGCTCTACCCTCACCACTCCATTCCAGCAGCAAAGGAAGGGATTCCAGCAGCTTAGAGTCATCAAATCTGGTCCAAGAAGCAACAAAAGTATTGGTCTTCAAGGGTAAGTAGATTTTCCCTCTTTTGCAGCATTTTCTTGCTTCATTTCTTAAGCCTACTTGCTTACTGTTTTGGGCTCCGACCTTAACTGAAACTAGGTCTATTTTGAGCTATTCTTAATGTTTGTTCAAGGGCTCAACTCTGTTTAAGCCCTCTATGGCACACTTGTTTCAATATCATCTTGTATGTCAATATTTTGCATGCTTTTTCTAGCCTATGAGTGATCTGTTTACGAGCATAATGTAAACTGTAAGAGGGCCTATTTTGAGCCCCTCTTCAACATTGAATAAGGGCTCAACCCTGTTTGGCCTCTCTATCATGTACTTGCTTCACAATTCCTCCAATTTACCGTAAATTTGCATGATTTGTTTGGCCTATATGTAAATTGTTTTGGAGCATGTCATGAACTGTGAGTAAGCTTATTTTGTGTCCCTCTACAACATTTTAGAAGGGATCAATCTTGTTGGGGGTCTCCATGTTATACTTGTCATTATACCCCTCTTTGACCCCCATTTTTGCATGCTTTCTTAAGCTTATCTAGATTCTGTTTTCGGCCATCATCAGAACTGGAAAGAGTCATATTTTGATCTTCTTAACATATTTCATTAAGGATCTTTTCTGGTTTGATGAATGTTTGGGGTACCTCATGTTATAGCCTTATGTATCCTAGTTCTTGCATGACATTTTTAGCATGTTTTCATACTGATTTGGGGGATGTAATCTACTGTAAATGTTCATATTTTTAGTCCCTCATCATTGTTGTAGAAGGGTACTTTTCCATTTGGGCATCGCATGTATCACTTGCTTCAATACCCCTCTCTTGGCCCCTATTTTTGCATGCTATTGTTGCCCTATCTATGCTTGCTGTTTGGCCTTGTTTTAGACTGAAAAATGCTTTTCTTGGGGCTGCCTTGCTACTATATTTTCATTCCATGTCCATATTGTGCATGCATTGTATGGCTATAGGCCATTTCGGGCGCCTAATATCGCATTTCGGCATCATTTCATACATCGGGTGTACTTTCGCCTCATTTCGGGGCTGTTTTCCCTCACATTTCAGTGCTGAAATTCATTTACATGTTCGCATATCATTTCCATGTCATTTCATGCCTTTATGTCATTGCCTCGGTTTGCGCGCCCGTGTGCACGCATTTTGAGGCGCTTCATTTTCATCTATCGACCTCCCGTGTGAGTAGGGCTGAGGCTCTCTCATGTTGGTGTAAGCCCATTCTGCATTCTGTATGCCATTTTAGTCTCATCACATTGCGTATGTCATCGCCTCGGTTTGCGCGCCCGTGTGCACGCATTTCGAGGCGCTTCATTTTCATCCATCGGCCTCCCGTGTGAGTGTGGCTGAGGTTCACTCATGTTGGTGTAAGCCCATATTGCATCGCACATCTCATTTTAGTCCTGTTGCATTCCGTATGCCATTTTCTCGGTTTGCGTGCCCGTGGGCACGCATTTCGAGACATCTCATTTTAGTCTCATTGCATATCATTTCCATGCCATTTTATGCCTTAGGGCCATCGCCTCGGTTTGCGTGCCCGCATGCACGTATTTCGAGGCATCTCATTTTCATCGCATTGTGCATGCTAAGATTGTATTTTAGTTGCATTCATGCATATCATGCATATTGCATCGTGTTCAGGATAAGAGTTAGCCCGGGCACGGGAAACGAGGCACGTTTCGTACTCTGAGTGACGGAATGGGTCTCGATTCCCAAGTCACCGACACTCCGGACTACCCATGATGGAGTTAGGTTTTGTTGTAGCATTCATATACATTCATCCTATATTGAGTTGTGCAATCCGATTCCTCGGCCATCATGCATCGATATGCGTGATTGGTGGCACGAGGATCGAGGCATGCATATATTTGTGAAATACATTGTTATGCCCCTTTCCTGCTCTCTGTTGCAGCGAAATAGAGAATCAGCAACTTTTCGGAGTCTGGCGCGCATTTCGAGAAACATTGCAAACAGAGGCTAAATTGGGCATCCCAGTGGATTTCCGCGCAAGGCAGCCCAACATGCATCATTTCATTATCCGGAGCGGAGTCAAGGCAGCCCCTGGCTTGCATGCCAGTTTACAGTTTTTCTTACTTAATTTGTTAATTAATTAGTAATCTGTATATTTCGGACTGTATTATTCTTTCATTTCAGACTGTATTATTTATTCGGACCCTCTGTGTGAGGGCATAATTGTAATAAGTGTGGGTGAGTGTGATGTATGTCTTCCAACCCCACGTTTTTCTTCCCTTTTATTTACCCGCTTATGATGGTTAGATATAGGGCATATTTCAATTAGCATACAGTATGATAGCATGTTTGCATTCATTCATCTGTTTTGCACGCACCGGGCTCGGCACATCATACAAACTGCATTGGTATTTCAATTCCAAATTGAATACGTGTTAGTTATAGCATTCCATATGCCATGTTTAGAATAGCCGAGCTTGCTATAGTTGCATCTTTGCATGTGTTGCATTAGGCATTTCTGTATAAATTAGGATCATGCATGATTTCTAATAAGCTTCTGTTTTAGGTCGGAGTACTCGGTGAGTTTTATGCTTTAGCATCCTTGCATGCGTGTGAGTGATTGCCATGAATAGCATGCTTGCCATGAGGCTATTTGCTTATATGATATAACTGCCTTGAATGCCTGTGGGTGAAGGTTGGGTTATTTGAATTGGGACAATGCATTGATTATTTGTTTTAAGCCCACTAGATAGTGGCAAAATCATGTTTTCTAAGCCCACCTGAGGGTGGCAAATCCACGTCTTAGCCTACCTGCGGGTAGCACCATCAAACCATTTTCAAACAAACAAACATGAAGTGTTTTGTTCCAATACAGGCGACTCAGTCTATACTTGTTTGCTGCGAGCATCACATAGTAACCTAGGCTAATAACCGGAATAAGAACTCACAATGTTTTCAAAATAAGATATCATGGTTAGTAGAGGCCGGTCTTCGACTGGGCGAGCGGGGGTGCTCACGAAGTGACCTTCCCCAATCGTACCCAAGTTCCCGAGCCGAGGCAACTTTGGTGATGACGGACACGTAGCCTTTGGCACCGAGTCAGGGTTTCCTAAATTTCCCAAAAATAAAATATTTAGGTGGCGACTCTGTATCTGGCAAAGCAGTCCATGTTTGGCACTTCTTTCAAAATCTGTTTTCCAAAACGATTTGCCGGATTTGGACTCTTTGGTTCAAGATTAAGAACCGTGACACAAATCGAGTCCGAGCTGTAGCGAGATCCCCCACGGGCTTGTTACAGTTTCTGGCGACTCTGCTGGGGATTTAGAGAACTTGACTCGAACTCATGATATCTGCTTTTGACTACACTTGTGTGTTTCTTTGCATTGCATTTGCATTGGTGCGCCTAGGACACCGTGTTTGCCATATGCCATTCCCGAACGATTTGCCGGAGGCTTGTCTTGTCAAGGCATGTCCATAAGGCTGATCGGCTCTGGGCTCTGACAGCATGGGAACACAAACCCCGGTTTTATCGGGGCACCCCTTTTGACCATTCGACCTAGTTCATATTCGGATCCATAGTGACCATTCCAAATTAGGACAGGTTGCTTACCCGTTTATAGGTTGTTTGAAACCGCTGTGTGCGTAGTGAAACCCTAGCTCCTGACAAAATAGGACAGGGAAACCCTACCCTCAACATAGGGGTGTTTTGGCTCTCACTTATCTGCTATGTGCTTTAGAGTGCGTCTCTACAGGAATGCATGTATCAGTCTATAAGTTTGGGCATCAGGCCTGCGGGCATCAGTCAGGCCTGTGGGCATCAGTCAGTATCTGTGAATCAGTTGTCTGCGGATATCGGATTCAGTTTTGGGGAACAGTGATACAGGAACAGTGATCAGTGATTGAGGACAGTGTATTTTCAGCTTATCAACTGCGTGTTGTATGCCCGACTGTGTGTTGTGTGTATTTAATTTAAGCTGTTATGCTGCCCGTTTATCTGGTTATTTATTTCCTTTTCGCTTTATTATCTTTTTGCTAGGGGCAGTTTTTAGCACGATTGCTTCCAAGCCAGTAGATACTCCCCAAGCACTTTGGACACGAGGTCGCCGACTCAACCGATCCGAGGATCTCGTTGACGGACATCCAGTGTTCCACTCCCTACCCCCAGTTGCCAGAAGAAGGCCAAGGAGGCGCAGTGTATCAGAGCAGGGATTACCAGGACAGAGGGCTACTTTGACAGTGAACAGCCAGGCTGAGATTTCTGTGTCTGCCATAGAAGTACATTTACCGGGCATCCAGATGGAACAGCAGAATACATCAGTGGTAGAGGCGATGATGCGCCAGATGCAAGAGAGCATGAGACAGATGCAAGAGGATGCTATCCGCCAAGCGGAATTTTCTAAACAACAAGCCGCAGTCATGGCCCAGCAGGCCGAGCTGATCACTAGGCTGCAACAGCAGAATGCAGCGTCTGCTTCACATCAGGTTCCTCCTCCACCAGCGGCTCCACTACCCGAGCAGACATCTACTGGTCAGAACACCTTGCCAAATCCTCCAAATCCTCAGAATACCCTCCCGAACACCCAGAACACCGTACCCAATGTCCAAAATATCCAAGAGGACACCAACCTTCCAACGGGGCTGGCTCCGCCCCCGCTTCTGCCGCAACTGTCCAAGAATCTTACACCCAACCACCCGGACTCTCCATTCGAGTTCGAGGTAGATCATACAGCTCTAAAGCTGAGTAAGTTGGAGAAGCTTTTCAAGAAATCGCAGGGGGTGAAGGCCATCCCAGACATCGAAGATGGGTACACTGATGTGGCCGTAACATTGCCAGACAGATTCAAGATGCCACAGATTGACCGTTTTGATGGATCAGGGGATCCTATGGTCCATCTCCGGCTATTTTCAGACATCCTGAGGCCAATGGGCCTAACCCGACCACAAAAGCTTTCTTTGTTTGGCAGAACTTTGTCGGGGGTCGCGGCCATCTGGTACGCAAAGTTAGAAGATGATGTGAAGAGAAATTGGGATGAGATGGCTGAGGCCTTCGTTGCGCAGTACTCGTACAATACACAGATCGAGATTACAACCCGTGATCTCGAAACGACGAGGCAGGAACCCAAGGAGTCTTTCTCCGATTTTGTAACTAGATGGAGGGCAAAGGCATCGATGATGACCTTGAGGCCAACAGATAAAGACCAAATCCGGATGATTGTGCGCAATCTCCAACCGAAACTCATGCAGAAGATGATTGTACTCCCCTTTCCAACTTTCTCAGATTTACACGAGATGGGGGTACAGATCGAGGATGCGATGAAGCAAGGCTTGATCGACCAAGACCGGGAGCAGCCCCGAAGGACATTCAACTGCAATAACAACGCGGGCCCGAGTGGCGCTGCAAACACAAGGACTTCTGAGGTCGGTATGGTCACCACCGCTCCCCCTTCCCAACCAAGGCCCGCAGCGGCCACACCCTTTTCCAGTACATCCGGGAGCAGTACCCAAGCCTCGAGATTTCAGCCCAGAGGCCAAAGAACCTTTACTCCACTATACATGCCTTTGTCCAAGGCTCTCGGGGTGTTAATCAGAAAGAAGCATCTGACACCTTTAGAGCCGAGGCCACTACCAAATCCACTCCCTCCCTCTCATGACCCAGCAAAGTACTGTGCGTATCATCAACAGCACGGTCATGACACCGACCGTTGCTATAGATTGCGTCATGAGATCCAAGATCTTATCGACAAGCAGGTGATCGCGCCTCCCGAAAAACCCAACGTCACAACAAATCCTCTCCCACCACACAACCAAGCCCCTCCTCCCAAAAGAGTCAACCTCATCCAAACTGGGGTCGTGTCCTACGATCCTAGTATCTATATTACTCCCTCTCACCTACCCAAGCCGGAGGTGATCCTTCCTGATTGCACTGACTTGTGTATGCTGGACACCTTCACAACCCGATCTAAGCTAGTGGTGGTGACCACCGAAGATGGAACGGGGCAGGTTTCAGAGGAGAGCAGAATTGTTGAGTCTGGGATGGAACAGCCTGGGAATCTTGCTGAAAGAGCCTATGATCCAAGCGAGTACATCTTATCAATGGGCCAGCCTGAGCTGAGTGTGGGGCTGCCAGAAAAAGCTGAGCTGTGCATGATTCGGGGGGACAGACTTGAACAAGGGACAGATGATCTGACAACCGTGGAAGGGGACTTTGCCAACTTCCAGTTCTTCAACGACCAAGAATCAGGGGATGCTGCAATCAACTGGTTCGACTATGAGGAGTCGGCAGAAGTTGTCGGGTGGTTAGATGATCAGCCAGACGTTGTAGAATTCCAATCGGAACAGGGCCCAGCAGGGGCAGAATATCAATGATGGCCGGAAGGGCCGAGGGTCAGAATCCACCGCCGGAGAGCGCCGGCGTTAAGAATTTCGCTCAGAATTTGGGGATCGTAAATACAGGGAATATTGAACAACCAGCTGTACTGACGCAGTTGGAACAACAAAGGTTTGACGATTCCGAGAGAATTAGAAAAGCTAAGGCCCATGTGGGGGTCGAAAGTGCTGTGTGCACACGAACAGAAAATGCTGTGGGCATAAAGACTGAAGGTGCTGCGAGCACGATCATACCGGAGCCGGACATGTGTCTATCGGCTGCCGACGGAATGTGGTGGGAAGACGACGACTTATGTCTTGCCCACACAGACGAAGATTGGGCAGGTAACCAACCAGATGATACCTGGTATATTGACGAGATCGCTCATATGACCAGAAATGGGCGGTATTTCAAGCCCCAACACTTGGACCAACCCGAGGCATC